>JAUMHM010000085.1:52181606-52211819 GCA_032362435.1 Melikaiella ostensackeni
ATATAAATGAAAATCTACACTTTGTTCGCTTATAAATACCAAACCACTGCACGGAATGACGTGAAAATTTGTACAATGATTCATTATGTCACGGAAGTTTAATGACTTTGCCCGAATCACAGACTCATTATCATTTTCGCAACAACAATGGGCAAAAGTCAATAATTTTCTCCATAAGAAATACATTGGGCTCGATACTTCCGAGATTCGATATATATCGATTGCTATCGATGCTACTAAACCACTGCACATAATGACGTAAAACTTTGTACAATGATTCATTATGTCACTCGAAAGATTTATGACTTGGTCTGATTGCAATAACAATAGGCAAAAGTCAATAATTTTCCCCATAAGAAATACATTGTGGTCGATATTGGCGATTCGATATATATCGATTGCTGTCGATGCGATCAATCTAGTATATTGATTATCTGCCTTGATTTACTTCGTAAACGTAGTTAACCAAAACAAACCAAAACACCCAATACTTCTGATCCGTTCTATGGTCTATTCTTCAAATTTGCAACATTTTCTTCGACATTTATGTAAAGTTCAGCGAAATTCACCGCTTTTAAATCGTAAGTACAAATTGATTTATTCTGCACGTTGTACTATTTATGCAGTGAATGACAGGCGCGTCTAATTTTGGTAAATGTAAAAAGTGAGGTTAAGTTCCGATTTGCATTTGAGAAGTTAAGTACAATTTTTTAAATCAAAATTCGTAAACTACAGTTTCCATTTTCTATATTCAAGTTTTTATTTCTGTTTTACTTCCTCAGAGTTTTTTTTCAAGTTTAGTTCAAACTTCACTGTCGACTTCGCATTTTTTAAAATCAGATTCTATGACTTGAGTACGAGTTTTATGATTTGAAATTCAAAAACGAATATTTTATTTTACGCTTTTGAGTTTTTAATTCTTATTTGGCTTTCAGATTTTTTTAAAAGTTTTGTACAAATTTCACAATCGTGTTAGAAATGAATAAAAATCTTTACATTTATGCTGCAAATAATCGGACAAATAATGTTGTCTACCCGAATGCCTTAAAGTAATAAGTCGATTCAATTAACGAATATTCGTTGAATTATCGTCAGATTATTCTAAGCATAAGTCATTACAAACAACGAAGTATTACACAAGCGCTGTGATTCATTCAACGTATTCTTAATTGTAAATGGTTCACAGTTTATGTTAATTGCAAAGAGTTAAAGGTTTATGTTTAGTCCATCCCAGTATTTCATGTTCAAAATGAATATACACAGAAACAGTCTAAGTAAGATGGAATGCAATAAAAAATTCAACTTATAAACGCGAACTTCCTTCATAACTTAACTTAGCCTTAGGTTAAGAAAAGTAGTTTATCAGGTCTTTTACAAGTTTTCTTTGTCATTTCCTCAAACATTTATTGTATTTCCTTTTGTTATCGATGTATAGAATTAATTATAGCGGCACTTCCGCGGCGGCGAAGCCGCCGCCACAAGGCGCAGCTAGTATATATATATATGCACTCAACTCCGAATTTATGTCCGGTTTCGGGTATGGTCTGTGATGATCTTGAGGCTCTTCCAAGAATTTCTATGACGTGAAGAGTCAGGGCCGGAAGAACTATTTCCGGTAGGAATACATAATATTAATTAACTGTGTTTTGCACAAATGTAGATTTTTGTTTTAATGAAGGATGGAGCTTTTTTAATAACAAAGACTAATTTCTGAAAAAAGAATTTTCCACGTGTATTTAAAAATAAATACGAAATGAGTACACGAGTGTTCGAACTGCCCGCTTTGTGGTTACAGAATAGCTCAACTCCGCCATAAAAGTTTAAAATTTTAAATTTATCAGTTTATGGAAATTTATTTCAAAATTTTTCAATTGAAAAGTGGTGAAAGCTTTCATTTTATACGTGTAAATCATTCAGCGGTTGAACTAAATATTTTTCAAGCTTCCCTTTCAAAAATTTAAAATTTAAAAGAGTTCCACTTTGAGTGCTTTAATTTGCAATTCAGTTTTGATTACTGCCAATGAAAGAATGTTCAGCTTTTGGAATTCTATTTTTTTAATTTGAATAACCGTTAAAAATTTTTGAAAATCGGGAATTTTTTTACTCGATTAAAAAGGCCACCCATTTTACATTTTTGCAAATTTTAGAGTTTGTTATCTGTATCTCTTAAAATATAAAAATATGAAAATAATGAGTTATGTTAAAAAGCGATTGTAGAATCTATTTAAATTAGTAAAAATAGCCTAGGGTACATCGAAAATTTGTAATAGAATCGTAAATTTTATCTCAAAATGTACGTGTCGCTTGTTGAACAGTGATATTTTTTACTTCGACACCGCCAAAAACATCTGTGTATTTTTATATTTTTAACGTAGAAATGTACTCTAACTTTTACAGTGTGAAAAAATAAGTAAAAAGAAATATATACATATGTATACACAAATATACATATATATGCATACATAATTGTCGTAAGGGTGAATTAAGGAGTAAACCGAGACGAAAACGAGGCAGACTCGGTTTGCCTCGTCTCGGACATCACTAATTATTAGTGGAAATGCTTACTAATCCAACTGGTTTCGAACTATTTCAGTCAGTCGTTTTATACTTATTTAGATTTGGGCAGTAGATTAGAATTGATTGGATTTTTAATCTATTTATACCCTTTTCGGGATTTTACATATAAAATCCCCCCTCCCACAGGAAATCGTCAGAGATTAAACACTTTTAGCTCATATCCCTTTCCCATATTCCAATTAGTCGGAAATCCCATAGCACTTTTGTGTTTATTTTAGGTCCTAATAAAAAATTGATTGATTCTTGTGTAGAATGATCTACTGATTCCGAATAGGTCGGGTGAACCTAGAAAATTCTTGGTCCTTATGTTGTTATTTAACATTTTCCGTTATTACATAAAAACGCCACATCTCACAAAGTTATCAAAATTTTGTAATTGTTTTCTCATCATCACTTAGAAAATTGTGATACGCTGAAATTTTTTCTGAGGTATATGTTGATTCAACTGATATAGTTCATGAGAAAAACAGTAAAACAGCTTTAACGTTTTACAATTTCGTTTTTTTGAATCATGCAGTATTCACTGAGACGAAGATAATGTGTTTTGAAAATTTTTGGATTAGACTATTACTTTAGTTTTTCCAAAGTTTGAAATAAATACAAACTTTTCTCGTCTGTGTACGCCTTTGTGTGACAGTGTGTGAGGACTTGAGTTCCCGATTTTCTAAGCACTCGCACCCCCGCTCGTCCTAACACTTTTGCTCGACCAGGTGTACATAAACGAGAACAGTTTGTATTTATTTCGAATTTTTGAAAATCAAAACTGATAGTCTAATAAAAAAATTTTCAGAATAAATTATCTTCGACTCAGTGAGAACTAAATGATTAAAAAAAGAAATTGTGAGAAATTACAAAATGAAGTAGAGAAATGCGGTTTCAATAACACGCTATTTTACTTCTTTCTCGTAAACTATCAATTCAATCAATAAATACCTTAAAGCAGTTTTAAGCGTATCACAATTTCTAAGTGATTATGGAAGAATAATTCAAAAATTGTCATAACTTTAAGAGATTTGGCGTTTTTTGTTTAAAAACGAAAAATGTTAAATAACAACAAAACGACAAAGAATTTGTTAGGTGCACCCAACACATTCGGAATCAAGAGAACATTCTGCACAAGAATCAATCAAGTTTTCATCAGAACCTAGAATGGACACAAACTTTCCCCTCTGGATCCCCAGCTAAATTATCCCAACTCTCATGATAAGCCGCCAGGCAATGCCTGACGTACTCAATCCTGTGGGTTTTTTCAATCTCTAAAATCTCCTACCGCCTGTAGCCAAATTTTTTTTAGAAGTCCTCGCCTTCGCCTGAACATTTGGTCACGGGAGTGGAAAACTGCAGTAAGTTAAAACTCTCAAACGTAGCCGCAAGCGCTAACCGCGCCCTTTCGTGCTTAACATTATAGATCTCGACAAGTCGAGAATCACCACCCAACTACTGCCATCGGTTAACTTGAGAATATATAATCTCTAAATTTGAATCAGTGATATCCGTTACTCATTTAATGCAGTGGTCCATTTCTAACTGATTAAAAAAGGATACAGCAGCGGCTCAAAGAAAACGGGATTAAAATTTCAGTGAACATAGTCGCTGATATTTTCAATGAATTTTCATTGATAGAAGCATCGAATAGTTACTGGGCATCACTGATTCCCAATGAAACTTCTGAGAAAATACTGAAGAATCAGTGACTATTGTCTAAAACTCTTTGACTTTTCACTAATTTTCCAGTAGAAAATGTAACGCATGTTTCAGTAATAAGCGTCACTGATTCGTCTGTAACTTTTTCTACCCTCTGTAAATTCGAAATCAGTGAAATTTTACTGGGAATCAGTGACTTGCTTCTGACTGAGACAATCAATGATTTTATAGCAGAAAAAACGCTTTTTTTTCTTTTTTGAAATTTCAATAAAATTTCATGGATTGAGATAGATAGAAGTACATAATTCCCTGATTTCGAGTGAAATTTCACTCATTCAATGCCTTCAGTTTCGAAACCTTGAATCAAATCCTTCAATTCTCAACTTATTAAATTTGAGATTTCATACGCTGTCTCATTGTTCGAACAAAAAACACTGATTGATCAGTAATATTTTTTTATAATTCAGCAAATAATAATCAGTGAAAATCTTTTTGGATTCAAATGAGGAGAGAAGCGTTTTTATTCAAAATTGTTCAACTTTAAAATTTTGCAAACTTTAAAATATTGATATAAAACCAGTATAGAAAAAAGAAACTAACATCAAGTATAATTAAAATTATACTCTTTAATTGAGTATGCAAAAAATTTGGTACACACTTACTTGAAATTTCGAAATAAAACTCAATTTCCCATACAATAAATCATTTTATACAATAATATGCAATACAGAATTCTTCTTCAATTTGACAGGTCTATATTGATAAGTATTTAGCTAATTGGCTAATTCGTTTCCTTCATAGTATCCTAGATCTTAAGCATGGTTTTCCTTAATTGAAATACATAAAAATATGATTAAATACCCGGAATTTTATACACTCAGATAACTAAATTATCCTAAGCCTCATTAATTTACCCCATCCTCAGTTTCTAAAGAAAACAAAGGCACTAATTTTGCAAGATTATTATTTATATTTTATAGTCATAGTCAATAGTCTCAGTTAATTAAAGATATGCGCTATTTTTACACGCTGGCTAAGAACCAGGTTTATTTTAGATCAAATAAATACTAACTTTGCGCATTCTATCACCACGTATTGCATTAGTATGATATATTGCTGTATTAAAATGCATCAATGAAATCAATCATTAAGGAGCGATAAGATATGAAATTAAGGACTATAATGTAAGATTGTAAAACGAGAGACGAGAGACGAGTAAATATTTCATGGGTATTCTTCAATGCGTATAATAAATACACTTCATCGATCTCTAATTGGATACACAGAGAATAGCAAACACTACTGAAGCAAGGGTCGAAGGTCAAACGATTCTTCAATAGTCGCGTGTACTTTTACTTCGTTGTATATTAAATGTTTAATATATCTAATGAATACATCTCTGATAAGTTAAGTATCTGCAAATACAATTATACATAGTATTGCATAAAAACAATGTATTTATAATTATGTTCCTTGTCAGGGTAATGCTGCTACTCTACAAATTTAAATGAATGAGATTTCACTGATTTAAGTAGCTAGAGACTGGACACGAAAACAATTCAGTAAGGATTTTCGCTGATTAACAGTAAAATGTCACAGATGGTCAGTGAAATTTTTACTGAAATTAATCCGTGAAGCTTAGAATTCACTGATAAACTTCAGTGGAAGTTTGAACACCAGTCAGTAATATTTCACTGTTGATCAGCGGAAATTCTTACAGATTTGGTTCAGTGATACATTACTTACAGACTCAAATTTACAGAGTATGCCTTTTCTATCCATAAAAATTTGTTAATTCAACGGAATTGAATTGAAAATGCTGGGTTAATAATTTATTGAGAGCTCTGTTTTGTTCTTAGGATTCACCTTGCCCCTCGTAATTTACGGATACATATGTGAATGCAAGTTGAAGTGCGCGAAGATTAATTGAACCAGAAAAAGGAGGATCTGTTCCACTTTTCTACTAGCCTGATTAACGACTACATGCGATGATGTGAGGGTGCTTGGATAGAAAACAATTTATTTCAAGAGGGATGCGATACAAGGCAACGGTAGAAATGAGATTAATAAGGATTAGCAAAGTCGGAATAATATAATATGATCTCATTATACCGATTAGCCCGCGGGGCCTGCAAGATGTCTGGCTTCTTCGCGGTGGGGTAGCGTAGACATAAGTCAGTAAGTCTGTAAATCTGTAAGTAAGCGTAAGACTCCGAGGGAGAATAAGAGACCCCGAAGAAGCCTTTTGCGAGTATCTCAGACCGCAATACTAGAATTGAATTTCCTCGTTTTCATACCCCTTGGCGAATAACCAAAACTCAGTGCACAACGAAACACATTTAAGAAATAATATCTCTTCTCTGTTAAAACAAGTTACTTTTCTGATACACAAATTTAACGTAAGAAGTTTATTCAAGTTAGAAATTTGACTGTTGGCCAACGGCCTTCCAAGATCCTTAAGAGTAAAAAGTGAGGTATACACAATTAACTTAATTTTTTCTTATTCCCTATTTTCGGTTCCGAAACCGGATTGCTGTTCGATGTTGAGGCAAAATCTGGATGGCCTCTTCTCTTCCCCTTTCACATATGCTATATAACGTGCATTGTTTCACACGCTGCCCCCGCAGCACCATGTTATTATCCTGTCCCGAGTTACCACCCCCTTATTTCCGAAGGCTCTGACTTTCGGCACACCTGTGTGTCCCTGCCGAAAAATAGTCAATTCCCCTAATAATCATATCCTTTAAACATAACTGCACTCCGAATGCACTAACTACGTATAAGAAACATTAATCACTAACTTAATCCTGAAATAGCAGATCAAGATTTGATGATAAGATAATTGAATTCGTAGACAAATAAAACATTAAAAACTTACATTTTTAAAGACTAAACTAATTAGTAATAAAACAAAATTAATTTTGTAGAGGAATCTAATTTGACTGCAACCTATTATTATTATTACACTTTATGAGTCATTAAATGTCAAAAGCAAACTATTCATTGTTTGTTGATCCTTGACAAATTTTTCACAAATTACATAGGCCAAGTACAAAGTACGTTTAAAACAATTTATACATAAGGGTATTGGTTATATTACCAATAGAAAGTACATTTGAAGTAAGCGTTAAGAGAAAATATATATTTATTCCTGCGACTAACGTATCATTAACCTCGCACTTTATGAGTCGTTAAAAGCGTGGCATTCTTTTGTATTCAATCCTCAGCGAATTTTTCCGCCGATTCAAATCAGCGCGGAACATTATCTCAGATCCAATAATGTAGACGTTCAGCTTAACGATATATTACTAGCAAGTGCGAGACATAATTTATAAGTGAGAAATACCAATTTGTGAATGGAGTCATTTAATTTGATTTTCTTCCAATCTGTCTAACAAGAAATTTCTTAAATAATTGCTTATGATTGTAACTATATTCTTTTTCTACCAGATTGTGATACAATCATTCTTGTGATACATTTTGGCACCTATTGCTTTAGTGCTACATGAAATCATTGCCTTCGACACGAAGTAAATGTACAAAGTCCTCTGGAATCGCATACAATATACATGAAAAAGAATTTATGAAACCTTTTATTATTTCTCAGTCATACGTTACATTTCGGATATTTTCTTGCAGAGACATGTACGCGTGCATGCGATACGGTATGCACGTTACTTAAGAATGTCCGTCGCTACGATCATAGTAATTACGCAGTGTGTGGGTAAACTAGTGTTTAAGACGAGATATTATTTGTCGTGTATTATACGTGACGTTGATACGAGTCACGTTACATCTCTAAGAGCATAGCAATCGCAGAAAGTATATTATACGCTACGAGAACCTTTTTTTTCTCTCCATTCCTCTCGCTTCGTTCCGTAAATTATACGTTTTGATTCTTTTGAAAAAACGCGGACAATAGTGGGAATAATCCTTACTGAATATCGATAAAGAGACCTCATAAAAATCATCTGGTTCATTCCGAAGATTTGTTCACACCCAATTTGAAATTGTATCACCACTCCAGAATTTGTAAAACCCCTAATCATAATGTCCTGTACTGGCACACCACTAGCCAACGCGCAGTACCATTATGCTCGATACCGGACCACTACAATTACTGGCCAGTTGTTGGCCAGTAGTTTTCCAGTAGTGTTCCAGTAAAGAACATAGTTATTACTAGGTTTTTTTTACCGACAGGAGTAGCTGGTTGTTGATTCTCGACTCGTCGAGATATTGAATGTTAAGCACGAACGGGCACAATTAGCGCTCTGATGGGTGACCGCTTGAGATTCTTGCTTAGTCGTGTTTTCATTGAGTTTAACTTCTGTGGAGCGGGAGATTTGACACCGAGAATGGATGTGAGCACTCTATGCTATCTGATGTCCACATCCAAACTCGTCTGTCGGAAACCGGCTGTACTCGGGAGTTTTGGTTTTCTGCAGTTCTCCACTCTCCTGACCAAATGTTCAGGCGAATGCGAGCGCTTCTAATAAAAATCCGGCTGCAGACGGTAGGCGATTTTAGAGATTGAAAAAAACCCACAGGCTTGGCCGCTTATTATGAGAGTAAAACTGGGGATTTTGGGAAGAGACTTGAGCTAGAAGGTTTAATGTCTGACGATCTCCTGTTGGTGGGGGGGATTTTAGATATGTAAACACCCAAAAAGGGTAAACATGGAATAATAATGTAATAAAAAAAATTATTGGGGGTTTTTTTCAGTACTTGGACAGAAGTGACAGAACCGTAAATAGTATGGCCCAGAAGAGTACCAGTAGCGTATTTCCAACTGGGCATTTCCTAAATAAAGGTGGAAGATGGTCTGATTCAAAGCTTTAAGCGTTAGGAATTATTTTGTATTTTTTTTTTAATGTTCACCCAGGCCCTATGTCTACCCTTTCGAGGGTAGGAATAAGTTCCCAGGAAGAGGGAAGTTGGATGTACCGCAGGGGGTTAATCTTGCTGGGTGCGGCGGAAACAGCAGCAGGATCGTTCGAAAGGACTATTATGCAATAACCAAAGACGAAGAACCGTGTTCGAGTCACGGAACTTCGAAAGGGAGGTCCCGGGTCTCATGTAATCGGCAGATTAATGTTCGTTTCTCGATTCGAGTCCTGCGCCAGATCGCTGGACAATCTGACCGTGGACATATTCGGACCTCGTTTGACCGATCTAGACGCGAAGACTACTCTCGTCCAGGGAGAGGAGCTTGTCTTTGATTTACAACCAGCCATAGAAGAGAACCACGCGTCTCAGAAAGGTTTATGTCCTCCCGGTCGAGAACCTCGGATCGCTAAAGTTCAAAGGCCAAAGAATTCGCTGATCTGTGAAGTCAATCTCATCCACAATTACTCTACACGCATTTCTTCATTCTGAAATTTCAAGAATTCTCATCAATAAGTAAAATGAATTGTTTAAATAGCAAAATTTTGTTTTGGTCAACAGATGTAAACATTTGTCAATGCAACCAAACACGAATTATTAAATATTAAATGTTTCTAATTCAAAATCCTTCAATTATAAATCGTGTAACTTGAAATCAAACATAATTTTCAAAGGTCTGATTCAGAATTTTTCAGTTTTAAACATTTTGAATTGAAAATTCTTCATTTTTAAAGAGGGAAACGAACAAAATTAAGGAGGATTTTATTTTTTATTTTGTTCAGTTATATCCATTTTCAACTAATGTTATTGATTCTTTGACAAGAACCGAGCTGATCTATTTTCTATGATCATGATAAAAGGCTGGTATGATAAACTTCTTTATTGAATGAGAACGCAATACCTAAAAATGATCATTAAATAATCATTTACTTATAAAGTTTATTTCGATAGTAAAAGTTATATTATCTTAAGTTGCTTTTTTCTTAGCGAATATGACAAATTTTTAATTTCCCTATCTTTATTAATTTTCAATATTTTTCTAAGGTATTTATATTGCAGATACTTTCCGGATAAATAATTCTTCAAAAGAATTATTGAGTTAGGGGGGTTATAGGGGTTTTTTGAATTGTAACAGGAACTTGAGGAAAGGGAAAAGGCAATTTCGCCTGCGCTATTTTATTATCAATTCATTATTTATTATTGCTTATTATTTTTCATCATAATTGAATGTTTATTATTCAAAGGTCATAGAAGTTTTTTATACAGTTCAATAGATTCATTTCATCGAAACGAACAAATTTTAGACTTAAAATATTGGTGTATTTCAAAAATTGAGAATTTGTTTTCCTTTATACGTAAAACAAATTGACAAATCTGCATGTATACTATATATCATAATTTTATTTGGCCATACGGACCTGTTAAATACATCAATCGATTTGTCTCATCATGAGAAATAAATTTAGTACTAAGATTTAAAACAAATTTTACTTACAAATGAAAAACAAAAATTTTCCAAAATTCTTAACGATGAAAATTTTTGTATGGAGATAGCTATAAACATTCTATCGAATTATATCAACTTAATACCGCCCCGTGTTTGGACAAATTCGGTTTACAGGGTCTGATATTACTACCGATACTGTGATAAAAATTGTTCAACTTTCGAATCTTTCAAATTCATTTTTTGTCATTCTCATGATGTTTAAGAAATCAACGTTAACCTCTTTTGTTAAAAGGTATGTATTTCATTAAAATCTATGCACAACAGTTTTTTCCTTAATATAATCAAAATTACAAAACAAATTTACATCCAAAACGATTATTAAGAAATATTTAAAATCAAAAAGCAAATATTTACGAGGGTCGTTCGATAAGTAAGGTAAATTTCCCGCTAGATGGCATCAAAATGAACTTTGTAGTAGTAGTTCACGGAGAGTTTGCTCCTTCGTTGAAAACTATTTATTTTTGGATAAACGAACTTAAACGTGGACGAACACACAACTAAGGATGAAGCGCGCTCCGAACGCCCGATTGAGGTCACCACATCGGATATGCTGGAATTAATTCATCAAGTGGTTATGGAAGTTCGCCGAATCAAGGTGCGTGAGATTTCTAAGACTGTAGACATCTCCACTGAATGAGTCTATAACATGGACACTAAGTCGAATTATGTTCAAAATATGTCAACAAATCACCTTCGAAAATTTTCATCGTTAAAAAGCTTCCCCTATGAGGAAACAAAATTAAAAAAAGACAATTATGGCTCTATAAAGTAGTAATTGTCTGAGACCTCAATTTTATTACAAAAATAACGAAATTTAAGACGCTTATCAGAATAACTTAATTTCGTTATTTTCGCATTAGAATTTAAATCCACATTTCTAATATTATATTACACAGCACCCTTATCTGTCGTTAGCTTCTTCTAACGAATTTAATGTTTATTTGTTTGAATTAAAATTTATAGAAATGATTGAAAATAATAAAAAAAACACACGTAATTTCGTTCTCATCGTTGATCATATTAAATAATGGTTTAATTTGAAATTTTGCAATTTGGATATATTTGAATTTAGAGAATTAGGTACAAATTAATCATTTTCAAATTTAAAGCGTGCAACAATTCAATCAAATGTTAAACTTAAAGTTTGAATTTCCTTAATTTCGTTTCATTTAATTGTTGCAATGAAAATGTTGATTTTTTAATTATTAATAATTATGCTGACGTTAAATTGTTCCTTGAAATGATTAAGTTAAAAATGACGATTAAAAGTTGAAATAAACCTATTAATAATATAAATAAACGTTAAATAAGTTTAAAGTAGATAAAAGTTCATAACTTAAAATTTTCCTAAACTCTCAAACAGATGATTGATCGGGAATATTTTTCTGAATATATTCTTCAGAATATATTTCTTCAGAACGCTAGAAAGAGTGACCAAATACGAATACCTTCCAACAAGAGGAGACGAAAAACGTTCGATTGCCGATCGATCCAGAAAAATGTGTTTGTAATCAAAAGTTTCTCACGTCACTGTACCAAAGGTATTTACAAGAAAAAAAGAGTGAAAAACTTTCATTGTAAGACAATATTGACAAGAAATTTCTAGGAAGCCCCTTGTTCCCTTCAATCTTGTAGCAATCTTATGCGTTCCATCGCGTGAAATTGCCATCTAGAATCGCTTCTGCTTCCCAAGAGAGATGCTGCTTCGAGGTAAGAGTTATTTTACCTGGACTCCTGAATATCGCGAGATGACTTTAGTCTTCAGCGGAGACGATAAACTAACTCCGTTAGTCTCGCCATAAAATCAAATAAGAACCAATGTCTTCTACGCAAAGAATCTTATCAACCCAGAACTTTTTGTACTTTAATAATCGCACTCCAAGATCATAAAAACCTAAAAATAGAAACGAGCCATAAAAAGAGCATAATCTTTTTCTGAGAAGAGCCTAACGAGCTGCCAAGACCATAACCTCCCCCTTTTTTAGGGGACCACTTATGTTTCTTTAGGCGACCCTCCAAGTGTTTGACTGATCCATATATTTATCTAATATCGTTGAGGAAACATTTCCTTTTTAAAAGGTAGGAATAGATTATGCAAGAATGATTCTCCCTGCACATTAAACTTCCGTGTCGTAAACTTGATTTTTTAGAGTCCCCTTTCCGCTGATGCTCCCAAAAGACTTTTGATCGAACGAGTTCAACTGGTTGGACGTTAACGCCTTCGGATTGGGGCGTTGTTTCGATATTGAAATGATGTTCAGGGACACTTTAACGCGGACTTGTATTATCTCCGATCAGTTGACCATGCTGAGACCAGTTTCCTGAGACGGGCCGAGAAATTTTTCCCAAGGGATAACCCCTCTACTCTTTTAGGTTCCGTGTTTGTATAATGGAATGCTTTGCAGCGGTTAAACGATGAACGAAGGTTCCGGCTGAGAGAGACAGAAGTTGGAAGAATCAAGGGGGAGACAGAGATAGATAGGGGTGTCCGGTTTTGGAAACGGGCCGTTGGACGATGACCAGAAAAGCTACCGGAACCATTAATCAAAATATTTCGGCTTCCAGTCATCTTGACACACCCCGATATGCCAGATTTTTACGCGACTTGACTGCCTTCTCTGTCAAGTTTCCGGCCGCTGTGTTCTCGCATGCAAGAACTCGAAATTTACAATTGTCGTTGACATTTTAACGCTTTTAACTTCATAAATTGTGAGCGTTTCACCTGGTATAGATCGAAGTTGTTATTTCGC
This sequence comes from Melikaiella ostensackeni, assembly GCA_032362435.1. Lineage (NCBI taxonomy): Eukaryota > Metazoa > Arthropoda > Insecta > Hymenoptera > Cynipidae > Melikaiella > Melikaiella ostensackeni. The sequence goes on from JAUMHM010000085.1 coordinate 52,194,969, forward strand.
TCGATTTTCAGTTAACGCAGCAATACAAAAGGCGGGGTTGATTAAGTAAAGCGTTAAATAATTTATTAAATAATATCATTCTGCGGTGCAATATATATAAAAAACGATTTGCAAACAACAAAATGGATAATAACATTTAAATACATACGAATTTTGGATATATAATTTCGATGTTTATATTTTGTTGCTTGAAAATCGTTTTTTTTTGCATATATTTGCATCACACAACATGTGAATTTTGAACTTTATTTAATAAAAATTCCGGTTGTGTTATTTTCATTAAAAGCACATGGTTATAAGTGTTACACACTTGGATACTTCGGATGAAAATAAATGTTAGTTTGCTGCCTCGTGCAGTTCGGGCAGCCATTCGCGTGCTCACTAAAGTATAATTTATAGTGAATACAAACTTCTGAAGATGGTACTGCAGTATAAATAATGCAGCGCCATCTTCACAAATTTCATCTAGACTGAGCTGACTAAAGCCTGACCAGTTCCTAGCTAGAACTTACTAGTCCAGTTGTTCTAGTGAGTTTGTGACCACTGCTCTAATTGAAATTTTGAGAAATGGGGTGATTTCAATATGGGTCAATACAGTCGCTCTACAATCATTTATTGAATCAGCGCGTGGAAATGATTCAGCAGAAAGGCATGTCCTTAAAAAACACCTGCATGATATAATAAACAATTACCGTCCATCTTTATTGATAAGAGCAAAGAAAAATACGTGTCTCGCTCCATGAGCAAACATCGAAATCGAATGATGTTGATGATCAAACGACCTAGTAGCATCCCGCATTGCTTGGCTTGCTAATGCTTCATATTTAAAATCATGCAGCAACAGCATTCTGCATCGACCGTTCATTGGCGTAATCATGCTGATTGGCGGCGATCACTTTATTACGTGGACGGATTGATTTTGATGTCAAGCGATGTCAAGCGGCTATGAATTATTGTCAATTTGTCAAGCGGTCTCATGACGCTCTACTGATTGGGGGTTGGCCCAGATCGTGAATAAATATATCGGGTTCCACAGTCACCGATGAGTCACGAAAAATCCTAGAAAAACAACGCAGTGGAACGCTGATTGAAAAACAAGCAAACAAGTATTACGCTAATTATTCACGATTGGCAAAAAATGTCACCGCCATTGAGTAAACATATATTGCGGAATTCATAACCACCGGAGGAAATTAATTGAATTTATATTAACGGCACGCCCATACGTCGCGTCGCCTTGGAGTTTTATCGCGTTCAGGTAAACATAGTTGGGCGTTCTTGATGCATTAATGTGACTATAATAATATTTCTTGCGATCACGTGACTAAGCATTCGTACCACCGATAGGCGGAGTTTATTCCACAAGTGGGGAAAGTCACTGACCCCCTAAATTTATCATTGCAATCAATTGTTGATGTTTTCGGTTCCTTAGTGGTTTTTACTGTGATGCGAGTCATATATTTTTTTCTGGGATCGAAAGTAGTAAAATTCCACGCGTATTATATACGACTGTCTGCGAGGCTTCTTAGAATTGCAAGATTCTTCAAAGAACAAAAAAGACCGTAAAATTGTGTAAGTGCGCAGACAGGTATCGTGACTGTCACCTTCGATAAAGATGGAAGCATTGCCGCGTTCCAAGCAATTAGGGTTACCATGAATAGAAATTATCGCGTGATTAACCGTATTATTACGGCCTCGCTAATACTATGGACGCGCGAGTGGTTCACCCTAATAATTGACAATATCGTTACCGTGCTCGTAATTGGAACGCTCGGGAAGGGAGAACCTGCGGTAACTCGAGCGTTCAATTAAGACGATTCTTCCCCGACGTCTCTGCTTCTATATTTTTTACTATCATCAGTTCAATGAGAAAAAATAGTCGCTATAACAAAAGACCATAAAATGTGCTGATGACACGATATTTCTTTTGAACAAATATCACCATTTTAAATCTCGTGCATGATTGTGGAGAATGTGAGTTTATGTTCAGATTATGCGTGGATTTCAGTGTTGTGTGTTTCACTGGTGTCACCGACCGCTAAGGCTCGCAATTACGACGCGTTCGTCAGGATGAGGAATTAGTCGAGAAACAAAGTTCATTAAGATATCTGACATCTTCGTGACCATTTCCGCCTGCTATCCATGCGACTTTCATATTAGGGCTCCACTTATACGAAGAAAGAGCGTTTTATGGATCTGATATGGCTACTAAGGGCTGTGAACTATATAAGACAGTATACAATTAGAAACTGTTTCATAATACAGAAGCTTAATTTTCTTTTGATGAAAAATATCTAATAACTTTTAGCACTCTTGCTTTTCAAATACTCGCCTGTGAATTTACCCGTTTCTGTGAAAGTAACAATATCAGCATCTATTTAACTTTTGTGAAGAAAGCTTCCGCGTTGAATAGGCAAAGATGGTTTGCACCAATGGCACATAATACCTCCCTACCAGCAATATTGACGCTGGTGTGTAGCACTTGAACGTTTTTACGGTTCAAGCTTGTGCCGATGCTCACTAACTTTCTCCCTCGTTACCATCTATTTACTGTGCCCATTATTACCATTTGTATCTTACAACTGGATCTTGTCCACTTAGTTTGCTCAGTCGGAAAATAATATGCGAAAACCGCAGGTGGCTCAGACAATAATATAGACTAATCCCCACTTATATATACACTTCCAAGTGTACACTCAAGAAAATTACTTCACACTTTACCGCCATTTGGACCTAAACACTTTTCAACGCCTGAAACATCTCTGCAAAACAATCTACCCATCAGGAAGGTATATAGAATTTCCACAAAGTAGTTTACAAGTTTATAACAAAGCTTCTTTAGCTTTATTGTTTTAACAGATGAGAGATCAAAGAAGTGACTGATGTTATCCACCAGAAAAGGGGAAGATCATTCTTTTGTTGGCGATAGGGATTGTTAGATGAAAAATTACGGCAAGGTTGAATTGATCTGAAAGCAATTTGCACTAAGGAGTTAATGATGAGGGTACAACTAAAAAAATTCTACAAGACAGTCTATTTATCAGTGGGGTATTGATACAATTCTCCCAAAGTGATTTATAAGTGTTTACCAATCTGTTTTAGCATTTTGATACAACTTTTTTTTCAATTTGTTGATGGCAGAAGTTAGAAGAAAGAATAGAACAGGACACCCAATTGATCTATTAGATTATTAGAAGAAACTTTTACTAAGGAAATGGAAATTGTGAGAAGAAATAGTAGAACTATTGAACCAATCGATCTAGAAACAATTTTATCCAAGATAATGACAATAACAATTTGGAAAATTCTGCTTGATAATATTGTGATGTTAACAAATCGCATAAGGCAATTATTATAAAAGTATGATCTAACCACATTTCAACGCCTGAAACAATTCTACAAGACAACCTGTACATCTGAAAGATGTTGATAAAATTCCTTCAAAGTGATTTATAGGTATTTACCAAACCATCTTTATTTTTGCGAATAAAATAAAAAGCTGATATCCAACAGTTTACCCTTATAAGGACAATTTTTCCTTAAGATGAAGATATAGAGATAGTCAAAGAAAACAGAACAGTCAGTCCCTTTTATCCAGAAGCAAGATGATGGAGATAACTGACATTTGGATTTGACGATAATCTAAACATATTGTGTTGGCAAGATATATGCCATAGGAAAGGCGATTATCACAAAATGTGATAATCTTAACTAATCTTGCATCATTTACTGTTGTTACTCTTGCAAATTCTCATAACAATCTTAGTGGATGAATGATGCATTTCAATTCAAGTATCGTAGGCCTGCATGTATACACATTTGGTTTTGAGCTGCCCTTAGCTCATTATAATAATCCTCGCGATAATAAACGTCATTAGAGAAGCCTCGGGTTCTACGCACCACAGACAAGCAGGGTCCGGTGGTCTGTGGCCTGACTCGCGCTTAACCGCACTCTCAAATCTCTGATGCTCGTCCTACCTGCACGGACATAAAACCCACACGAGTTCTCGCGTGTGTATAAAACTATACAGGTGCCCAAGTAGCGTTTCTGTATACGTAGCAGACGTGTACTCTAGTACCTTGTCTCGGGTAGAGGTACTCATGAATTTTAATGAGTTCGGTAGTCCGACGACGACGAGCACAGAAAAATAGTTAGGGTTGGGACTACGAGGAATCGACGTGTACCGAGTTCGAGGTACAGGACCCGAGAGTGTTCATCGCTAACCCTGCTTTTGGCACTCCACCGTGTCCCATGCAATTCAAGCAAATACATTTTCAACTTTGCTCATTAGGAGGATCATTAAAATTCGCGAGTGTCAATAACAACCACCAGAACTGATGAAATAAAAAATCAATTTCTTCAATCTGGTATCAATAATAAGTAATTCGGAGTAATCAAAAAGCCCGTGGGAGAAAGTAATTCCTGATTTGGAGGGTGCAGTAGATTTCGATTAACCTTCGAACGTCCATCCGTTCGTCTCTGAGTGTGCGAGAAATTCTTCTTCGTTACCCTCTTGTCTCGGTTTCGACCCTTGTCAGGACTCCATTAATAATTAAGTGCATTTCCTCGATATTTTCTTAACCAGAGAGAAACTTTGCTTTTCTTTAATAATTCAATAATCGAAAAGAAAACAAATGTATGAAGGTAGTCAAATTGAAAGTACATAATTAGTACCATTCGTGTTTTTGATGTGAATTCTAATTGAGGCAAGAAAAGGTTTAATAGGTGGAAAGATAATCGAGCTTTTTTTCCTCCTTTCTTTTTCTTGAAGAGTATTTGCCGCTCGGCAAGCACTCGGCCGTGTAAATCCCTCCTCGCTTCATTTCCTCGACCTATTACATCGTTATTAAGCTCCTAACAGACGTATAAGTGTTCCAAGGAACACCCCACTGCGTTATTAATGGCAGACTCTTTGTTTTTTGGGTACTCCTCGCCACGCGATGGACGCGGTATCTCACGCCTTGGATAAATTAATGTGGGTGCGAGCATTAAGGTAGGTGTCGGGCATTCAAATGCGAATGAGTTTTGGTACTTGTAGTGACAAATTGAGGAACAGGTAAGGGATCCTTTTTTGATGTAGGGCTTTTGAACAGGGGTAAACGTTTAAACTCTACGAGACCTTTCGTGTTACACAAACAAGCTCTAAGGATCTACGGGTCGTTGCTCTCTAATCCTACCCTAATGCCCATTCATAGTTCAAGCTATAGTTCTTTAGTGCTCAAAATTATACTCTTCCTTTATATATTTCATGTCCCACCATAAAATTCTTTATTAAACTCATTCAAGTCTATAACTTAACTCTTTCTTTTACGATTATGAATATAAAATCATCCAGCTCCCATAAAATTTTTATTTTCCTGCTCCTCTCCTTTTAGTACACTAGCACAATTACAATTACCTATACCAAATGCTAGAGAGAAAATAATTAGCGATTCCCATCCACTTCTAAATAGAGTGTGACTTACGAGTCGATCCTTTAAAGTCAATCTCCGATTTCTATAATCACTTTGTTCCTATCGTAATCATATTCTTTAACGATCCTATAAGCTATCCTGAAATCACAGATCGTCGAATTATTACGGTTAATAATCCTGAAGAGAATTAAAGGCTTCGAATCCTAGATGAATTTTTTTTTTAAAGCTCGCCTTGAATAATAACATTCGCTGGCTAGATCCCGGAACATCATGCTCGTATACGAAAGAAACTTCGTACTTTCCCTGTATCTTTAACACTCTCTTAATTGTCTTAAGCCTGCATTTGCAGTCCTCTCGGTCTCTATATTCCCAGACTATTTCAGCCAATGTTCGTAATGATCTACTATTAGAGCAAATCCTGTAACGTCTACTTTTCTCAATCTAAGAAGGGAATTTGTTCTCGCATGCGAAACTGTGCTGCAACACTTGCTATATTACTCAATTCTACCTCGTCAACTTGTAATTATTAGTTTAGCCGACCTTCCTGTTTTTGCATATTACTCTATGCCTTTTTAAAAACTTGTTATTATTGTGCAACTACATTTCTTTTGGTTTTTGATTAAGGAAAGAGAAAAATTTAAGAAAACTGTCTTTGGACGTGTCAATCAGAAAAGTTATTTACGTATGTATATATCATCAGCTCGTTTTTCTGGTTATCAGAAAGCTTATCTTAATGTACATTAGTGAACCAATAAAATCATTTTAATATTCTCATGACATATTTGTAAGAAGAAAAATAAGTTATCAAGACATTATTTGAAAAATTGTAAAACAAGTACTCTAATCGATCTTCCCATGTCTGAAGCACAGATCAGCAGTTGTTTTGAAACAGAAAATTTTCCAGTCATAATCAGCACCATTTCTCAATCATGGAAGCGTTGATGAGAAATGTCTGGTAAAAACTGAGAATATCCATTTCAACTCTTTTCAGGAAAAGTAATGTAATCTTATTTGAAGTTCGATACTAACTAAAGTGTGAGGACCTCGGTGAGGACTTTTTAGAAGAATTATGAAATAGTATGCAAGCCAAATTTTTCTAAGCTAGTTAATTTTTTATTTTTTAAAAATCAGATTGCTTTTGAATAAAGAAACCTGAAGGGGAATAATTTTTTGCAAAAATTATACCAGTAAACATTACTTACATTTACATTTCAGATCACAATCGTAATAGAGTGGATATAACTATAATCCAGATAAACTTAAACAACATTTAATGACAACGCATCTTGGATTAATTATGTTTTTAACGAATTTACTGTGTCGAAAAATAAAAAGAACAAAAAAACTTTTATAATCAAGAAATCTGAATTTAAGGATTTAATATCCTAACATCGATTGTGCACATAATTGTGTGCACATTTTGTCACAAAAATTGTAGATTTCTCTACAATCTAACGGTCTGACTCCCTCAAATAACTTCCTATAAAACCTGCAACAATTTTGAACCTGGCCCCACAACGAACACATGATCATCTAGTGCAAAAAAATAACACAAAAAGAGACTCACCTTCGCAGGTGAACTGTCCATAATGTTTCCCGCTGCTTTTATCCCCGCAAACGACGCACTCGATATTGGGTGACTTGTCCGTTTGTGAACTTCCCGATTGGGAGCTGTTGGCCTGGCTGCCGGGGGTGGTGCTAGGTGGAAGTGGATCCCTCGACGTCAGGACGTTGCCGGCGGGAACGAGGCACGTAATATCTTCGGGGGTGGCGGATGGTGTCAGGTGAGTCGGTGGCATTGGCGGCGGAGGGCCCACCTGCAGCGGAGCGCCGCCGCCTCCACCTCCACCGAGGACGGCCCCGGGGTCCCGCGAGGCCCACGAGGGCGGCGGGGCCACCAGCGCCATCGAGGCGGTGGTGCCACGCGCCGGGAACCCCAGCTCCAACGTGGTAGAAAGCTCCGGGTGATGTGCTGCCGGCACCCGGCCTGGGAACAGGGTAGCCGTCGCGGCCGGGTAAACCACCCCGGCAGTCGCCAGGGCGTCCGCGCCTCCTGTCCCCCCTCGAACCACCCTGGCTGCCTTGGTGAAGACTACCCCCGAACTTCAACAACTCCAGCTAATCTCTGGAGCTCTTCCTTCAATTCCTTTCTGATCCTGAAGAAAGGCTGAAGACACGTTGAGGACAGGCTGAAGAGCTCTTAGTTTCCAGACACTTCTTGATCCTGATGAACTGTAACAAGACTTGTTCAGGTATCTGAGAATTGAGGGTTTCCAAACTTTCTAGGGGTTCAACTTGTCTGCACTTGTCTTTCCAATCACTAGTATCTTATTACTGGCTTGAGTCACTGCCAGGTTCGAACTATCACAACCGCACTACACCGACACTGAAAAACTTTTCAATTAATCGGACTAGAGTCACCAAAAACGTTATCAGCGTTTTCCAAAATGGCGACACGTTTTTTGCCACCGGTATTGCAACTGATCAAGATTGCATCTCATTATCAACTCTTTTCTAATAGAGGTCATCAGAAGAAGACTAAAGATCATCAGCAGTAGCTAAACACCATCAGTTTTGACTGATGTCCACAATTATCCATATCACACTTCGCGCACTGCACTCCGGGTCTCCAGGTGGTGACCCACTCAAATATACTGCGTTACAGAAAACATCAACGATGAGTTCTCGACGGCCGGACACACGGTCACCTTTTGAGGACCTGGAGGAGCGCGATCACGATGAGATAAATGGAGATGAAGGCGCGTATTAGTCCGTCTCTGTCGCGCTTTGGTAGAGAAAAGGAGAGGAGATCCGACAACGCCTCCGTACAACTATTCTTGGGGCCGACCAGAGACCGACTGCCGACGGAGGCGACCCCTGACACCGACCTAACCCCCACCAACGGCGACTCTCGCAGGTTTCTCGCGGTTCGTCGGTTGCCATAGTGACCGAGGGTGGGGTCGAGTCCCGGGCGCGCCCCGGTTCGACTCTCATTGGCTACGGCCCTGTCCTACCTTCGCCACCACCGTGGTACCCACTTCGAACCCTAGTGCCCTCTCTTCTGCCCTCTCTCCATCCAGCTGCCTCTCTTTCTCTCCGTCCTATTTGCAAGCACCGTGAAGCTTGCCCGCTTCTTCAACCTGCTGCTGATAATATTACTACTCTTTTTATCAACCGACAACCACTACATTTTCACAGTTTCACTGGAAATTTCAAGTCGGAACTGCCAAAACTTTCCTGTCTCCTTCCGCTCACTGGGCACTGGGATAATTTAGGTGAGCTTTAAGAATCTTGAAACTTTTTAAGAATCCGTAACATAATTCCTAAGTCAGCAACCAAATGAAGCCTTTTAATACGGAAAATCTTTGACACATGTTTCCGAATTTTTTGTCCTTTTGGGTGCAGCTGGGTACAGTTTTTTAGTCTCACTCACGTCAGTCACCCATAATGCAACGATAAATATCCTGCATTTGAAAGAAACAGGCTTCTGGGCAAAAAATGAAGAAAAAACAAGAATTGTGGAAGGCATCTTCCACGGCACCATGGCACGCTTCCATTAACCTTTGATCTCGCACACCGAAATAACGCCCCTTCCAAATAAGTCCCTAAAATGTAAACTTCTGTAAAGAGTATCTTCTTTTGATAAAAAGAGTACATTTCAAGAATATTCACGATCAATCTTCCTTTTCAGAATTTTTAGTTCTTTCTCTTAAAAAAAGTAATAATTTTTTTGCCAATCTTAAATTTAACAGCATCCAAGATTTTTATTATTTTAAAATCTTAAATTAAACTCATTTGAAGTCACTTCACTTGTAATAGAATTATATTTTAATTTAGTTGAATTCGCTTGAATTTACGTGAATGCAATTAAAATGACTTTAGTTTGCCACAATTATATTGAGATTTATTAAGCTTCAGGTGAACTGACTCTAGAATTGACAATTCCATTGACTTACTTACTTACGTTATATTAAAGAATCCACTTAAATTCACTGCAACTTAAGTTGAAATTGTACTGTTTTACGAGAATTTGCTTGAATTTTCTGGAATTTATTAGAATTCCCTTTTATTTATTAGATTTCGCCTGAAAATACTAGAATTCTTTTTGAATTAGATCAAATCTGAACTTAAATATAATTAAATTAATTTAAATTAAGTTAGTTAAATTTAAGTTAAATAATTAATTTCAATTATATAAAATTTAAGTTTAGTTTGACAGAATACGCTTAAAAATTACTAATTAACTAAAATTAACTTAAATTTACTTGAATTCACTGCATTTGCACGACCACAATTCAATTTGAATTTACTGTAATTTAATTAATTTTACTAGAATTCAACTTTAATGTACCGGGATTGAATTTTAATTCAATAATGTTCATATAGAATTTATGGGGCTTTTACTTAATTTGCCCATATTAGATTCGAATTTTCTATTTCTTGAATGTAGTTTTAATTTACTTCAGTTTCCAAAGTTATGAATGCTATTGAATTCCATTCTATTCAATTCATTATAAATTCAGTGACACTATGTTGCTAATAATTCAGTTGAATTTACTTCAGCTAAATCGTGGATACTTCGCCGATTATAAATTCTCAAGAATTTTACTACTCTACGTGAATTGCTTCCAAAGCAGCCGTTCCAAGTCAATAAATCCTCACATTGACATTCTTCATGCGACGATTCGAAACGATATGTTATTTCCTTATAATTCTTGAAAATCGATAAACTTTGCATTGGTGAAAGTATCTAGAATGAAGACGTTAGGAAATACGCAACGTACTTTGGATGAAGAATTTCTAAGGTTGGAGTTGGTGGCCGTAGGGGGTGGAAGGTAAGAAAGGAAGAGGTCAGACTTAGACGGCGGCAGCCAATGGGAAAGTCGAGTCAAGTGGGGTGCGAAAAATGGGCCGGGCTGACTTCCTCCATCCCTGTAGAGGTTTAAGGGCGCGGGTGAGGGTAAGGGTGAAGGAGTAGGGGCACAGAGGGCTCCAAAGGCGACCCGGACACCGAGCCAGGGTCAGTCGGGTCGCAGCCCTGCACCCCTGCACCCTTGTCTGTCATGCTCTTTGCACTCTGCGCGCTCCACGTACATACCAACATAGTTTTTCGGAGAGACAGCGATCCAATATTTTTCCCCTTTACCTTCCGGATTTTCACCCTTGGCACCGCTCCGCCTCCATGTCCGCTTCCTGTTTTTATGGGACGATTTACACAAATCGCGATTATGAGATTCTCACCTATCGCCTCTTTAACCGAATACTAAATGGTAAATAATTTACATATGTTTATTTTAAACTGAAATATAATAAATTATAGTTGAAGAGAGGGAATTTAACATAATATATGGAAATGATGAAAATTTGATCTTTTTAGGAAATATAGTTTATCCAGTAGCCTACGATGAACGAAGGTTTTTATACGAAGGTTTTTATACGAAGGTTTTTATTTTCTATTGGGTAATTTTAATAGAAATATTTAATTTTGTTAGATTTTTTCATTGTAAGAGTGACATTTTCGTCTCGAAAGATTTTTCTCTTTACCAGTTTACCAGAAGAATCGACGTCTGGCACTCGCTCTTTTGAACCAAAGTCAATAATGCGGCCTTTGACTGAGCCGCGCTCTGAAAGTCAGTGTTGACGTGGAGGGTCAAATTTAGGTTGCGGAATTCCTCCACTCGATATAGCGATGGCACCTGACGATGCGACGGGAATTTACACACGCAACTCCCACATCGTAACTTCGATGTTAAATGTCAATTCATTTGAGTGCATTGTACTCAGAGTCGGCAACAAAAACAACTTCACCCAGATATTATAGCTGTATTTCTCTTATTTTTCACAGGATCTCAGCAAGTTCTTAAAGAATAATCAAAGCCTCAAAGTTATCGTGTGTAGAAATGATCTATAGATAGGAAATTAATACAAAAAGAGAATCAAGTTGATGGTAACCCATAATTTATCCTCAGACTAAAATACTTTTTTTCACTTTTAGAAATTTCTGCTTTAATCGGAAGTTTTATGCAGATACGTGTTTTGTAAGATAATGATTAAATTTCGGAAAATTTGATTATAAGTTTCGTAAATTTAAAATAAATTTCCATAAATTCATTTACAAATTTCGTAATTTTTTATTACAATTACGGAATTTTCTGATACATCGTATCTGATAATTCCGAAATTTATAACAACAAAATTTTATGTTTCGAGTAATGGAAATTTCATGTCGTTACATGAAACGCGGCACACTTAATCCTGTTAATCCTCGTTCCTGTTACAATTTTGTAATTTTATGAAAAATTTCTGAAAGTACTGTTACAAATGTTGTAAATGTCAGATACGGTTACTTGAAAGTATCAGAAATTGCAGAAAATTTTTCTTTACATTTGTAACGAAATAACATTGTTAATTTTAGATTATTTCCAATATAGAACTATAGTAGATTTTTTGTTTTTTAAAGAAAATTATTACAGAAACTTGTGAATCTTTTCAGTGATGAAATTGATGTAAATAAAAATACTAGATACACTAGTTTAAATCGTAGATAAATTAATGAACCCTTCTTATAAGCCATAAATTCAATCGCATACTAATTTAAGATTGGATACGGTCGTGACCTAAAATGTTCCAATGCTCGATGTCCATTCTCATAATAAAAGCAGGTTTTGCTCTTTGCCAAGATTCTCATAGCTTCAAAATATTTAGTGTCTCCTGAAGCATCTAATTTCCTGGTTTACAAAGATTAATAAAATTTTAAAATAATCTAGTAACAGCTATAGTAATTTTAATGTACAACTGAATTCAAGAATTCAAGGATTTAAAGAATTTAAATGAATGCGCAGTATTTAAAGAATTTGAAAGAATTAAGGGGAACATAAGGTTATTTTTAAAATACTTCAAAGGATTTCAGAAGGATTTAATAGAAGTCAATTGAATTCAAGATATTCAAGGTGAATTCGAAAAACGTCAAGTGAATTTGAAAGAATTCAAAGAAACTCAAGGGAATTAGGAAGATTTCAAGTAAATTCAAAAAAATATTCAAGAAAATTTAAATGCAAAGAAATGCATAAGACTTGGTGATGAGAAATTTAATACGTGTAGTAAGTGAAGCGTTACTTATAAAGGAACTAAATGAAACTGAAGGGAATTCGGAAGATTTCAAGTAAATTCAAAAAAATATTCAAGAAAATGTAAATGCAAAGAAATGCATAAGACTTGGTGATGTCAAATTTAACATGTGTAGTAGGTGAAGCGTTACTTATTCAGTACACTTACAGGATTCAAGGATTCATTAGTATGCAGCTGAATTTATTTAATTTATTCAAAAGGATTCAAGAAAATTTGAAAGAATTCATGCAATTTCAAAAGAATTTAAATAAATTCAAGAGAATTCAAAAGAATTCAGAAGCAGGTTTATACACCTGAATTCATTAGTGGTTAACCCTCTGTATGTAATTCATTTTTTATTTTCAAATAATTTTTTGTAAATGAACGAAAGAATGATTAGGATCTAAATTACCACTTTCTTTTAAGAAATAAGTTAACTCAATTTCACTTGTTCGAGGGCGGATGTCCCGTGGTAAGTTGTGTGGCTATGGGGTAACCATGACGTAAAAGTAGCGAGGGTGTGTGACACGGTGTATATATCGTGTGGTTTTCGTTGGGGTGGTCGACTTTCGAAGGGTGGCCGAGATTTAGTGTACAGAGGAGGGTGGAATTGCGTACAAATGCATGTGGTGGTGAAGGGGTATGTGAAGAATGCCTTCATTCAATACGCTCTAGATATGATTACCGGAAACCATCCCATAATTACTTTTTGTACATCGAAACGCTTGCTCGTTCTCTCCCCGACTTCTCAACGACCTCTTTTCGTGAATTTGTATCTTTGACTTCATACTCAATCCTATACTTGAAATGTGCACTCTTGATGTCATACTTACTCCTTCATATATAATTTCAGAATTGCATTAAAGCAAATTAACTCGATTATTCACATATAGCTCAGCCGAATTTCGTAACTTCTACACGGAGAAAAATGGTAGTGAAAAATTGGGTCTTTTTTACTGGTAGTTGAGGTATCCATTACTGAACTGGCGTTGTAAAAAACATTTGAGATTGAAATTACCTTATTGATTCAAGTGTAATCGCGGTATTAACTTCTTTAGTCAACTAAAGACATCACAATTCGTCGACGGCTTGACTCCTCTAGCGCACTGTACAGAGTTCAGTCCAGAAGAGGAATCAGTCCTATACTCACAACAGTGAAGAATGAATGCTGCAACAGAAAAATTTGAGTTAGATTAAAAAACGTAGTTGCCGAAAATTGAACCCGGTTCCAACGCAGCAATCAACTTTTCTCTTCAATCTGGTACTCTGGATGCTAAAGTTTAAGATACTAAACGTGCTCATTGCATCATACAAGGCAAGCTTCGATTTAGTGCTGACCGAGCGTTATTGAATGCAGCGAATCCAGGAATGGTTACTGGACTGCCGTAAACTCAGCCGAGTTCCCAACAGATTAATAGAACACTATAAAATGTGTTTCGATTAAGACGTCGTCTTCCGACAACTGAAACACGATATATAGCTTTCCATTATTGATGCTAGAAAATTTAGTAATTTATGCTTTCTATTCCTTTTTGAGAAAACAAACTTTTCACGGAAGACTTTAGTTTCATTTTTGCAAAGGTTTACGTACTTAAATTGTAGGTGATAACGTATGAATTGCATACACTGAAGAAGTGAACTGCAATGTTCACGAAACGTCGGCAAGATTCGTAGTTTTGCACACGATTGAAACCCGAAAACCTCCTTTCATCAAAGTTAACACTCTTTCAATGAGAGAGAAATATGAATCATTTGGTACAATAGGCACTCGAGCGTTTTCATGAATGTAATTTTCCAGGTACTTTCACTCGTCGGATTTTTTTCTTCTGTAGAGGGCATTCTGCAATCCATTGCTCCACGTAAACGAGAATGTAAGCCTGTATTTATTGTACTTCCTCTGCACTTGTCACGAACGAATCACGAATCACGCGAACACAAGGATCCGGCCTGATTTTTTTTTCAAGTCCATGATTCGTATACGCCTTACTCCTCACAAAGAGAGCGCGATATTGCCGACGATGCTGGTCCCGCAGCATCCCTCTCATGATCTTGGCCTACGTCTTTGATAGGTTTATTATCGAACCACAGTCTGTGTGTACTTGAAGCACACAAAATACCACGAGATTTTTTTCAACCATTGTTCTCTATTCCTTCATTTCACACAAATTTTATACAACAGTATATAGTTCGTACTTTCATTTTGCAGTCATTTTTCATACCTTCTCTAAAATTTAAGCATAAATTGATAAAATCTTACCTATTTCACAAAATTGATTTTTATTATAAATACTACAATTACTTACTCCTTCAAATTGAAATTTTTCACTTCAATAAATTAGTTACAAATTTTTATATTTATACTTTTACTGAATTAGTTCCAAATATTTCATTCCCATTTCAGAGTTTAAATTGGAGAAAGCTACTTACAGTGAATGATTAAATTTTAATATTTGAATTTAGAAGACCTGAAATTAGAAAAAAATTTAATTTTCATTGTCTCAACTCTCAAGTTTGAAATTGCTCTCTTGTTATTGCCTAAGGCTTATTATTTATATTGTCCAACAAAAAAATTTCATTTGAAAGAAAGAAAATTAGAATCATTAAATTTTGAATGCGTCCTTTAAGATGATTCGCAGTTTAATATTTTTTTTCCAAATTTTTCTCAGAATCTTAAAGGTGTTACCTTACAATTGACATACATTATACATATACTTTTGACCTGACAACCATTTTTTACTGTAACTAGAAAACGAACACGCGCCAATGATGAAAATTGATTATCTTAACTTCAGAATGAATGTACAATATTTTCGTATAAACAATCAAACTGCTACATTTTTGTTCAAAACTACCAATTTCCGACGAAAAACACTAACATTACCTAAAGTTGTTAAAAATTGTAATTTTAATGTTTGAAGTGAAATGATTTTGACTTTTTGATTAATTTTTAAAAAAACCTATTAAAATTTTTTTAAATACCCTATTATTGTTCAAATATTATAAATATTCTTTTTTGAAATACAATGATTTTTTAATAAAAGTACCAATTTCTGATATAAAACGCCAACAAAACCAAAAACTGTACAGAAATTGTGCATTCAATGACTCTGAATAAGAATCTGAAAAACCTTATGATTTCTTTAATTAAAAATACCAATTTTCGACAAAAAACACAGACATAAAATAACAAAAAATTTATTTAAGATTGTAAATTTTCTTTCAAGCCTAATTTTTTTATTAGGATGAGCGATTTCATCAATGAATAACATAAATAAAAATTTATGTTAACGTAACCTTAAATTGTTTCATAATTGTAAATCTTCTTTTAAATCTATATCGATATTTCCGGTGTGAATCGCTAGTTTAACCCAGAATTTTACAACAATTTTTAATCCTCTTAACTAACAGAAGCTGAAATTGTTAGAAAGTTGTGAATCTTATTTGAAATACAATTTTTTTATTAAAAATACCAATTTCTGACGAAAAATACTAGCATGATCGAAAATTGTTAAAATATTCAAAATTTTATTCTAATTATAATGATTTTTGTTTAAAAATACCAACTTTCGATGTATAACGCCAACGTAACCTAAAACTGTTAAAAAATCATGAATATTCTTTGAAATCTAATAAGTTTTCAATAAAAATTTCAATTTCCGACGAAAAACACTCACACAATCCAAAATAGTTCAAGCTTATAAATTTTATTATTTTAAACAAAAATCTTACGATTTAAATCTAACGATTATTGTTTAAAAATGCCAATTTCAGATGAAATACACCAACATAACCTAAACTTATTGAAAATTGTAAATATTCCTTGAAACCTAATAATTTTTTATTAAAAATTCCGATAATTTCCCACGAAAAATATTAACATAACATAACACAAACTTTTTCAGAATTGTAAATCTTTTTCGAAACCTAATTATTTTTATTTAAAATAACCAATTTTCTGTGAAAAACGTTAATATAGCCTGAAAATGTTAAAAAATTTCAAATTTCAGCGACCCGTGTCGAAGCGGTGTTGTGGGACAAGTGTGTCCTTGATCCCCGGTAGTGATTCGACTTTATGAAAAAAAAATTCTCCTGGCCACAAAACTTACCTGTATTTAGCCCACATTAAACTCATAGGATGTCTTCCTTATACAAGGAAAAATTGAAGAAAAAATTGTCAAATAATATAAGTGTGGGTTTTTTGTTAAAATCGAACTTTTATATTTTCAGACAAATCGTCGCTCCATTCTCGTTTTGTCCCGTCTCGTTTTGTCTCGTCCCGTTTTGTCCTTTCCCGTTCTCGCCTCGGTTTTTCCAGCACTTCGTGACAGA
>JAUMHM010000085.1:52211919-52226728 GCA_032362435.1 Melikaiella ostensackeni
AATACGTGTCGCCCAATTTCCTCGAGAAAACAACACATTTTGTCGCTGAGAGATTCTGCGGCTTGAAGTGCAGAACCTGCTTGATTTGAAATGGATTCGGTCTTGAAAATTTTTTAGAGATCTGAAATAGGGAAAGTGTTAAAGAAGAACCACTGCTGCTCCCGGAGGTGGTGGAGTAGTGGAGGTGCCTATATTATGAGTGTGTTCATATTTCCTGTGTTGCCTCCTTCCTTCCCTTATCTGCTTTCTCCCCAGAGCCCTTTTGTTCGCACTCTTTCGACTGTTAATGCCGCGAAATTAACTCCGCGAGAGAGAGTTTAAGAACTGCTATGTACGCCTCCACCGGGGGGTGCCACCCATTGTCCTGCCTAGGTATTATTTTAACATTATCAGCCGCCGAGCGCGCTTAATTAATTTATTTATGAACCTACCAGAATATCTCGAATTTGTCTCTCGAGGTTCATCCTCATATCTGAGTGGAGTGAAAGGGCGCGAAGGAGAAAGAAAGTAACGGACGACCCTTATAAACTTTCTCTCTTATTATCTCTCGTTATCGCGAGAAGAAGAAACTCGCTTTGGAAAAGTGACCGTGAGGAAAAGAGATGACAAGTCGAGGGTCGAAATATTAAGGAACGAATTTTTATTGCCGAGGAGATAAGAATCGTAAGAAAGAGGGAGATTTCTTAAATTCATTATGTAGTTTCACTAATGTTGTTAGCGGTTCTCGAGATCTAAAGTTCAGTTTCTTTTCGTTTTATATCATTACTCATTTTGCATAAAGCAATTATAAGCAGGCAGATTGTTTTTGCTAATATTGATGTTAGCGAGAAAATTATTAATCAACGGGAGTAATTAATAATCATAGTTTCAGATTTCACTAGCAATGTTGAATTTTGTTTCGTAACGGGAGTCATTATAAAGTTCAAAGCGCAAACGTTTTTCAGCTGTCTGAAATATAATATTACATATACAATGGGTTTATGTACACAAACTATATTAATTAATGACAGTTTAGTCATTTGTCTTCAAGTGTGTTCAGCGAATAATTACTTATGGTTTTTATAACGTGATACAATTACAAAATTTCATAGTTTCTTATTAATGATATATAGTGTCGGAAATAAATTTTGTTTAAGTATCATTGCCTGAGTGATAGAAAACAGTGACAACGAAAGTCCAATAAGCAGAGCTGCCACAACGTCACTTAAATCACTATAGTCACTTTTTTAAATAAAAAGATTTAATTAGTCATTTTTCTTTCAATAAATCAAAACAAAGAAATTAGGCCCATACATATTTCTAAATTCTCTTGAATATTTTCAAATTACTTTGAATTCTTATAAATTCTCCCTTGATTCTTTTCAATTCATCTTGAGTTCGTATGAATTTCATTGAATTCTCTTGAATTTCCTTGAAACATCTAAATTTACTTCAATATTACTGAAATCAATGGAATACTTTGCATTTTTTTCAACTGATTTGAATGCATTTGGAATTCACCCTGAATTTTTATTAATTTATCCTGAATTCTTCCAAATTCTCTTTAATTTTTTGAATTCAATCTGAATGCTTTGGAATTCTCTTGAATTTTTTCGAATTCGCCCTGAATTCTTTTGAATTCTTCTAAATTCACTCAATCCCACTCAATTCAATGAATTTTTTTTTACATTCTCATCCTAATGGAAAGGTATTTGTTTTATGTAAAATATGACTTCATTCGTTTCCATCAAATCTCGACGTTTTGGGATCACCTGAGTCAGAAAAAAAAGACTTTACGAAGGTATCTGTTTGTCTGTAGTCTGTAGTCTGTACTCTGTAAGCACGATAACTTTCAAATAAATGATAAAATTAGATTGAGCTTCGGCACATTTTTTTAAGACCTAAAAAGAAAGGAAGAGTACGTTAACCAGCCATTTTTGCCCAAAAGTTCTGGTTTCATCCATCGAAAATGATTTTTGAATAATTAAAATTAAAAATCTACAAATTTTCCAAATTTTATTATTGTCTCTTTGAAATAAATTCGAAATCTTGATATTAGCGGCTCAGACTTTCTGTATAGTTTCCTAAAATCTATTGGCATTCTTCGAACAGATGATTTTTACGAGGGCTTGGGACTGGTTATTCTCTCTAAATAAAACAAAAAATGGTAAATGTTTTGTTTGTCTAAGTGGCTATATAGACGAGTTTAGTCGTAGAATTTCTGTCATTAAGTACACATCGTGTTTCTCTGAATTTTCTTCCCGGTGAAGAATTTTTTATCATAATTTAAAAAAATTTATATTAAAAAAGTTGATTTTTGCTTCTATCTTTAATTATGAGAAAAATAAAATCAACAACATTCACGAACCGTTCCGAAAAACAATAGAAATTTTTGTGCAACTAGTGTTGTAGTGAAGTGTTTGCTGAACTTTGGATTACTCAAATTTTTGGATTTTATGTGCAGGAAGTTATATAAAAAATTATTTTATCTTTTCTTATTTTCATGTTTTTGTTAATATAATTTTCATTCATGGTTTTTCCAAAAAAGATATTCCATATTAACAATAAAATATGTTTTGACTTCAACCAAAAAAAGTAAAAAAGGAACTTTAAATGGGAATATCAATAAATTTAATAAATCCAGTTGAATTTAGCTAAAAAAAGTTTTCATGCACGTATACACATTTAATATGTGTTTCATTATTCATAACTGTAGTTTTCCTATAAATTACCCCTGATGAGGAAGTCTAAATTAGCGACACAAGAAAAAAAGTCCAAGTCACAAAATATTGCTTTAAAGAAGAGCTACAACATCCTTCTCAACCTTTTTTGACATAAATCACGGTTTTTCTTTTAAACATCGAAAATGCTATTAAAAAATCGAAATTTCAAATTATCATCCAGACGACGCTCCGACAGCTTTTTCATATTTGCAAGTAAGATTCTGTATATGCATTACACTGTGAACTAAGCCGAGCACGAGGTGCGAGGACCGAAAGTATCCGAGCGCTTAGCGTGAGGTAAATATACTAAAAGTCCCATATAAGTCCGACTTTGGTTCTTGCCTAAAATGGCCTTGGTCATATAGCGGACCAACTCCAATGTCAACAATCAGGTCCATATGAACCATTTCTATGTGATTTTTGTTCGCAGTGAAAAATATTCATCAAATTTCTTTAAATGTTTCTTTGTTTTAAAAGATAAACGCTGCCTTTTGTTTTTCTGAGACATTTTTGTAACACATAACCTAAACCCTGAAAGCAAATGAAGCGAACTGCGGACCGTGCGAACTGAGAAAATTATGCGCTTGCGTGGCACCGCCCGCGTTGTTAGTGCAGTACTGGACGAGTATGCTGGCTTTAGAGTACCGCTCTCTGTACATCTTGTACCCCTGATCCTTGAACAAAATTCTCGGAATAACATATTGCGGACTGACTTACTAGGGACTTTCAGTGTACATTTTTGAGCGCGAAGCGAGAAGTCCGATAGACGCGCGCCCTAGGCGCGCTCAATCAAACTTACGAGGGAAGCAAGCCGCGCACGAAGCGCGCGATGAGAATGTTCCCGCCCGGCGGGCAGATTTTTTGTTAGTTTTATTAAATTCACCCTGAAGTCTTTTAAACTCACCTTGAATTGTTATGAATATCATCAAAGTCTCTTGAATTACCTTGAATTCTTCTAAATTCACCCCAATTTTACTGAAACCAATGGAATATTCTGGATTTTTTCAATTCATTCAAATTATTTTTAATTCTTTGCAATTCTCTAGAATTTTTCCGAATTCACCCTGAATTCTTCTATGTTCACTCCAATTTTTCTAAAATTAATGGAATACTTTTGATTTTTTGTTTTTTTTTCAATTATTTTGAATTCCTTTACATTCGTCTTGAATTCGTATGAATTTAATTGAATTCTCATGAATCCCTTTGAATTCTTTCAAATTCACACCAATATTACTAAAATCAATGGAAAATCTTGAATTTTCTTGAACTTTTCTCTGAATTCTTCTGATTTCTTCTAAATTCACTTAACTCTACTCAATTAAATGAATTAAAAAAATTTCTTTCTTAGTTTTATTGAATTCACCCTGAAATCTTTCAAACCTACCTTGAAATCTTATGCGTTTTATCAAAGTCTCTTGGATTCCCTTGATTTCTTCTAAATTCACCACAATTTTAATTAAATCAATATAATATTTAAAAATTTTCAATTTATTTGAATTCACTTGCAATTCACCCTGATATTTTCTTAATTCATCCTGAATTCTTTTTAATTCTTTAGAGTTCTCTCGACTTTTTTGAAATTAGCCCTGAACTCTTTGAAGTTCTTTTGAATTTTTACGAATTCACCCTGAATTCCTTTGGATTCTTTTAAATTCAGTCAGTTCTACTTAATTCAATAGTTTTTTCTATATTTTTATTGAATTCGCCCTGAAGTCTTCTAAAATCACCTTGAATTCTTATGAACTAAATCAAAGTCTCTTGAATTCCCTTGAATTCTTTTAAATTCACTTAAAATTTATTGAAATAAATGGAATATACTTTGAATTTTTCGATTTTTAAATTGAATTGTTTTGAATTTACTCTGAATTCTTAAAAATTTATCCTGAATTTCTTTGAATTATCTTGAATTCTGTTAAATTCATCTTGAATTCGTATGAATTTTATCGAATTCCCTTGAATTCTTTTAAATTCACTCCAATGTTTCTTAATTCAATAAAAAATTTTCAATTTTCTCAATTTATTTGGAATTCACCGTGAGTTCTTTAGAAGTCTTCTGAATTCACTCATTTTTACTCAATTCAGTAGATTTTTTTTAGTTTTGTTGAATTCACCCTGAAGTCTTTTAAATTCACCTTGGATTTCTATGAATTTCATCAAAGCCTCTTGAATTTCCTCGAATTCTTATAAATTCACTTTAATTTTACTAAAATCAATGGAATATTTTGGATTTATTTCATCTCAATTGAATTTTTTAAATTTCTTTTGAATCGTTACAATTCTTATGATTTTATCCTGAAGTTGTTAAAATTCTCCAGTACTTCTTTTAAATTTCATCGAATTCTTATGAATTCTTTTGAATTCAAAATTCGTAAGATTATTAATGCACACCAGCCACTCTAGGTCACGTTGTGGTGTAAAAAGGTCACTTTTTTCTCTCTACCAGTTTTGTCCCAAAAAAGTCCTACTAAAATAGGACGTATTTTGAATGACTTAAAACTACTTTAGTCCTATTTCGGCAGTACTTTTTTGGGATATGAATTCTATGATCTCTTGTGAACATTCTGAAATTGAAATAAAAAATAAAATGGAACCTTATAAGAAAATTTGTTCCGTTATACGTTGATTTATCTACCCATACCCAATACTTCATTTGAAAAACTAATGGAATCTCAATGGGGCCATTTGTTACTCGGTTTTATCTAAACCTTATGAGAAATTTTCTTGTTTTCACATAATTGTGCCCGATTCAAAATGTAATAAGCTTATTACTCATAAATTTATTATCCAATCCAACTTACATACATTTTGTTTAGCTCAACGTATTTCTTTGAAGAAATTTCGCACGCCCTATATGTATTATGAATATGATACTCATATTTTTCCGGAATAAAGGGGAATCGAGGACGGAAATCCTTTATCTTTTTCCGGGATTGAGCAATAAATCAGTGGATCTTCCGACAAGCGAACCCCTCAGGCAAGGCCCATAGGATTTGCATAGGGGAGTCTGACCCTAGGTCTCCTTGAACGGTCAGTAGTCGAGCTCCGTGGCTCACCTGCCCTGCGATTAGCCAGGGTCAAGATTGCGAGCGAGAGGGGGTCCCAGAGACCCCCTTTGCCTTCACAAGTATGCGTACACGTTTACGATAAATTAATGGTGTTCAGAGTCGTCGTCTCGAGCGGCTCTCACGCAAAAATTCAAATCATGGCCCAAACGTGGAACTGTCTTCTAATTATTTATGGTCAACCGTTTCACGTTAGGCACACAATGCCATATGACGTCCCGGTCACTTCGCATTACTGACATCACTGAGCGGAAGAGCCAGTCGGTGGTTTAATAAGGAGAATGAGATTTTCTGCCGAGTTTGCTAATTATTGTACCGAAGAACATTCTCCAAGGTTCGAAACTTTCCAGCAAAAAAGAAGCTCAATCGATTTTGAGCCCTAAGACCTATTTATCATAATGAGATTCCTTGGGAAACGTCTTAGACTGTAGACAGTAGCAGATAGGATGTTCCTTTTATACATCCATGAATTTCAATTAGCGACAGCTTACTTGGGTAAAATATTTCAAAAAATAAAAGAAATATTTTATTTGACACTTGGCGGCTATGTGCTTTACCATGAATCTTATTTTTAAATATTCATTGATATCTAGATTAATAGGTTAATATGTTGATTAATAGTTTAGGAGAATCGCACGTTATTTTTCAATTTTGGGTAACTAGTAAGGCAGAAAATAAGCAAGCGAATTTAGGGTTTGAATTTACACATGGTGAGGACACAATAGTAAGCGGAGAAAGGATCATTAATGATTTGGGCTTAAAGTGAAGGTTCGCGATCTGGACAAACTGATGGAAGAAAAGGGCACCAGGGATTGAAGAATGGAAAGTTGGACGAGCCACTAATGGTCTTATATCAAACACCGACTGACCGTTTAAAGCGCGAAAATTCCATTAATCTCCCGTGAAATTTCTTCGTGTGTAAACATGTTCACTGTACTTTCAAGAGGAACAAACGATCAAACTTTTTGGGAATTTCATAGGGAATCGATGCATCAGGCACGTTAGTTCCAGATGCCAGTTGCAGGTGAGATTTCTATTCTTCACTTTCGTGACTGGCATTATCGCTGTTCAGAATTGGGAAGAAAACATCTCGTGTCTTAAAAATCAATCTTTGCGTTGGACAAAAAAACAAAGTTTTGATCTAATGAAATTTGAAATTTAGCGATTGAATTTGATTGAAAAATAACTGTTGTTAATAGATCCTACCAATGAAAAAATTGAGAATCCACTAATTACTATTGAAGTGATAAGAATGAGGACCTCTAGATATTCGAAGCATCCTATTATTATTCGAGTCCGAGACTCGGTGCGCAAGCTATCAACGAAACAGAATTTTGAACACCTATAGTTTTAAGTACTGGATGTTGTTTTAAACATCATCTTCGGACGAATTATCAACTCTTTTTATTTTTTCACTCCCCGAGTACAAAAGTCCCATTGCTATCCCATTCGGATTCCGAATTAAGTCCCACTAAGTACGATTTTAATGAGTCACAGCTTATTTTCTCGAGAAAAAGATTATAACTTGAACTATATTCAGTTTCTGAAAATAATTTTTTAAATGTCTCAAATCATAAAAAATAAAGTATCAATAACAAATTTTCTAAACAAATAACTATACTCGATAAAAATTTATTTAATAATCAAAAATTGAATGAGATCAAGTTGTAGAGAATCTTTGTCTCAAGAAAATAATCTATATTATTCATAAAAATCGTATCATTTGCAAAAATTTGGTGAAAAACAATAAGAACAAAAGTTCCATCAAAAGCAAAAATTTTTAAATAAACAATTATTTCACATTTCAAATTTCTTTCATGAAAAATATTTTTTCACCATTAAACAAGAACATAATCACATAAGCAATTGTAAAAAAAATTTTAAATCGTTGGTGTGCATTTGTCAAATCGAATCGATTATTTTTCGATTCGATCCAGGACTGAGGTCGAATCGAAAACATTCGATGCGACCCAGCGCGTGTTCGAAGTCGAATTTTTCTAATCCCATCCAAGCTAAGATCGAACCGAAAATATTCGATACGAACAACAGCCTGTTCTAAGTCGATTTTTTTCGAATCAGATCCAAGCTGACACCGCATTGAAAAAAAATTGATCCGAACAAGCGCGAGTTCAAAGTCGAATTTTTCAAATCCGATCCAGTCTGAGATCGAGTCGAAAAAATTCGATCCGAACAAGCGTGTGTTGAAAGTCGATTTTTTTTAATCCGTTCCAAATTGAGATCGCATCGAAAAAAATCGATCCAAACAAGCGCGTGTTCGAAGTCGAATTTTTCAAATCCAATTCAATCTGAGATCAAATCGAAAAAATTCGATCTGACCCAGCGCGTGTTTAAATATTGAATTTTTCGAGTCCTATCTAAGCGGAAACTACATCCAAAAAATTTAATCTGAACAAGCGCGTATTCGAAGTCGAATTTTTCGAATCCGGTCCAAGCTGAGATCGAATCGAAAAAAATCGATCGGAACAAGCGCGTGTTCAAAGTCGAATTTTTCAAATCCGATCTAGTCTGAGATCGAGTCGAAAAAATTCGTTCCGAACAAACGCGTGTTGAAAGTCGATTTTTTTTAATCCGTTCCAAATTGAGATCGCATTGAAAAAAGTTGATCCAAAAAAGCGCGTGTTCGAAGTCGAATTTTTCAACTCCAATCCAATCTGAGATCGAATCGAAAAAATTCGATACGACCCAGCGCCTGGTCGAATGTTGAGTTTTTCGACTCATATCCAAGTTGAGATCGAATCGAAAAAATTCGATCCTAACAAGCGCGTGTTCGAAGTCGAATTTTCCTTATCCGATCCAAGCTGAGACTGATTTGAAAAATTCGATCCGACTTATCGCGTGTTCGAAGTCGAATTTTTCGAATCCAATCCAAGCTGAGATCGAATCGAAAAAATTCGATCCGACCCAGCGCGTGTTCGAATGTTGAATTTTTCGACTTCTATCCAAGATGAGATCGAATAGCAAAAATTCGAATCGAACAAGCGCATGTTCGAAGTCGAATTTTTCGAAACCGATCTAAGTTGAGCTTGAAGTGAAAAATTCAAACCAATTATTTTTAACGGATCGTGTTGTTCACACGTGATTTTTCAGAAATTGAATTTTACTAAAAATAAAAATGCAATGATGGGGAAACAAGTACGAGTATGTCTATGAGGAAATTTATAAAATCACGATAATACATGAAAAAAAAAGATCGAAACAAAAGGTTTTAGTTGAACAGAACTTTGAATTCTTATTCATGTGACGACAGGCCTTCTCTCGGAACACAAAACGTATTTCAATAATTTGAACAATTCTTTTTCTTTTTCGTAAAACAAATGCGGGGGAATTTTGAGAAACTGTTATTCATCATTTATAATTGGAAGTACTATGAGTTTTCAGATTTAGAGGTTGGAATGCTTAATTATTATTATGATATTATATTGAGAAAACTGGCGGATTATATTTTGTTTAAATTTAAATTATAGTAGATATTCTTTTAGTTATTTTGAATATTAAGTTAAACAATTTTTTTTTAATACAAGCTGCTCGGTTGTTTAAACTAAAAAAAATGTAGTGTTCAATATATTCGATTTTCTGTGTACAAAAATTGAGAATTTTACATCTAATTGATGTGAAATAAGACCAACGTAAGACTTTCAAATTTCCAACACGCTGGGTCGGATCGAACTTATTCGATTCGATCTCAGCTTGGATTGGATTCGAAAAATTCGACTTCGAACACGCACTGGATCGGATAAAATTTTTCCAAATCGATCTCAGCTAGGGTCGGATTCGAAAAATTCGACTTCGAACACGCGTTTGGTAGGATCGAATTTTTTCGATTCGACCTCAGCTTGGACTGGAGTCGAAAAGTTTGACTTCGACATAATATCAAATGTCGATTCTGGATCGAAACGAGATATTTTGCACACCATTAAAAAAGATATATAAAATTTGTAAAAAAATTGTTGGGTGGAAAATATGTTAAATAATTCAAATTTAGTTGCCTTTCGAAAGAGAGATTCTAGTGATCGATCATCTTAAAGTTTCGAAACCTGATGATTATTATAAATACGAGGAATAATTCTCACTAAAGAGGCGTGACAAATTGTTTTTCCTGACACATCATCAAAACATCCATCTTTCATAAAATTGCTAGAGCACGTAGATCAGACGTAAAAGTAATCATTTGCATGATGTAAATTTCTAACAGATTGAAATCGATAGATTGGATTGGAACATAGGATCTGCTTGCTGTGAAATAAAGTGAGAGGTGGAGAGAAGTATAAAGGGGGTAAAAGAAGTGAGACATTTCCCCTCAATTGACGCGAGTATTGCGAGTACGCGCTAATGTTGGCCGCGTGACATATGGCCGCTACTGATTGCACCGCGGTTTCACTTTCAACCACCGTGCAGATTCGCCACCCACCCTCTGATCTCGCCCCACTTCGAGAGTTCGGGCTCTTGTACAGTTTTAACCACAACCCGTCGCGTTGTAGTTCCCCATTTGAATTAGTGCACGTCCGGTCGATGCAGAACCTTGCAGAGGGCAAATCGTAAGCACCGGGCCTGTGTGTATAGTGTTCAGAAAAACGGGGGTGCGTTCTGAAGAGGTGAGGGGTAAGGGGTTAGGGGTGAGGGCACGCACATTCAGGGCCAAAGAAGAAGGTACGAGGGTTGGCTGGTGCCCCACGGGGACCTCCATTGTCCGGAATATACTGATTAAAAACCCATTCCACCGCCTAAGTCCCGCTCGCTCGACTCCGAATTTCCAACCCATGTATATAGTTCTGACACACAGATTTTTAAACTTGAAGAAAAGTCCGATAAAAAAATAATCAGAATAAGATCAAAGTAAAATATCGGCCTTGAGACAAAACATCACTAACGTATCAACTTTTCTTAAGATTATCTACAATCCAAATAGGAAGAAAGCAACTACAAAAGTTCCATTTTTCTTATTTTTTATTTTTTACAAGTATACTCATAGGACTTATGTCCCTAAAAAGTACTGCTGAAATAGAACTTACGTACAAAAAACTTTACACTCGTTCTCCTTCAGCAGGACTTTTTTAGGACAAAAGTATTACAAAGTTTCACATTCATTTATGTTTTAAATTCCTGTTTAAATTCCATTTTTTTCAACATTTTAACATGTGCTCGTAGGATTAATGTCCGAAAAGAAGTCTGCTACAGCACGCATAATTTTAGTAGTAAGTACAGTATAATATATAATATATATCATATATAATTTTTTGGGTCGCGTAATTCAGTTATGGTTGTCTCTGATCTGGACATCATTGTGAACGCAAATTAGAAAAGGTTGTCGGCTCATTTTAGCCTTTGTGGCGTTCAGTAGATCCACTTTAGCCTAAAACACTTACCTTTAGCGAATCATTGATAACTCATTTTACATATTTACAAATAAACACTTCCTGGATTTTCGATAAAACTTTCATGTGTAACGAGCACGTAACGTCAATGTAATGCTAATGAAAATGGCGTCACGCCGATCAATTCCCACTAGAAATGATGCTATCCATCATTGGAGCATGCAGTGTTCCCAATTTTGGCGGTCTGAGCTACTGCGCTTGCGCTATAGGTCTATGTTTTCACTCTATCTTTTCGAGTGAAAAGATCACTTTATATTTTCGAGTGGAGTTCGCTCTTAATGGATAGAGTGGACATTTGCTCCAAAATTTAGAGTGACAATGTTCACTTGAGCGGTAAGAGTATTCCCTCCAAGATTCGAGTGAAGTATTCACTCCAAGAAATGTAGAGAGTGCAGTTGTTTCAAAATAATATATTGTGCCACCCTCTTTTCGCTCGGGAGGCAAACTTTACACTCGTCTTGAATTATCTACGCGCACTTTTCAGACATCACACATAATATTTTTTGGAACAACTGAGTGGAAGTGGGCGTAGAACTGGCCGAATTTATTCTCACACGGTTAATAGGATGCGCAAATAAATTTTGCCATAACATTTGAGAATTGGGCACTTCGCGCACGCTACACAGGCACGAGAAACCGAACTCCTCACGCAGTTATTTCGAAAAAATGTTTATTCTCGTGCTCGATTTACGGAGGACGTATCACGTCTCATGACGGTATTCAATAATAATCAAATACTGATAAATAATGCATATATTTACGCAGAGAAAAAAAATTGTATTTGTCGGTCATATCTCCAACATCTAAAAAATTAATAGTTCCATGTTTAAATCTTTTTATTAGCTGATGTAACTGTTCAGTTTGAAGACAACTCTATTGAATATAAAATCTTATTTTTAATAAAGTATTGCAAAAGGATCAAAGTTGTACTTTTATTTAAAATACTTCAGACTAAAAAATCGGCAAATTTCGAATTTTTAAAACAGCATACTGAAACTTGCCGAACTGGAAAGCGGCAGGTTTTAATAACAGGTGTAAAATAATGGTGTCGGCGTTATTAATTTTAATCATTGACCACCTAACATGAAGTCGGTGCTACATGCAGTAATAAAAGCAAATGAGTAAATGGGTAAATGAGTAATGACATTACAACCATGGTGAGCAAAGTAAGATTCAATAAAGCTTGTTAATGAAATCAATCTGCGGCGCGTTGATAGAAGGCGGAAGAGAGATTCGTGAAACGTCTTGAGTTAAAAACGAGTTCGATAGGCCTCTGATTTCCGCAAAAGGACGTTCGTCCTAACGGAGCTAAGAATGACTTGGAACGTCTTGGAATGACTGGCCTATAAGCGATGCGAGTCATTTTAATGCCGTGAAAGCGACGCACTGGAGCCTACCAAGCACCCATAACACTCGATTGCAGATGTGGACGCATCGTTAATTAATCGCGGAAGGGTGTCAACAGGACTAATGATGCACGTAGATGGGGATCGTTTCTCGTTTTTCCTATCCACCATGTAGTTGACCAGTGACCAGTGACCGCAGCTACCTTCGCTGACGCAAGTATCCAGTGAGTACTCCTCGCTTCACCCAATCATCCTCAATCATAATCACGATCGTGCCGGGCGGACAGATTGCCGTTTATCATCGACATTACAAGTGCCACGATGCAGACGTTCGACCAAGAATTGACTATTTTATGCGACCTCTCGAGACTTTATTGAAAACGAAACACTTTACATTTCCGCATTGTTTCAAGTGTTATAATTTGTAGGTTTAAGGAACTTGTTGCCGAGAAAATAATATTTTACATAGTCTTAGTTTCAACGCTTTTCATGAAAAGTTTCTTGCCGATACATATTAACCATTCGCTGATTGAATCTAATACTACATTTTTCTTTAAAAAAGAATTTTTAAAACAACTGCGAGCGAAGTTCGGTTTCTCGTACCTGTGTGGCGCGCAAAGTGCCCGATTCTCAAATGTACGGTAGAATTTATTTGCGCACATCTAACCGTGTGCGAATAAAAATAGCCAGTTATTCGCACACTTCGCACTCAGTTGTTTCAAAAAATAGTATGTGTGACAAGTGCGCGCAGGTGATTCTAGACTCGTGTAAATGCCACCCTCGCTTCGCTTGGGCGGCAAACTTCACACTCGTCTTGAATCACCTACTTCGCGCACTTGCCACACAATATACTATATAATAATAAGTGGGGGGGGGTATATATTGACAAACGAGATAATAATTGTAAAATACTCATTAGATTCAATTCTTTTAGGCGCTAAAGTCGAGACCCTCCTAATAACAATTACTTTACAACATAATTTATTTAAAGTGTTTTATGCAAAATAAAGAATTAAGCACTTTTTCTCTGTTTCTAGTGTGTAATAATTAGGGCTGCAAACGCCATTTCACGTACTTTCACTGTCCCGAAATCAATACCTTCTTCGTCGAAAAGAGCCATTCTTAGACATTTGCACATGTTTATATTGAACAACCAGAAGGATATAACGCAGCCTTGCCTAACGCCCTGCCTAATATTGAACCAATCGCTCAGTTGTCCATTTACACTCACACTCGCTTTGCTATGATTATATATTGCTTTTATTGCTTTTAAAAGCCAACCATTTACTATATACCCTTTCAGGACTTCCCAACACTTAGTTCTATCCACCTCATCAAAGCTTTTTTCAGATCAAAAAATGCACGGAAAACTGTTTTGTTTAATCTCAAACTTTTTTCTATGATTGGCTCGAGCTAAATATATGATCCGCATATGAACTCCCTGGTATAAATCTACATTAGACTATCCAGACCCTTTCTTTAATTATTCCCATGACCTTACCAATGAGTATTTTGGCAAATATTTTGCCAACGGTACTTAGCAGGCTAATCGCTCTATAATTTATTAGTACAACCACCTTTATCACCCCTCCCTTTGTAGTGTGGAACGATAATTGCCTCTGTCTAATCAGTCGGAACTTCACCGTTCTTAGCACACATATTCGTAAATTCGTTCAGCCACACAAACAAAAATCCGCCACCACTCTTAAAAATTTCAGCAGTAATACAATCCATAAAAGCTGTCTTTCCCGTTCTTTAACTTCTAAATTGCGAATATAATTTACGGATATCGATTCTTATTTCACCACCTACAACGGAATTGTCTAGCGTATCCTCTTCCATATCACAGTTGTTATGGTCCGTGTCTTGACTTCCATACAATTTCTTGCAAAAGTCACTCACACAGTCTTTCACTTTGTCCGTATCCCATACCATTTCACCATCAGCATTCTTAATTCCGGCTAACTCAGTGCTAGTACCTCCTTTCCTAATCTCCC
This sequence comes from Melikaiella ostensackeni, assembly GCA_032362435.1. NCBI lineage: Eukaryota > Metazoa > Arthropoda > Insecta > Hymenoptera > Cynipidae > Melikaiella > Melikaiella ostensackeni. The sequence goes on from JAUMHM010000085.1 coordinate 52,226,420, forward strand.
TAACCCATTTCCAAAATAATTTCTGATTTCCTTCAAAATCATTTTGCATTTTTTTATCTTCTTCCGCTTTGATTCTATCCTTACTTTATCAACTAGTACCTCTGCTTTTCTGTTTTTATCCCTTCAATCATTTTCTAATCTAGCCCTCTCCTCATTGCTTAGTCCTTTAATATTCAGCTTCCTCGAATACGCTTGCTTTTTCTCGTTAACATCTACACGGATTTCATCATTCCACCAAGCATCTCCAGCCTTTCTTCCTACAGCCACAGTACCGCACACTTCAGATGCACTCTTGAAGATGCTATCCCG
>JAUMHM010000085.1:52239093-52249118 GCA_032362435.1 Melikaiella ostensackeni
GCGATCTAAAAGTGGAAAAAAATTATTTCAACAAAATCTAAATTTTGAATGTAAAAACCACGTGAAATGACCCATATGCAATTGAATCTCCTTATAATAAAATTTAAAAAAAGTAACTGATAATAAATAAAAATAACTGATGAAATAAATAAAAGTAACTGATCCTCAATGGTTCTCATTTTCATTTTTTTTAACGATGAAAGGCAATTTCAAGTAATGTTCGCATCGTTTTTATAGTTTTTATCCGCCATATTGGATGCTTTATTTTTAATTTTGAGAGTTTCACTTTAAATTCGAAATCAGTAACCTGAAAGACGTTGCAATAGCAAATTTTAGCCATATCGATGTTGTTCTAATAGGTTTCATTCGCCAGCCATATTGGCGCCATTTTGAATTTTGACGATTTGACCTCATATTCGAAATCAGTGGCCTAAGAAACTTTGTAATATCAAATTTTAACCTTAACGGTGTTGTTCTAATAGGTTTGATCAGCCGTATTGGATCCCTCATTTTGATTTTGATAGTTTGACTTCGGATTTGGAATAAGCGACCCCAAAAACCTCAAAATACCACACAGAGAAAAATGGAGGGTCAAAGTTAGAGAGTCAACATTTAGAGAGGCAGCTTGACTTTCTAGATGGTCAAACGGACCTTCCATAATTCTTCTGACATAGAGAGACTCTCATTTGATGTTCAGCTTGACTATTTGCAGAGGTTCAGACTGACCATCAGAATAATGAAGTTAACCTTCCGGGATGGTCAATACGATCATCTTGTTTTCAATTATTTCGACCATCCGTAGAGGATCAAATAAACCCTCCTGTATAGTTAATCTCTTTGCGCGTCAAACCTGCTCGTGAAAATTAAGAGTCACGTGACTCAAACCGATACCATTCACCATTTTTGGAGTGAGCGAATGTCATTGAGCCGTTCAACGTCATGTTTACTGTGTATCAAGTTTAAACAGATTTTCAATCAGTTTAATCTGCTTTTCGATATTTCAAACATGCGCGGAGAGTGAAGTGCATAAACGAAAACACGGCTGGAAGTGGATTACGTTTTTTGTTTTGAATTTTCAACGTCAAAGTTGATGCTTAGGACAAAGGCGTCACTCGACGCTCAGCAATTAATATGTTCTCACCGTAACTTTTTTGACTGAAAACGTACGGAAAACTTCTTCATTCATTGCTGATCCAAAGTAATAAAGTTGATGATAACTGTAAAGTTGGTTGTTGGTTGACTTCTCGTGTATATAATTTATTCGTGCCGTGATTGGTCGAGAGCGAATAATCATAATAGATAGGACGAAAAGTGCGCGAAATTTGAAATTTGAATCATAAAAGAATGAAACAAAGATATATAATTAGAACACGTGATATATGAATGTCATAAATACATGTGATATGTAAATGTGATATGTGAGTGTGATATAAAATGTGATATTTATACATATCGGCAGTGTTTGACATGTGACCAGGGCGGAACTTGGATATGTGGAGGCCCTGGGGCAAACATCTGGTAGAGGCCCTTTTTTTTATCGTGTATCGTTAAAAAAAATGGTATATAGTTCTATAATAATATAATAAATGTATATATTCGTCTCCTCTCGCTCCCGCCAACTAATAAGTAAAGAACTCCGAGCGAGACATTCAACTGAGTTAGCGACCCTAATGTTTGCTAAAAAAAATTTTAAATAAAGTTTATGCACAAGTGGTGGAGGCCCCCTACTGATGGAAGGCCTGGCCTCTCTGGCACATGAGTTTTCGACATTCTGAAAAAAGTTGGGGAATAGTGGGACACGAGCAAAAATGCAAAATATGAATATGAAATGTTCATTGGAAAGAGCGTAATGACGAATATTGTAATTTTTGTAAAAAAGAAATGAAAAAATGGAGCTAATGGATATGAAGCTATGGAAACAAAACTACATAAAATACTTTAACATAAAATTGTGCTTTATTAAAGAGCACTTTGGAAGGCACACCTTTCTTTTATCGAATTCTGATCTGGACTAACTAGAACTAAAGATTACACATTTACACCAGCCCTCTTAGCGACAACGACATTAGGCCTGTTCAGTCCTGCTCTCGGTTATGCTTCTCTTCATATAAACAAGAACCGTCATTCAGCCACTCATACCGCTCTCAGAATATAATGATTACTTTTTGGATTATTCATATATTCTTTGAAATAAACCAACAATTTAGCATTCGCATTTATCGATAGGTCTTAACCGAAAGTACTTGAAACTGCAAACAAACGATGTTCGAAAAAAGTGGGCTTTACCTAGTTGTCATTCTCATTGCCTCATACGTTCTAATGGTCATGAACTGGCACAGTACAAGGCCAGTACCTTTTATTTTAGGCAGCCTTAGTACCTACTCAGTATAATAGAAGTACTGGCTCAGTACCGTTCACACTACTACTGGCCTGGTACCGTGCCAGCTTTTGTCCAGTTGTTGGTTGATGAGGTTCCTTTTTGTCCAAATTGATTTCGCAGTACAAAACGCATGGAGAACTTGAAAGACTTGAGCACAAATGACAATTTAAACCGAAGGTCTTCAGCTATTTAAAAAAAAATCACAGCAAATTCAAGGCCAAATACAAGAGATATATGCCAGTAATAATATACTCAAGAAGCGTACCTCTTGCAGTTTATTTTTGTTTCTTAAAAAAAAAGACAACTTGATCATTTATTGATGATAATACGGGTCTGTACTAGGCAGATGCAATGCATATGGCCACGTGCTTACTATCGGCGAGAAAATTGTAGGCATCTGCCTTTGAAGCTTAACAACTAAGCCAAAAAAAATGCTAGCGTAATAAATAAATAGTTATTTAAAAACTGAAAGTGTTCTGCGTGAATAAGCTTGAAGACGTTAATGTAAAAAAATTTTTGTGCTTTGTAGACTGAAAAATGTAAAAAAAGTAAGGAATTTCGGGCACATTCAAGAAGAGTCAAGTTTAGAGCATTAATTCTTATACAAGAGGCAATGGGAAAAAGTTGAAAAAATTCATGAAAATAAGAAAAACATTTGTGAACTGATTGCAGTTGACAAATTTGAGAAATAATAAAAATTGTTGCCTAAAATTACAAAATGTACAACTATACTATGTTCAGTTCTAATTAAGATATTGAAGCGATTCAAACTTGCTTTTTTTCTTCATGAAAATCGTGATATTTTAAAATAGTTTTTTGTATTGGAAAGCAAGTGTTATTAACCAGCGGGGTATTAACTTCGGGTTGAAGGAAGACAGGAGCTATCGTCGTAGCAAAAAAAGGCACCCCCGCTGGTTTCTAATACTTCTTTTCCAATACAAAAAACTGTGTTAAAATAACGAGATTTTCACGAAGAAAAAAAGCAATCACACATTTTTTGAAAGTGGTAAATAATTACAGAGCCTTTGCGTGACAGTTTGGACTTTGAATCGCTTCAATATCTTTATTAGAACTGAAGATTGTATAGTTGTACATTTTTGTCATTTTAAGCAACAATTTTTATTATTTCTCAAATTTGTCAACTGCAATTTGTTCACAAATGTTTTCCTTATATTCATGAATTTTAAAAAATTTTTCCCACTGCCTCTTGTATAAGAAATAATGCTCTAAACATGACTCTTCTAAATGTGCCCGAAATTCTTTACTTTTTTTTACATTTTTCAGTTTACAAAGCACAAAAAATTTTTTACATTAACGTATTCAAGCTCATTTACGTAGAACACTTTCAGCTTTCAAATGACTATTTACTTATTATGCTAGCACTTTTTTTGGGTGTGTTATTAAGCTTCAAAGGCAGATGCCTACAATTTTCTCGCCGATAGTAGTCCGAGGTGCCAGGGCACTTACAAGTAGCATTTGGTAGGCGTAGTTATCTTAGTCTATTGGTTGATAAAAAGCAGGGTAGGAGTCTAGGGCGGCACCCACGATTTGCCAAATTTGTCGGAGGACCGGAAGGGTCGAAGTGTACCTGAATCAGCGCGGGTGAAAGGGATGATCATAAAATTAGAGTGACGAGGTGCCAATTAAATGTTTGGACAGTTTCTTAATTAGGGTAATATAAAGCTTAGGATGGAACGTTCTGGGCTCGAGGGCGATTCCAAACTCGCACTCTGATACCTGGGAAGAATACCCCCACCACTGGGCCCAGAGCGCTTACCCTCACTTGGATTTACAGAAATAATATAGGTTGCACCCCTAACCCTTTCCAAGACCACATTAAACTCTATGATTTTCCACTGAGGTGGAGGTATACTTCTCAGGTAGTAGAGTGCGAGTTTGGACATGCCCAGGCTCGAGTATTTGGAGACTTAGAGTAGTTAAAATATTTTAAGTTTACAATTCAATTTTTGAAAGTAATACAGAAATTCAAAGATTGTCGTACACGAAGGTTAAGCTTTCAGAATACATTGAAATTTCGGCAGATGTTTTCTTAAAAAGGAAAGTCCGAGAAAATCTATTCATTGTTGATGAAATATAATATTGTAAAAAGAAATATTGAAACAAAAAACTAAATTTTGCATTATCAAGACACAATATACTTATAGAGCATAAATGTTGTTCCATATTCACCCTAAAACGTACCATAATAGCCTCAATTGACAGTAATTTTTTAATAAAATTTTTTTAAAATTTCAAATTCGATAAAAGTAAATTTTAACTGATTAACGAGACTTCGGTTTGAAGTAGAAAATTTTGCGTTAAATATTTTATTGTATCTTGTGTCGTTTTTTCATAAATTTGAATTTTTTATTTTTAATAGCATTTTTTCACGATTATAACGAAAACTACGCGTCTTATGAAAAAATGGCAAATAACAAATTTTTGGAGCTTTCTCAGTGAAAAATTTTATCATTAACCATTTTGCAAGGATCTCGGTGGTTTAGCAATTCAACCGTAGGGAAAATAGGGGAATTTACTTCAAAAAGGGAGTTTTTAATAAACAAGGGGAATCTTTTCTTTTAAAAATACCAGCGTAATGAACAAAAATTTATAAATCCAGAACTTTTATAAGAAACCACCAACTTTTTAAAAAAAATCACATTTTTCTTATAAATTAAATGTGATAAGATCAAAAGTATGTCATTTAAGTGTGAAAAATATATTTTTTCTCTTTCGGCACATTGATGAATCAATCATGTCGGATTTTCAGTTTTCTATTTTTTGATTGGAAAAGCGAATGCATCGCTGGGCTTCGGTGATCGAATGAGAAGCATAAACAATTCCATGTGTCCAAGCAGACTGATTGTTTCTACAGAATTAATCCTCTCTATTTGACATACTTGCATTCCAAATTTAAATCAGTTAAAATTTTCACTAATTTCATTCAGTGTCTAAATTTTAGCTATAAATCAGTTCGTTTAACTTAAAATGACTGATTTAATCAGTTATTGTGACGGATTTGTGGTTCAAACAAACCTATCTGGTTTGAAATGATCTTTTTCCAGGTGATTTACGCCATAATTTAAAAGGTGGCAAGTGGAGACGAATGACGAATCGTGGAAGTTGGACGATAAAGCATGAAACGAAATCCAGCCACGTCAAGCGGGACGAACAAACTAATATCCTGGCATTAATCTGTGTCTCAATTAATTATCTTTGCATTATACGGAACTTTCCTAATTAGGCGTGTCCGACAGGCTCGCGCTCCGGTGTCGAAATCTTGCACCGTCGTCGCGACATCGCGCCAATTTGTAAACGCGAAACCGGGAAAACAGGGACCGGGAATTAATAGCAGGATGGTTTCACCAAGGATCCCTCGCGCTTGCCTTTGCATCGACTTTCAAGATCGCCAATTATACGGTGTCGCTTTAAATTATACCGGTTTGGAAGAAAGATACCTCCCAAGTCGAATGTTCAAAATATACATTTTTTTACCTCCAAAACATTGTAAAATATCAATGAACTGTTTCGCGTTAGAGTCGAAAATAATAATTATTATTCACACAAGTGGTTATGTGAACACAAGAAAACACAGATTTAAAATGTATAAAGAATAAAACTGCGATTATTCGCATAGTCAAAATTAGATTTACATGATCTCGAAATAATACAGAAAAGTCCTTAAGAGTGGTGGGTCGGGAAATTGTCACGTACACCCGGAATTTGTATGATGATACTGTAATTCGAAACATGAACCAATAGGAAATGTGAGATTCCATGCTTTACAGTAAAGATACAAATAATATTTGGATGAAGTGACCACTAAATGTTGGTTAGTGAATGTCGGATGCTGAAAGATAGTATGACTCGACATTCCCTCATTCCCACCGTTGTTCGAGCGTGACTTTTGTGTGGCCTGCATAATAGTATAAAGAGCCCTTCTGGTACGTTGCACCGTGCACATAAGACAAAGTGTTAAGAGCCAAGGGAGACTCGGGCACAAAAAGTTGCTATTAATTATGACAGGTTGATGTACGAGCCGTGCACAGACCCAGGGAATGAATTCGATCCTGGCCTAAGAGAAACCGGCCACGAGCTTCGGACGATTCGTTGCTGTTATGTGTCCTTCGCTAAGAACCCCTTCCCTCTTTGAAGTCCTCGTTAACTCAAAATCTTCTCACAAAAAAATCAAGTGGCAACTTGGTGAAGTACAAAAGGCTTCAGAGCTAATGTGATAAACTCTTTGGTTGATGTGCAACTTCTCCAGTACCCTGCAATCTCAAATTTAAAAATTAAATTCATCCCATCTTTCTTACCAACCCTATAGAACTATTAATAGGTAACATCACTTTCAAACATTCTCTTATTCAACTAAGGACATGGAATTTTCATAAAAAGTGTGTAATTAGTCTCAACATAGTAATACTACCATCTTATTCTTTTACTCAACCAGAAAATATAGTTTCTGAAGATTCGTAATTTCGAGTTCTGTAATATTCGTAAAATTCCGTTACTTTTCCGTCTAAAATGTTTTGAAAACTAGAGAGCATTTCTGGCATGTGGAGCTTTTGTTTCTTCAACAGTTCTACTATTCTCTTCTGGGCAACTGATTCAAAAATTTGTATTTAAGTGTATACGAAACAATTCGAAAAATGGAAGAGATTGCCGAAAATCGGATAATCGTGGACTCTCTTTTATTTCTTCACTTCGTTCTTATGGTAATCTAGTCGATGCGTTTTATCGACAATGGCAGAACTGTACCGCAAGAATTAAAAGCTTTCTCTGTCAACCCTTTCTACGAGCCCTCAGCTCCCGGGGGATGCACCCTATCATCGGTACACTCTCGGTCCCTTCCCGGGGAGACAATGATGCCCCCCATCCTGCTCTCGGATCTCAATCGCTCGCAAAAAATCTCATTTATCCATTGTGTCCCGCGTTACCGGGCGAAGAGCGAGGGAGAGAGATTGAGTGAGGAGAGCCGATGAAAGAGAAAGTTGAAAAAGGAGGAAGTGAGAGAACGGAAGCAGGATTCTTCATCTGGGCGCTTGGCTCGTGCAGGTTATGCACTCCGTTGATGTTGTAAGACGTGTTTATTAAGAGTTTTTTCTCCGTCATTCTATTCTCCCTATTCTGTTCGGATCAAAGGTCGAAGGATGATTTCACACCGCGGAAGGGTCCACAGGTCCCTCCGAGATGACTTGCATGCGTAGTGCCAAAAAAAAGGTGTCTTGTCAGGAAGAATGGGGATTTTGGTCCTTTTCTTTGCTCACCTGCAAATCGACTTTTTGCGAGTGACAAACTTTGCACCTTGATAAACCTTTCAGATCTTATGTTGGTGATGAAGTTTCAAGATTAGTTTCTGAGGGTAATCGACAAATATAGGTTTAGGTGCTGAAACAATAAAACTAAGGTTGATAGAGGTTCTTCTTCTCCTTTCTCTATGAAATTTCACTTTATAACTTTAAATAGCCTCTATCTTTTACCACTTTTGATCACTTCTATATCTCTGGTTATTGATTGGTATAATCATCCCTTCTCCTCTTCTACCCATCTGTAATTTGTTTACTACATTGAATATCTCTTTTTTCCTCCTTCTTCATTAACCTCCTTTCATAAATTTTCAAATTTAATTAATTATTAATATTCATATTATTTAAAAGTTTTGTTTCTCTCATGTTTCCCTCAGATATTCAATCCTACTTGTACCTTCATTCCTAAAATATTTACTCTGTTTTGATCCCTTCTCCTCCAATACAATCATTCTCTAATTCTTTCTCATATCATTTTACGAGAACTCCATCCTCATTCTTGTATACTATATTTTCAAACTCACAAAATCCTTCTGTTATATCATCTATAACCCAAAACCTCTTTACGATTCATGCTTTACTTTCTCCTCCTTTGCTAAATGATCATATTTTGACTCCTCCTTCCTTAAATCCTCTGTCTTAATTTCTTTCTCGCTTGCGATCTCATAATGCTGTATTTATTTACTCTTCTAACCCTCAAAATCAAGCTTTTCTCTCCTAGACACTAAATCCCAAAGTGTCAAATATTGATCCATAAGTGGATCAAATCTTTGCACTGGGAAAAGCACTTGACGTTTACGTAGAAAGATGAGAATGTGATTGTAGATTTCAATATAGTAGTTCTGCAGCTGTCAACTGTTTTTCCATTGTACAATGCTTTGATCCACTTTTGGCTCAAAATTTGACATCTCAAAATCTCAAAATTTGTTTATATATCTGCCTCGTCTCACTATTAAAGTTTAGCTTTCCTCTCCTATCATACCTTCTAATCTACCTATTTTTTATTAATCTATTTGAAAAACTGCAAAAGACTCTTTGATTTTTCCTTTTTTCCCTTAACATCCTAACTAATCTTTATTGTTCTTGCCTCATAATTTATATACGTCCTCTATCTATTTTTTATTCTATTTATTTTTTATTTTTTATTCTTTTCTATTTAATTATTGCTCCCTCTATCCGATAAATTTTCCTAAAACTTCCTTACCTTCCTTCTCATCGCTACCCATCTTTCTTGATCACTTCGCAATTCCTAGATTACTTTTAATATTTACACAAAAATAACAACTCCTTTGGTTCTAGCCTGTTTGCACTACCAGGGATTTAGAAATTTATATGGCAAAGGTAAGTAAAAGATGTGTAGGAGAAGGAGTAGGTTTAAGATCAATCTAACAGTCGCGTGTTGCACATTTAAACCACAAACTCCTTCCACAATACCGCTCCGATAAGGGTTACTGATCAATCTCTCTAGCAATCACCCCAGGTGAAGAGTTTGAGAGAGCCATCACGCGAGTACATCACGATTCACAAATAAGCACTCAAACTGACTGATGAACCCAACCACATCCACTAAGCAAGAGTATTCACGAAGGCCCATGAGTATCTAAAATCTTTCGTTTCAGGCGTCACTCTTCTTCTCATAAACAATTGTCCTCCACACATCCCTATCCTTGCATACGTCTTTCGTTTCTTTTATATCAATACATCTATTAATGCAAGCTCTTGGGATTCTGCGACTCTTTATATCTCTTTGCTTCAGAGTCTCATTCACACATTCCAGGCATTCTTTCTTTGGTCTACCTCTGGGTACTCTACCATTTACCTTACCTAAATACACTGGTTTCGTTAAGCGTTCTTCATCCATTCTCTCAACATGACCAAACTATCTCAGCAAATTTTTTCACTCTTGTCAATCAATGTTTGTTTTACATCACATTCTTTGAGAGCCCACTTATTGATGACTTTGTCCATCGGCGTTTTACCGTACATATTCTGCAGGAATTGCATGCCAACCGTGTTCACTTTACTCCTATCCTTTTCTTGATACGTCCAGGTCTCTCTACTGCGCAGCACAGTGGGTTCAAACACATAGTTATTTATTGCAAATTTAACTTTATTCGTTACATTTTTTAGTCTAGTAATAGCTCGTCCACTGTCGATAATCTTTCTACCCTCGTTTATACGTCTAGATATCTCTGTATCTATCTTTCCGTTCGCAGTAAATAAACTTCCGAGATATACGAAATCATCGACTTGTTTTATCCTCTCTTCGTTTAAAGCAAAGTTGCATACTGTTTTTTCACCCCTTCTTTCAAACATGATAATTTTTGTTTTATTGA
>JAUMHM010000085.1:52263445-52275302 GCA_032362435.1 Melikaiella ostensackeni
AACCTGTCTTTCGGGTTCAGAGGGTCTCAAAACGTGGACATTTGACAAAAACGGGGGGGGGGTATCAATTTTACACAAATCTGATACATTCTCTGATGAGAATTTAAAAACAAAGTGTACTTTTTCCTCAGAAAAGAAACTTATTTTATAGACGGTTGGTTTGATTTGTTTTACTATATATCTAGGGATGTCAACTTTTTGCATCTGAGAATGCTGAACTATTTGATAGAACTTAAGTCTTTTATGCAATGATTATGTGGTAAAAGTGCTGAAATTATGCAGGCATTATTCGCATGAAAATGGAGATTTATGCATCGTTATGTACCGCAAACGAACTCGCGGGTATAATTTCGTGACAAGCACAGCAAAAGCTAGGACTTGAATTTAATTTCAGATCATTTTCTCACAAACTCATTTTGAATTTCAATTAAATTCGCTGACGAAAGCAATATTAAAACTGAAAAACAATTGAACTGCTTTCAATGTTCGTATAAATTGCTCAATATAAACGAATTTCAGTTTTGCGTCAGAAAATTTTGACGCCCATTTTAGGTTCAGAATGAAACTTTATTTTATTCCGTGAAGGAGGGTTGAAACTGTTTGTTTGCTAATATTCTGACTGCACTCTCTACCAAACAGCTTTGAGCATAAAAAATCAGAGCATTTTGCATTTTAAACAACAGTGTTCGAAGAACGATTTAAATAAATCTCTAGAATAAATCAATTGTTTTTCTTGTTAGTTTAACGCAGAATTTTTTCTACTTTAATTTTGGTAAGAACGCTTTATTCTCAAATGCAATGGAAAGCAACAATCCACGTAAAAGTGATTTTTGCATCTTTTTCAAAAAAAAAAGGGTTTTGCAATTGATCTGTTCTAGAGATTTTAGAGCATCATAAGGGCCGCCGCGAAGAGTTTTTTTTTTAACTGACTTTTGGAGTTAAGTTCTTGTAAAAGTACCAGATGCTTGGACAAGTCGCATCCCCTTCATTCCGGAAGAATCACGAGCAACTCTGAACGCGGGAATTCCCATTTTTTTTTTTAAATTAATACCGCGAATAAATTTATTTAGCCGTGCGTGGTTGACCATTCTCGAAATAGGCGATTTATGCGCACATAATACGACATAACGCATTATGCAGCAACCGATACCAGATTATACGATATTATGGGGCTTCAAAATTAGGTACAATGGTCCCAAGGCATGATAAAGACTGGCATTTGATCACTTTTATCACTTTTGAAAAATTATGCAATTATGCACTTGCATAAAGTTGGCAACTCTATTTATATCGGAAAACTGTTCTAAACTCAAAAGACACTTCATCTTATGTGCGAGCTTATGAGGGAACCTTAGAGTATCAGACTATTTAATTTTTCGTGTTTCAATAAAACGTGAATTTAGCTGTTGAATAAATTAATAAGACAATACGAGATTATTGGATTGGTGTCTCAGGAACGACAGGAATATCAATTCAAAGAATCGCAAGAAATCCCATGGTCCCTTGTATAAATTATACTTCATTCTCTCGTTGGCAATCACAGTCTTATTCAAGGGAATGCGAAGCAATAGAATTACTCTTGTTCTCCATCGTTTGACTTGTTTTCCTACGATCTTCCAACTCAAAACTGATTTTCGCCTTGGACAATATCAGCATTCACAAGTGGTCTATAAAATCTAATAAAATTTGAAAAATTGTTCAAGAATCTTGAAAATGAATGAAAAACTAACTGAATTTTAAATCATGCTGAATTTCAATAAAATGCAATCTGCTTTCAGAAATATGAGGCATTCATTCCATGGTCAGTTCTATGAGTCCCTATATCTAATGATTTGAGGGCACTTGTAGCAACCAAAAGCGGAGACATAAATAACTCTCGAACGCCCATAAATGCGTTAAAAATTCTCGAACCGTGACTTAATTTAATGTGTTTTCGAAGGGAGCCGAAAAAAATGAGAAACAAGTCGCTGTACCCTACGAATGGAAGCACTCACCAGTAGGACTGGTATAATCTTGCTTGGAAAAACTGTTTTACGATTCCAAAGTTGGGCAATCACGTTTATTACGATTCATTTTAGATGTAGAATTTTTCTAAGAAGGCCATAAAGTTCTAAAGAGATGACATTAAATTTTAAGAAGATTTCCTTGCAATTTAAACAGTGGCATATTTATATTTGGTAATATATTTGTTTTGCAGTCTTATTTGATGATAAATAGATATTTTTATAGCCCCATAAAATTAATCGAATGAGTCTTTGAATCTGAGAAGCGAAGTCGTTTTAATTTTTACTGGGAATTCGTTCTCCCCAGAATCGGAAAAGATCATAAATTTTGGTTGGAAGTCTTCGGAACAGACTGGTGTCACATTTTCTGTCGTAAATTAAGTCAGGATTAAGAAGACGGATTTGGGGGTTCTGAGATGAAATCCTAGATTTACGTTTTTCTTGATGTGATGTTTTATATATTTTACATTCTCTTTATCGTAATCGGTCTCATGATTCACTCTTGTCTTCTCGACATACAGGTATGTTATCTCAGACTGAAGAAAGTTGAAATCGAGATATCGATATCTTGTATCTTATTACAATAATTAAGTGTATTTGATTTTTAAGAGTCAACGACTGTTTTCAATGGCTTCTGTAGAGATATTTTTTCCTCTTGATTACAATATTGGAATGGAAATTACAAATTAAAATTCAATAATACGAATAAAACAAATCTTTAAAACTTAATTTGATTATTTTATCATTTGAAAGCAACCTGTTTTAATAGTGAGGTGAAATCCAAACCAGTGATGATGATAAGGTTGAAGCACCATGCGAAAATCATAAACCTGTAATGCGAAACATCTGTCGGAAGTAGACAATGTCGGACGCGGGGCACACATAGGAATATAATAAGAAATCGAAGAAACGTTTCCCACATGTGCAAATGCCGATATAATGCACGAACGAATGACTCTTGTTATAGGTCCAGACCACATGCGGTCGATCTTGAAACTACGAGGGACCACCGTGAGGTCAAACATCGCGCGCGATATCTTATTATTTATAACTATGCACTTCTCCCTGCCCCGCTCGTCTTTATTCGAAGGGCCGAAATTCAGATTTTCCCGAATTTTGTTTAAAACGTTTATGAACCGTGTCCGAGGGTTGGTTCAGCCGAGCCACTCGTCCGTGCGAGTAGTCAGTAGGAAAGGGGAGTAGGTACCCTTCAAGCACCCCTAAAGTTTACGCAGCCGGACCAGCCAGAATTCCCATATCCTGTCATTCGGAGCAGTAAATCTTTCCTGGATGGAAAATAAAATTCCTTGGCTGTCGTCCGACCCCGGAATCTGTAATTGAATTCAGCTCCTTAATTAAGCAAGTATAGCCCCTTGTAAGCACTTTTGCCGAAATTACATTCCTGCAGTTCAAAATATTGTAGGTCCACCTACTTTTACTCAGGTCAAATCTTCTTTCTTTGATAAAGTACAAATTAAAACCTTGTCTTAATTATAGTGCGAAATTCATCCAAATTCTTCATCAGAGAAGTCGACTCCATATAGTGAAATTCTGCCATTTCTTCTTTTGAATTTCGTCTCGAAATATTTTTTTGGATTAGAGAATAAATGAGAACGATAGACCAGGGTAAAGTTGAACAACGGTTCAAAGTTGTTAACGTAAATAAATTCTGTAGTTATTTAATATTATACCATTTTTTTGCTTTGAATAACTCAGTTTCACACGAGTAAATTCAACTATTCTCTAAGGAGCCGTCTATAAACTACGTTTCCAATTTTGGACTATTTTCAACCCTTCCCGTCCCCCCTCGTTGACAACCGTAGTTTAGTCTTTAACCACCCTTCTCTCCCGAAAGTAACGTAGCCGTTGGTTAAACACGGATTTCACGTCTATTCTACGTTTTTTCGCGTTTTAGTGAGTTTAGTTGCCAATATGCCCAGAAATATGAATTTACTACCAAGAAATATAACTCTCTTACCATAAAAGAGAAAATTTCAATCCAAAAAGACGAATTTTCAACAAAACAGTTGAATTTTCGACCCAAAAATATCACTTTAATAAAATAGTTGAATTTTCAACAAAATAAATAAACTTCAAACAAAATATTGGAATTTTTAACCAAATAGCTGAATTTTTAGTCTGAATACATGAATTTTTAGCCAAATAGTTTAATGTTCAACGAAAGAAATGAATCTTTGAAAAAATGAATTTTTAACAAAGCAGTCCAACTTTCAACCAAATAGTTGAATTCTCAACAACAACAAAAATAATTTTGTACCAAGAAGACAAATGCTCTGCCAAAAAAAGATACGTTTCCAACAAAATGCATTGATTTTCAACAAAATTGTTCGATTTTGAAGCCAAAAATACGAATTACCTACAAAACAGTTGAATTTTCATCCAAAATTATGATTTTCCAACAAAAAAGTTAATTTGCTGCCAAATAGTTCAAAATTCAAATAAACACTTTAATTTTTAACCAAATAGCTTAATTTTCTACCAAAATAGTTGAATTTTCAACGAAAGAGTTCATTTTCTACCAAATTGTTGAATTTTTAAGCCGAAAAGACGAATTTTCTACAAAACTATTGAATTTTCGGCCCAAAAATATGAAATTTCAACAAAAAAGTCATTTACAACCAAATAATTGAATTTTCAAGCAAAGCGATGAATCTTCAACCAAAAAAATGAACGTTTTGCAAAGTAGTTCAACTTTGAACCTAGTAGTTGATTTTTCAACCAAAAACATAAATTCTCAATGAAACATGTAATAGTTAATACTTCAACCAAACATGATTTTAATTTGAAATCAAACACAATTGAATTCTACCAAAAAATACGAATTTTCAATAAAATAATTAAGCTCTCAACTAAAGAATATTGATTTTGAACAAAACAGTTCCATTTTCGACCAAAAAGGATGAGTTTCCAACCAAGAAGATTATCTTTCTACCAAAAAAGACGATTTTTCAACAAAATACATGAATTTCTTATTAGAAAATGTCAATTTTCAATTAAAAATATACATTTTCAAACGAAAATGAAATAGTTATATTTTTAGTTGAAAAAAATATTCAACAAAATAATTAAATTTCCAACCGAACAGTTCGCACTTAAGCAAAAAAACGAGAAAAGGGGATAAGAGAGGAAGTTTATTGAAAACAGGGGAAAAAGAAGGATTCTTGAAAAAAGGGGAAAAGAGAGGAATAGGGGAAAGAAGAAAAGAGGAAAATATGAAAGTGATTTTCAAACTTAACAAGTTATTGCTGAACTGTACAGTTGCAGGGCTATCTTTCGCAAAATTCGACAACTTTGTTGAAATTTATCATCACGAAACGTCCTAAACATTATCTAAGTTCATAACTTACTTCCACTGATCCCCTTCCCCCTCCCCTATTACCAACCGTAGTTATTTGCGCGACCACCTTCGGCCTTCCCCCTTAAATTGATAACGTAGTATGTGGACGGCCCCTAATTGAAAAGCAGGTGCGGGCAAAGTTGTTAATAATCATTTAAAAAATGAATCAAAAGCAATATTGACCCGAATCTATTTGTTTAATGAGGCTGCTATTACTAGAAATCATATATCGGCGCCACCATTCAATATGAGTCTATTTGCTGACAGCACCGTGTATGCGACTATTCCCTATGCTTATACACAACACATAGTCTTATATACAGCTCTGTCAGCAAATAGACTCATATTGAATGGAGGCATTGATATAGATATACAAATGTATTTTAATATCTAAATATCCATTATTTTTCATTTTTTTTTAGGACAACGCTGCCCTACTCTACTATCTTTTTAAGTTTAGTTGTTGGGAGAAAACATTTTTTTTATACATTCAAGAATCACATTGAAAACCCTATAATTTCAAAACAACAAGTATTTTTAATAAATTTCCTTTCAATTCTTTTTTTTTTATAATTTGGAGTTGAAAAAGTTGAACGCTTATAACAATTTTCCTCACATTAGACTTCTCTAATTTAAATCAGCTGCTGTTTTGAAGAAAGTTGTATCTTTTTTCTACATTATATGTTCAGTTGATATCATTTTTTGTGAACAGTTCCGCTACTTCCGGTTCAGTTACCGTTGTGAGGGGTGGGTCAATTATAATTGAGAGTGGAGGGTCAGCACTTAACACCCTGCAGAGTTCTGTAGTCATAGTGGGTGTGTTGTGACACCGGTACAAGAAGAAAACAAACACGAAATCTATTCTTTCGAGGTCGACCATATAAAGGACCACAAATAGTGTCAGACGGAAGAAAAGTCACGGTTCTCTCTGGTCTGAACAATATAAAGTTAGGGACAAGCGATCCCCTCGAAGTCGATCACAATGTTAAGTAGTAACCGATGCACTCCCACAATTCAGTCAAGTCTGCACTTCCCTTTATTCCTGCACCCTCTTTGATTCCTCTTCGCGACATTAGGCACGAAAATTACTCCCAATATTTCAAATATGTTCATTTTTGTCTCGATTTTTATGGCTAAAAAAATTTTCATATTTCAAAACAATATAAAATAGATCACGGCATGCCTCGATTAAGTTCAACCCAAAAGTGTTTGCACATCCAGTTTCTCTTTTGTACCTGTTTGGGAAATGCGCCCCGGCCATTTTGAGCCAAGAAAGAAAACAATCGTACTAATTGATTTTGAGAAAAAGGATTTTTTCATTTTTAACGATTAAAAATCTTATTTTTCTCGAAAACGACGCAAAATATAGACAGCAGCTCATAGTTTAAAATTGTTCCGTTTCCTCAAATCTATAGAGTTATACTTACTAGATGTTTATTTAGTGTATTTAAACATATTTTTCAAAAAAAAAATCCATGAAAATCGACTAAAATAGCATGTTTTTTAACGAACTTCAATAATCTATTTTTTTAAACATTTGTTTTTAGTTCAGCAACAATATGGAGAACATGCTCTATGAGAGTATAAAGACTGCTGAGTTTCAAAGTAAAGAAAAATTGTTTTTTGCTTCTAAAATTGAAGAAACATGTTTAACGATTAAAAATCTCATTTTTCTTGAAAACTACGCAAAATATGAATAGTAGTTCATAGTTCAAAATTGTTTCACTTTTTGAAATATATAAAATTATAACCTTTCCAGATGTTCATCTTGTGTATTTTAACAAATTTTTTTCAAAACAAATAGAAAAAATCGAATAAATTAGCATTTAGCTTTACATTGTTACTGACCTGGAAACAAACATTTTCAAAAATAAAGTGTTTAAGTTCGTTAAACCAAATGCTATTTTAATCGATTTTTATCGACTTTTTCTATTTTTTTTTGTTTTAACCAAATTTTTTGTTAAATCAAATGCTATTTCAGTCGATTTTTATTGACTTTTTTTATTTATTTATTAATCGGTGGGGAAATTGTATTGACCCTCAATAGTAAAATTCGTAAGGAATGTTGATGTTCGTTATTGGCTTTGGGGTCAGGTGAAATTGAATACCAATTAAATTGTTTCAAATTTTTTTTGAAAAACTTGTTAAAATACACAAGATAAACATCTGGTACGGGTATAATTTTATAGATTTCAGGACGTGGAACAATTTTTAACTATAAATTTCTATTCATATTTTGCATAGTTTTCGAGAAAAATTATATTTTTAATCGTTAAGAATTATGTTTCTTCAATTAAAGAGATAAAACCCAATTTGTCTTTACTCAGAAGCTCAGGAACTTTAATAGTCTCATGAAAGGTGTTCTTCACATTGTTACTGGATTAAAATCAAACGTTTTTAAAAATGAAATGTTGAATTTCGTTAACCTAAATGCTATTTTAGTAGATTTTTATGGAATTTTTATCATTTTTTTTAAACTGTGTAAAATATACAAAATAAATATCTAGTAAGGGTATAATTTCATAGATTTTAGGAAGGAAAACAATTTTTAACTATGGATTGCTCTTCATATTTTGCGTCATTTTCGGGAAAAATTAGATTTTTAATCGCTAAAAGTGAAAAAGCGGTTTTGACAAAAACGCTCAGTACGATTTTTTTCTTCCTTAGCTTAAAATAACCGAGGGGCATCCCCAAAACACGTAGAAGAGAGGAACTGGATGTGCAAGCACTTTTGGGTTGAACCTAATCGAGGCTAGTCGTGAGATATTACAATAACACTGGCCAACAAAATATGGCTTGAGTGATATATCTCGACAGCTTGAACAATTCTCGAGTTAATCGCATAAAACTATAAAGGAGTGTGTAGAAAAAAGTTTTTCGAAAAAAAATATATTCTCAACTGAATATTACCTTTTCACTGACAAAATTTGAGCCATTTTCTTCATTTCTTTAACCCAGAAAATATCGGAAAAAAGTTTATATTCACCGACCGTTCACAATCCATCTTTTTGTGAAAAATTGACAATTTGACAGTTTACTCTTATTCAAGGCGAATCATTGTACGAGAATTCTGTGTAATTCACTGACATTTTTTTGGATTCGCTTTATCTCTCTTAAATTTGCCCTAATGCACTCTAATTCGTATGAATTCCGGTAAGTTCCATTGTCCTCTTGAATCCGTTTGTATTCCCTTAAATTTTCTTTAATTTACTTTGAATAATAATAAGGCTCTCTTCGGATTCAGCAATGAACAATGCATCCAAGTCATGTATCGCTTTTTGCCAAAAAAACTCTACATTTATTTATAGACATGCCTCATTATATGGACACGTAGGTAAAATTTTGTTAGCTAGTGTAGTTAATCTAATATAGCATCGTGAGTAGCCTTAAGTCATTTTGTTTTCAAACTGATAATATTTTTCTCAAATGTATTTACTATTATCGTCAAATAAAGCGATTTATTATAAGCTTATTGTGAGATGTAAATTTGATTGGCGCCGAGATGTACAAATAATTCCATGAGACATGATTATACAAGTATTGTGGGCATACAAACACATATAAACTGCCTTCTTGGCGGATGACGAGCATCATTTATTATCAGCGTATAAATTATGACTATCAGCATTGGTCTGAATTTGGATACGAGTGCTTGTTGACACACATAATGCTTCTTCTATCTTAAAACACAGTATCAAAGTTCTGATACACGGTTTCGTAAGTCATCTTGTATTTTCGAGAAAAAGAGAAAACTATCCAACGATTAATCATTTACTGACTTTTTTTCAAACTTAGCGATGATTTCATCGAATTCTCCGAAAAGATTATGTGTACTTGATCGTTCTTCTTTCTATGAATCTGTCTTTTTTAATTATCATTTCATGTGCATGCACTTTTTTCTACTGTTCGAGGTTTTAAAAATTTGATAGACGGCAAAAAGTTCTAGATAAAAAAAGAGAATCAAACGATAGTTTTTTTTTCAAAATTTTCACAAGTGTTCATTAGGAATTATGTTCCTAGAAAGTACTACAACGAAACAGATCTGAAGTATAACCAAAAAAGTTCAAAATAAATTCAGTTTTACAATTAGCAGGACTTTTTTAGGATATAGGTACTAAAAACTTCCCTTTAATTTTTTTGAAATCTTCGTAAGTGCTTATAGGATTTAATTCCCGAAAGTTTCAATTTCAATTTTTTCAAAATGTTTACAAGTCTTCATAGAAAGTTTATGTCCTATTTCGACAGGACCTTTTTGAAATGTAAGTCATATGAGCAATCTTGAAAATATTGAAAAAAATATACAAAGTTGAAAAGTAGAACTTTTCTAGCAGTTTTGTCCCCAAAAAATTTGCTAGGACAGCACTGCTTTTAAACTTTTTTGGAAGATACATTTTGACATGTACGAGTACATGTACATGTAAGTATTCCCAAGAAATGTAGTGGAACTTTTTTAGTATTTTTTCCCAAAAAAGTTCTTCATCAGTAGGAACTTTGGAACTTTTTTGGTACTTTAGTCCCACTTAAGCATTTTGTTTTGGGACATAATAATTACTTGAGAAAAAAAAACAAATAGAACTTTTGTAGTACTTTTTTTCCTATTAACCTTTAAACAATTTTAAGAAAAGTCGGTACTTGATCGTTTATTTCTCTCATTCTCAGTACTTTAGTGTTGGACTTTACTTGGAATCCTCGGAAATCGTATAATGGGATCCCAATGTGACTTCTTGCTCGGGTTCTGAATAAAATTGAATGAAATAAAATTAGATAGAAATGAACGTTATTAAGGAAAAAGAAATGACATGGTTGACTAAAAACTTTGCGACTGCAAAAAAAATTATTTCAAATAATATTTCATTTTTAAAGAATAGAAAAACACAACTACAGGCGTTACAGTCTTTTCTCTATTCCCCTGCGTTTCCCATTATTTGAAATTCTCCGTTTTTCCTCTGTTGTCAAAAAACTTCCCCTCTTTCCCCTTTTCATATCTAAAAAAAGTGGTGTTCCCAAATATCTCGAAAATATCGGACACATTGTTGTCGAAAACCTGATCGGCTTTTGAATGTCTTAAAATTGCTCCACTTACCATATTACAATTGCAATTTAAAAATGAAATCCGATGCTAACTTTCAATTTATTTACAACTGTTAATTTAATTTATTTTCGTTATGCTGACGAAATATTTCATTGTTCTTACAAATACAGATCTTAAATTATTTAATTTGATAAGAGAATAAATCTTAATTTCATTCAATAAAAAAAATTATTCATTGCCGTTAATTCTTTAATGTCAAGGGGTTGATCATTCGAATTTTGAGTGCACACCAGATATGTTTGGTTTTGAAAAATCTTAACAAATTTTAACGTTTCCGAAGTATTTCGAAATATTTTGAGGAATTTCCAATTATTTCAACAGATTTCAAGAGATTTCGACGAATTTCAAGGGATTTCGAGGAATTTTGAACCAATTTAGGAGATTACAAATGAATGTTATGGGATTTCAGGCTATGCAAAATAATTTTAAGCGATTTTAAATAATTTCTAGATACTGTAAAGAATTGTAAAACGTTTCAAATATTTTCATAGAATATCTATGAATTTTAGTCGATTGAAGAAGATTTCAAGGGATTTAGACTATTTAGAGAGATTTTAACGATTTTTTGAAACAATTACCCCATTTCCCTTTTTTTGAGCTCCTTTTGCTCTGTGAACCCTGCAAATATCTTGTTTTTATAAAGGTCGAAATGAAATCTATACTTTCTACTACTACTAATACTACTTATACTTCCTTATAATATATCCTACGCAGAAATAAATAGTAATTATTTTATCCTAAAAATATTTTTAAAATATTGTACGAAAAATTATTCTGTCCAATATTTTTCCTACACAAAATATATTCTACACAGAATTAAACAGTAATATTCTATTATGAAGATATTTTCAAAACATTGTACACAAAAATATTTCAAACAAATAAAAATTGATTAAATAATTACTGAATATGTTGAAGAAGAAAAATTATTTATTCTGTAAATTTATCAAATGTATCATTAATTCCGAAAAATAATAACTTTTCACGTTTTACAGACAAAAAAGATTGTTTGAACAAATAATAATTATTTAAACAAGTCAAAGTTAGTTAGAAAATATTTGGAAACTTCTCATTCATCGAATAAAAATCATTTATATTGAAAAAATTCCAAAAAATACCGTCTTTAGAATGACATTTACATAAAACTGCTACATTGAAATTTTTTGGGACATTTTCCGGGCACAATACAAAGAGATTGAGGGGATTGAAATATAAATTCATGTGTAGAAATTATTCCTTGAACATTCCTTAAGAGGTGACTGAACTTCAATTTACAAAAAGGTAATAAGAAGTACTTCTTTTTTCAACTTTGTTGAAATTGAGGGGGGGGGGGGGGGGAGCATCGATCACTAAAATCGAATTTTTAAAAAAATTCCGAAACGAATGTTTTGCATATATTTTAAA
>JAUMHM010000085.1:52309956-52320876 GCA_032362435.1 Melikaiella ostensackeni
AGACGAAATTTAAGTAAAATTATGAATCTTTAAAAAAAAAATGAGTTGTTAAATTTTAAAAATTCAAGAAAAAGAGGCGACTCGTTTTCTAAGAGATCGACATTTTCAAAATTTTGATTTTATAAATTGAAATATTCATTTATTGAATTCTCATGTGAAATATGCAACTATAGCAGTTTTAACTCATGTTTTTAACATAAAATTCACTTTTTTCTTGAATTTTCAACTATTGAAAATTCAATTACATATTGAAAATTGAAGAAAATTGAAAATATAATTTTAAACAGTTCAATTTTCAATTGTTAAAATTGGTAAAAAATTTAAAATCAAAACAGTTGAACTTTCAACGAAAAAGACGAATTTTCAACGAAAATGGATGTCTTATTTACAAAATTGTTAAATTTTCAACAAAACAATTAAATTTTTAACCAAATATATGATTTTTGAATTTTAATCAAAAGAGATCAATTTTCAAACCAAAAAGACGAAATTCAACTAAAATGGTGAATCTTTAAGAACAAAAAAAAAAATGAATTGTTAACTGTTGAAAATTGTTGAAAAAAAACGGTGATCCGCTTTTGAAAAAATCGACTTTTTTCCAAATGTTTATTTTAAGATTTGAAATTTTTATTTATTTAATTTTAATGTAGAATTATGCAAATAGAACATTTTTAACACTTGTTTTTATATAAAATTCGCTTTTTTCTCGAATTTTCAACTGCTGAAAATTCAAGTAATAAAAATCGAAGAAAATTTCGAATTGAATTTTAAACAGTAGAATTTTGAATTTAATAGGATTTTTAAGGATTTAAAATACATATATTCAACTGTTAAAAATTCAACTGTTGAAAATTCAATGTTCAACAGTTGAATTATGGTCTAAATTCAAGTGTTAAAATGTGATATTTATATAATTTTACATCAGAATTTGATAAATAAACATTTCAGTCCATAAAAAATTTTTTTTGAAGGAAGTCGATTTTTTCAATAAAGGGTAGATGATTCTGTTGAAAAAAAATTCTATATTGAAAAATGCTCGAATAATTAATTTGTTAACTAAATTTGTTTATACAATAAACAATTGATGCCTCAGTATGAAGTATAACAGCAAGACGCATTGGCAACATACTAGTTATTGATTCTGCTGAAAAACGAAGCTTATCTATTAAAAACTTGCCA
Organism: Melikaiella ostensackeni; assembly: GCA_032362435.1. Taxonomy (NCBI): domain Eukaryota; kingdom Metazoa; phylum Arthropoda; class Insecta; order Hymenoptera; family Cynipidae; genus Melikaiella; species Melikaiella ostensackeni. Next base: position 52,311,136 of record JAUMHM010000085.1, read on the forward strand.
AACAATACTCTTGTTTATTTTTGTTTAAACAATATACAATATTGTCCAACAGCAAATTATCATAGCGGAAGGTCATTGGTGAAATATTTATAGTTGATTCTGCTAGAAAAACGAAACTAATTTATTGAAGAACGGCCAAGCAATCCGTTTGTTTATTAAATTTGGTTAAGAAGTACATAATAATTATCTAACTGCAAATTCTCAAAGCAAAGGACCATTTCTGAGATGCTTGTAGTTGATTCTGTTGGAAAAACTAGGTTTCTTTATTAAAAGATGCTCGAATAATGAATTTGTTAACTAAATTTGTTTAAAAAATAAACAATTGTTGCCTAAGTGTAAAGTATGCAAGACACATTGACAAACTACTATTTATTGATTCTGCTGAAAAAACGTAACGTATCTACTCACAAATGGCCAAATGATGTATATGTTTATTAAATTTGTTTAAATAATATACGATTTCTGTTGCAGTGCAAACTATCACAGCAGAAGGTCATCGGGGAAATATTTATAGCTAATTTTGCTGAAAAAGCTAAAGCTATCTAATTAAAAATGCCTTAATTTCGTATTTGTTCATTAAATTGTTATGAACAATTAGGAATTGATGTTTAACGTCCTCTAATTTTGAGTTAACATTATTTTATTTCCATTTTCTCCTGATAATATTGGTTTAGTCCGTTAAAATGTGGCGAATAAGGAAGATATAATTTTTGTTCAATAATTTGCTTATAACAATTAAAATTTTTGTTTTATTAAATTAATACTGCCGGACATCATTTCCAATGAGCTTTTGCGTCGACGTGGATCATTTTCGGTGAAATAAATTTTTTTCTGACTAAAAATGGCAGTCTTAAAAAGTAAAAAAAAATTTTCATTCTGTTTATTATATGCGAAATTTTTTGTCAAAATTTTTCAAAAATGTTCTCCATTGTAACGATGTGGAATTTAATACATTTTAATTTTTAAAAATGTCTAAATCGGATGAGTAGTTCGGCCTGGAAATTGATTTGTCCACAGACACTAAGGGAATAAGCGAATGTTGAAAAGTCAAAGCGATAAGCTAAGGAAGGAAAATGTGATAAGTATAATGTTGTGAAGTTTCTGTTATTATTAGTACAAGATTGATGTAAATGTTGTAAATGGATGTAACCACTGATGTAGCAGACATGGTCTGCGTATTTTTAGGCTCGTCTTAGCGTCGGGACGTGTGTTTAATTACTCGAGTCGTTTGCAATGGTATTTAAAGGATTCTCAGCAAACCCTGTATCAGCTGCATCTACCATTGGCGGTGCAACTGGTGCAAACTCAATTGCAAAATTTGACGAGACTGCATCTTCGTCCTATACTAGGCCAAACAAGAAAAAGAGGCTGAATTAGTTCAAGCTGTTCTTTAACGTTCCTACTAATAATAAATATGAATCGCTCTCCGATGAAAGCGATACTGAACATGAAGATAAGCCTGGAAGAACCAATAACACTAGAAGAACTAGTCAATCAAAGAAAACTCCTGCTATAAGTAAAGCCAAGAAGAAAAGATATCCACCTATAGTGCTTTACAGTTACATAGATAATCATAAGAAATCCCTGGATGAGTTGAAATCGAAATGCAATGTACAATTTTTAATTAAATACAAAGGTAATCGAATCATCATTTACACATCTACCTTGAAAGATTACAACTTTATCATTGATAAAGTTAAAACAGCCAACCTAGAATATTATACTAAAAACAAGCAATTCTATCCGCTTCATCTCATCACGTTTAGTAATAACACAGCTGTCAAGGATATGCTAAGTGTGAAGAACATTTGTTATTGTATCATTTCTTGGGAGATGTACATAAATCAGGTGTGACTCAGTGTTATAGAACTGTATGTCAATATTTTATACACATAGCTAAAAACTGAGCTCGTGCTCCTGAATGTGCTAAATGTACTAACAATCATATTTCAAATGAGTGCAAAAAAGATCCAGAAACAGTAGCTAAGTGTGCAAACAGCATGGGTGCTCATCCTGCTGGCTTTAGAGGTTGCCCCAAGTTTCAAACACAGTTAAATCTGAAAAACTCCTCTATATATAACCAGCAAAAGTTCTCAGGAGCATCTTCGACATACGAGACGAACGCAAATTTGTTTCCAATGATTTCGAGAACAACTAATGAACAAAGGAGGCAAAATCCATCTGTGTGGCCATCAGTGAAACCTTACCAACATTGGGAAACAACAACAACAACCAAAGAGAGGATATTAACATCGATTGCTCTATTGCAACCGTTCTTCGCGAATTCAAAGAATGTTTCGAAGGCCTAAACTTGCAGGTTGTTTTAGATGAAGCTAAGAGTGCCTTTTACAAATAGAAGAAAGCTCCGAATAAAATAACTAAAATAAGCATAGCCATTGTGTTTTTGTTTTGTATTCTGGACTAAAACCATGCATCCTAATAAATCTACTAATATCATGTGCTGGAACTGTCAATCCATCAATAATAAGATTCTTGAACTAACAGACTATGCCTACACGTATAATCTTGACATTTTGGCTTTAAGCAAAGCCCATCTAGCTAATATTTATAAAGTAAAGGCACCAGGTTATTCCATTTATAGAAATGACAAAAAGAATAGAGGTGGGGGAGTTGCGACACTAATTAGAAATAATATTCTTGATTAGCCAATAAATGTTTCTGCACTCTTATCTACCGAAGGTGTTGCTGTAGCTTTTCAAAATGTCAAAAAACAGGAAGTTATTATAGTCTCAGTCTATATTCCTAGTAAACTCTACATTGGCGATATTGATCATTTTTTGAAGCTGGGTCAAAGAATGATAATTCTTGGGGATTTATATTTCAAACATGTTAGCTGGAATTGTTTTAATAATAATAGAAATGGTAATTTATTAATAAAAATGTGTCTCAGAGGTCACATTACTGTCCTTTTTCCTGATGATTCGACTTGCTACTCACATAGGAAAAACATAAAACCCAGTATACGAGACGTAATTTTAGTTAAAAATATAACTAATGTGGCTAAACATGTTACCTTCCTCAGACTAGCATTTGATCATAATCCAGTGCACTTCCAATTAAAAGATAATTACTCTATGATGCCTCCGAAATATGTGTATTCTTTTGGAAAAGGGAATTAGTCACTTTTCGAAACCATTTTCTACAATAACGTGGTAGACAATCCCATAATAAACAATGCTATCAATATCGAAGAAAACTGTAACTACTTAGAGACAACTACACTCAAACCCCGATTTAGAGATCGTGACAGGGGTACCCTTAATGGCCTCGGTCTCTAAAGCGGGGTTCTCCAAACCGTAAACAATTAGGAACGTGTGAACCATTTCCTAATATTACGCAATCTCCGAACGTGAGTTTGAACTTGAGTACACGCGCACTGCGCCTTTATCTATACGCTGCTGGCATTTCACGCTTGGTTGAACACCATCTCTCGCCCCGTGCACCGGAGAAACTAGGTGGACCAGCAGTAGGCCAGCAGTTCTAGGGGTCTTCAAACCGGGGGTCTCTAAGCCGGGATTTGACTGTATCAGCAAGGTTCTTGAATCAGCCATGCCGTCCTTACATATTCACAACTCCAATTGCAGTTAAAACTATCATTAAAAGCAAGAACATGCATCGGCATAGCTTTCAAAAAACCATAAATGTGAAATTGAAACGTATTGTCAATATTTTAAATACAGTTGTATTAAATCTTCTTTCTTTGTACGAAAATTCTTCATGGAACAAAACGCTAAGAGGTTTACCTGCTAATGGCTCTAAAATGTGGAAAATTATTAAATTTTTAGCTAAGTGTAGATATTTCACTATTAAAAACAAATCATGATTATGTGTATAGTATAGAAAACAAAGTAAGTACGCTAGCGGATAATTTTGAAAATGTTCACAAGCAAATTGTTGATCAAGCTGCAACACACTTTAAATACTCAATTAAACAAGGTTAACAAAAAATATTTTCAAACAAAGGATGAACTTTGTGAGGACTGCAACCTCAATAATCCTAGAGAATTATTGAAATTAATTATGAAATTTGAAAACAGAGAGAGTCCCAAAGTTGATGGTATGCCTTAGCCCTAAAAGATCTGCCTAAAAAGGCTAGTATCCTAAGTCCTGGAAATTAGCTAAGTTAATTCCTTTAGCGAAGCCAGGCAAATCAACCGATATTCCAAGCAATTAGAGACCTAGCTATCAGTATACTTAGCAGCCTTAATAAAATTGTTGAAAAAATTATATTATCCAGACTTAACAATCATATAAATGAAAATAACATTTTGATAGATCAACAGTTTGGCTTCAAGCGAGGAAGATCTACTATTCATCAATCATCTCATGTTTTAGATACTATTACACACAATTTCAGCACAAATGAAAACAGAAATGGCACATACAGATGTTGAAAAAGCCTTTGACTCCGTTTGGCACCGAGGACCTCTATTTAAATTGATAAAACTACATTTTACTGAATATCTTTTATGCGTTATACGTTCGTACCTGTCAAATAGAAAATTTTATGTACAGGCTGGTAATGTGATATCCACAATCAGAATAATTGTAGCTGGAGTGTCTCAGGAATCAGTGCTTGGTCCGGCACTACTTAATTTATTCTTTAATGATATGACGTCCATGGTTACAAAGGGTACTAAAATAGCATTATTCGCTGATGATACTGTTTACTACCGCTCATCTTATCGTGTCGATACAATATGTAGGCATCTTCAGAGCATTGTTACAAACTTCCTAAAGGTTTTGTACAAATGGAAATTCATAGCGAATGTTCTTAAAACAGAATTATTATATTGACGAGAAGAAGACCCATTATCAACTAAACGATCACAATTGATGGTCATTCTTTGCCATGGAAAACTCAAGTTCGCTACCTAGGAGTTTTTCTCGATTCTAAACTTACATTTACTAAACATACTTATCATCACATTTATATTATATATTTAATTTATCCTATATACAGTCATAAGTCTGCTCTATCCTTTTCAAACAAAATGCTTTTATATAAGCTATTTATCATACCAGTACTGACCTACGCTGCTCCACGTTGGTCCAGTGTAAGTGATACCAATTATAATGAACTGCAAGTTGTTCAAAACAAATGTCTTAGAATTATAGGAAATTTCCCTGGATATACATACACAAAAGATATTCATGATAAGCTTAACACAAGTAAAACTAAAAATTTCATAATAAATTTAACTAGGAACTTCTTTAGTAAATGCGCAAACTCAGATGTACGTGAAATGAGAAATATAGCGGATTACGACTTAAATTCCTTTGGGTTCAAAAAATATAAACACAAGCATCACATGTTGCTCTAAGTTATTATAGTACTTATATCCAGCACAAATGTTGTCTTACTAAAGTTGCAGGTTTTTGGTACGTATAGTATTTTTCCTGCAGTATGCTAACACATGTTTAGTATAATATTTAAGCTATACGAGTATATATGCTAAAGCACCCTACTGCTTCATGGATTAGTGTAATAAGTTAAGCTTGGAATCTAAATTGTAAAAATTTTAACTTGTTTTTGTTATTGTTAATTTATTAATAAATTTTATTCCATCATATTCTAAAGCATTGTGTATGTGTATATATATATATATTAACACTTTTATTTTGTCTTAAAAAAGTTATGAATCGTCAAAAGACCAAAATGTTAACAATTCAGAGAAAGGTACAAGTTTGAAAATAGTTTTATGTAAGCTTTCTTTGAGGAAATTACTGTTTTGAAAGGTGGAGACAAATTGAATTAAGATACAAAGAGTGTCTCAAAGTAACTGATTATTTTTTAGAGAAGCATGATGTGTGGAGTTAAAATTTTCTATTTGCAAATCTCCATTGGCAAAGTAGCTTTTGTAAAAAATCTTGGTTTTACAAGTTTACATGTCTCAGGCAAACTACCTCAAGAGTTAAATTTACGACGTCATTCCCAGCGACAACGTAGACTGTATTATCCACAGTTAGTATGTTACACTCTTCTCACTATTGGAGACTCCAGCATATCCTTAATTTACGACCCATGCTTGAAGGATTTTTAAACGATTTCGTTATTCTACGAAATCCTTCTCACTGCGTATTTACGGCGATGATAAAAGTCTTTGGCTTCTATAATATGTAAATATGATATTGTACCATAACTCGAAGTTATATTCCATCTTCGCATCTAAATCTTCTCCAGTTGTCTGCAATGATCTTTCAGACTTACAAGGCAAATGTATGAAATGATTATTGCTCTTAAAAATTCATACAGTTTTACATTTGTAAAATCTATAAGTAAAACAATTACTAATAGTATTCTAGAAGCGTACGCGGTCACAGCTAATGCACTCCATTCGCAGCATGAAGTTGGTTCGTTGAGATGCTTTTGTTTTTTATTCTTTAAATTGGTTCCTCTAATTATTTAAAGTTGGGAAATACATAAGTAAGTGTAAAATAGAACATACTTTTAATTGATAATATATAAAATTCTTTGAGATCAATTTCAAATCTTCGAAACTGCACAACAAAATGAAATTAATAATTGGAATCTAATATTTTTCAAATGAATATATTTAGCGTTTTACTTATCACATTTCTTTAATTTTCCTTTTCAGTTGATAAGTTTCTCATTTTTTACTGCTTAAAATACTTGGAATAAAAAAAAGCTTAACCTTTCTGACTTCTGATATTAGTTTTAGTGAAAATTATTAAATTGCTAAAATCTATTACAATTAAAATTTTTTAATTTCAAGCATGAGTGGAGTCTTGGACCTTCTTCGTTTATTGCATAAAAAAGTCAGAATGATTTCAAATATTATAAAAGTTGTATGACTTTCGCCTTTTTAAATCTTTAAAACTGTCAATTCAAAAATTTTGAATCTTACTTCTTGATCAGCTTTCAGCTTGAATCTTACAACATTAAATTATTTTAAACTGGAATCGTTTAATATTAAACAACTTTGAGTTGAAAGCATGTATCGAAACATTGAAAATGATTTCATTTTTAAATTTTTTAAATTTTATTGTTTGAAAATAATTATACTTTATAGTTGAAAAAGAAATAAATCCAACGCTTAGTTGAATAAATAATTTCAACCTGAAATTTCAGTATTTATCACTTAAAACTGAAGATATATGAATTTTACAACATAAAAGTGAACCACTTTCAAATTTAGAGTGTTGAAAATATAAAAATTTTGAATTTGAAGTGCTGAAAAATTGTACAGTATCAAATTTATAGCTTTTAGAATTTAAAATGCATAGCTTTCAAAACGCAAGTACTACAAATTTTCATTTCTTTTTTCAAAATGATAAGTTTTACATTTAGGGCAATGAAAGTTTGGCAGATAAATAAACTAAAACTTGAAAATTTGTACACAGAGAATAGGAACTGTTAAGGGTGAATATTTTTCAATTAGATATCTTCAAAATTGAAAAGTTCAATTTCAAATCCACCAAACGGAAATAACGTTTAAAATTAACGGTACAATACACAGTTTAAAATGTCGAAATGGAATATTCAGCATGACGCATGTATAAAATTTGACTATTTCACTATATAATAACTTTAAATTGAAATCGTGCACACTTGAAAAATTCCAAAAAAAACATTAAATACTTAATATTTTTTAAGTAGTTTTCTCTTTTTTCAAGCCCATTTCCAAATGATTCTGCGAAAAAATATAAAAAAATTTCGTGAAAAATAAAACTATAAAAGAACTAGGCACTCAATATTAAATCATTTTAAATTTGATAATGTTTTAAATTGAACATTGCAAACACATTGCCTCCTAAATTATTTTTTGAAACGATTATACTATGCACTTTAAAACTGGAATCATAGTAATCTTGTTTTACATATTTAAATTATTAGATGGCAAAGAAATGTTTCGCGCCGTTGTAGCGCGCGAATAATATTGCTAGTTAATAATAATAATCTACAAGTGTAAGCAGCTAATACATTTCCGTTCGCACCTAATACGTACATTCCGTTCGCATCTAATACACTCCATTCATAGTGTGAAGTTGGTTAGCAGAGATGCCTCTATTTTTTATTCGTGTTTTTCAAAGTTATTTGTTTCTGTGATAAGGTACAGAATAACAGTTAATGTGAGGTTAACGTTTCCACAGTGAATGTCGTGTTGACATTTTTTATAATAAATGTCATATTGAGATTTCCATAATAATAAATTTAAAATTTTAATGAAATTAATTAATTAATAATTGGAAACAGATATTTTTAAAATGAATATGTTTGACGCTTTACTTAGGTTTTTTAATTATATGTTCCAGTTAATAAGCTTTTCATTTTTTTATGACTTAAAATATTTGGATAAAGAAGAAGCCTTTAACTTTTTAAACTATTGATGTCAATTTTAGTGAAAATATATCTAAAATGATAAAATATATTACAATTACAATTCTTTAATTTGAAGCAGGAGTGTTGTCTTTAATATTATATAAAAAAGTCAGAATGATTTCACATATTATAAAAGTTGTATGACATTCCCCTTCTAAAATCTTTCAAAACTGTAAATTTAAAGACCTACTTGTTGCACAGCTTTTAACTTGAAGCTCACATAAATAAAATTATTTAAAACTGAAATTCTTTCAAAATAAACAACTTTGAATTGAAAGTATTTAAAATAGAATAATTTTATATTGAAACAATGAAAATGGTTTTTCGTCATTTTTAAATCTTTCAAAATTGTATCGTTTGAAAGTAATTATATTTCACAGTTAGAAAAATAATTGAAACCAATGCTTAGTTGAATAATTAATGTTAATCTATGTAAACTGTCAAACATTTTATTTTTCAATTCGCACTGGTACAATATTGGTAGACTTTGTCCTTCTACCCCCTAAAACTTTGAATGGACTCGTAAGGATAATACAGATACGAATAGATTCTATAATTAATATAGAGAAACAATTTATTTTAAATAACATATTTTTTTAATAGTTCAAACAATTTTACTGTGTTTAAATGTACCTTGTAAACCGAGATCTCTGAAGAAGCGTAGGTTTTCTCTATTTGATAATTTATTTGATATTTTACTAACATTCATTAACTTTTTGAATATTCTTTTATTGCCTAAACAATTGGTTTTCAGCAAGAAGTTACAAAATTATGCCAATCTTAAAATCAAACGTGTTTTCCAATCAATGCATTTATTATAACAATTTTGTAATTGCTTGAACAATTGTAAAGTGTGTGCATTGGATATCTTAATAATATTTATCTACTTTAACAAAATTTAGTTTTTCAACGAATTGCGAGGTTGCAAAGTGATGGAATTTTATATATTGTACGATTTAATTAAATAACAATGTTGAAAGTAAAGAAAGGTGGATTCCATGTTATTCCATCACAGTAATTTTCGTCAGTTAATAAGATAAGGCTGTAACTTGGCAGATTTTTTCCATTGGTAGCGACAAATAACACCTCCAAATTTTATTTAATTAAAAAAATTGGCGAAAACATGAGACCTTGAAATAAAGAGTAACTTTTTTAAAATTCAATATCTTCGGTTCTATTTGACCGACTTAAATTTTCAAAAGCGGAAATTGTTTGCTTTAAAATATAATTTTAAATTCAAAAAATTCAGAACTAAGCATTGAAACTTAAAACAATAACGAAGTCATTCTTCCAAAGAACTAATTAATTTGGTCATACGGTCCAATAAAAAAGCAGTGGATTCAGATGTCAATGAATCATATCTTTATTTGTCAATT
>JAUMHM010000085.1:52320976-52335656 GCA_032362435.1 Melikaiella ostensackeni
GACGGAGCTAGACTTCAATGTCTTGAAGACAAAATGGGACGTTTTGAAGACAAATTAAAGACGAAATATTTTTATAAGGGTTATCATAATTTCATTTAGCCATTTGGACACCTAAATGCATCAATCGATTTGTGTTCCAAAATAAACAAATTTGGTACTTATTATGTGGCTATGTTCGTAATATTTAAAAAAATTTTCTCATAAACGAAAAATTGGAAACTTCAAAAATTCTTAAAGATGCAAAGTTTTGTATGCAGATAGCTATAAACTTCCTATTGAACTATATCAACTAAATACCACCCCGCGTTTGAAAAAATTTGGGCTACAGAACTTGGTGTGACTGCCAATATTGCAATAGAAATTTTTGAAATTTCGAATTTTTCAAATTTATTTTTTGCCATTTTCACAATACTTAATGAAGTAACTTAAAACTTTTTGGTTGAAAAAGGATGTATTTCATTAGAATCTACGTAAATATTTTTTTCCTCAATATAATCAAAATTGCAAGAAAATTTACTCCTAAAACGATTTTTGAAAGAAATATAAAATCGAAAAAAAAATTCATTCCCATTCGATCCAGCTCTAAACTCAATAAATAATGGGAATTATTTAGCACTACAACCCCTCCAAATTTCATGACTCTAGCTCTACTTGCTTTCGGGTTATCATAAAAAGAGTGTTGTTAACAGACACACACATTTTTTCAAGACATAATTTTCGAACTCCTGAGGTCGAATTATGTCAAGGTACGTCAAAAAATGAAGTTCTAAAATTTTCATCGTTACAAAGCAAATGATATTCATATTTTCGTCGATTCTTATGAGAGGTAGAAGCGAAGGTGAAAGGGAAACATATCCGAGTGAAATGTGCTCTTCCGGATGCCAATGTGAATTGGCAATTCTGTGGCCACTTAGTACCGGGCCAATCCTCGCGTTGATTAGTAATATTGTGGCCTGATCAACTGAGGACCCAAGTTGGAGTAGAAGATGAGTCCGTAATCTCGTTACCAACCCGACGATGACTACCCCAACTATAATGCATCACGACGCCATCTTCTAGGGACTATAGATCGAGCTGTGGTGAAGGGATCAGAATATCATTGAATTATTAACAACCGCTTTCTCGCTTTCGGCCGATCTACACGGGAGTAGCTAATGAGTGAAAATTTATAGAAGTTGCAAGGACAGAATTCATCAATATAATATCGAAAGTTCCGGATTGTTTTAAAAGGCTAAGAGGATTTTCCTAAACATTTTTGTGGCATAAATATTTTAAATATTTTCACTGTAATGTTATGCCAAATTATTTTTATTAGACTAAAGCAGATTAAACCGCGGAAATAAAAAATAATTCTTAAAAAATGATGCTTAATAAAACTGTTTGAATGTGTTTTTGCTCTCCTCGAGGAAATGCAAAAATGTTTTAAAATAAAGGCCCGAAATACGCTGCAGTTTCTTATATCACAGACTTCGTTCTCTTTCCCCTATTCACCTCTTTTCCCCTGTTTGTAAGAAAATTTCCCTTTTTATCGATTTTTCGCTCAACTTTTGGTCGAAAATTCAACCGATTTGTTGAACATTCATCTTTTTGGATAGAAAATTGGTGCTTTTAGAATGAAAATTCATCTTTTGGTAAAAAAGACGTCTTTTCGGTCGAAAGTAAATATTTTTTTATTGAAAATTCTACTACTACATTTAAAACTTAGAATTTATCTTTTTCAGTTAAAAATTTTACTATTTGGTTGAAAGTTCAACTATTTTTTTTAAACTCATCTTTTTTGGTCTAAAATGTACTTTTTGCGCTTAAAAGTTAATTCTTTTTATTCTAAAAGTCTACTGTTATATTTTTAGTTCAGAATAATTCTCTTTTGATAAACAATCCTACTATTTGGTTGAAAATTCAATTATTTTGTTGAAAATTCAACTATTTCGTTAAAAAGTCATCTTTTTCGTTGAAAACTCATCTCTTATGGTTGAATGTTAATTCTTGTTAATTGGAAAGTCTACTATTATATTTTTGGCCCAGAATTCATCTCTTTTGGTAAAAAAATCTACTATTTGGTTAAAAATTTAATCGTTTTGTCGACAATTCGAATATTTTATTGAAAAGTCATCCGTTTCGGTCGAAAATTCAACTGCTTTTTTTCATTATGGAAAAATGTTGTTGGGACGAAAGTACAAGAAAAGCTACATTTAAGACTTAAATTAAGAATTATGAGCACTTGTAAAAATTCTGAAAAAAGAAAATAGAAAGAAACATTTGTAGTACTTTTGCCGCTATTTGAACTTTTAAAAAATTTTATGAAATGTTGGTACTTTAGTACTGATTTGTCTCATACCCAGTAATTTAGTGGAACTTTATTCGGAATCGTATCGGGATTTCACTGTCACTTTTTCTATACGGACAACAGTACTGAACTTTGCCATCATTTCCTGGTTTCACTACTTCTCTAATACTATAACATTACGCTCTTAATACACTCCCTGATTATGTTACATCGAAACATACCGTCTCTTGTTAAACTGTCAAAAAGGTCGGCATTTAACGAGCTAACCCTTTCAATCAGAACGAGGAGAGAACATGATGTGAAAATCGAGTAGTGTGGTGGATCGAAAAATAATGACGGTGCCGAGTAATGACTGTGAGCGATTGAATGTAGCCGCAATAGGAGAAGGAAGGGCGCGAACCAAAAATAGGGGGTGTCAGGGTTGAGCCTCTATAAAAAGGAATTGACTACTACAAGGGTTGCGATTGCGGTTCACCAGTGTCCTCCTTCTGCCTCTACAACCGTAGAATATTGCAGAAAGCTATGGGGGTGACCATGGGGTGAGTCGCGACAATGCTCTAATCAAATGTCATGAATCAGCGCCATTATGCGCATCTGCGGTATGAATTTATAAATATGCCTGGAGGCACTCCAAACCCCCACTTTCTCCACATTTATGCATCCCTTTCTTCGACTCTGTCCTTTTCCGAACAGAAATAAGAAAATTCCCTTGATTTGAATCATTCTTTTTCAATGTTCCTTCCTTCGATTCGGTCGGACGTTTTAAACGGAAATCCGAAATAGAGCTTTTCTCTTCCAAGCTCGGAAAATCAGGCTGGAAAAAAAGTTAAAGGAAAATTTCCAACGTAGTCTGAATATCTCTGGGATAAAAACTCGACAAATTTTTTCCCAGGTAGAGACGCAAAACAACGTCAGTGGCGGAATATTGTCAGCGCGAGAAATAAAAATATCGGCGTAATCTGGGGAAAACTAAAAATCGTAAAAAGGATTGAACGTAACTTTAGAAGCTCTGTGTGAGCGTGTTGCAAACTTTTTTCGAATTCCAAAGAAGACCGTAATGTGCTCGTGTGCATGTTACGGTGGTGCTTTGAAATTTGTAAAATCGAGTGGTCCAGGATTTTACCTCCTTTTTATTTTTGTCATTGGTACTGCATTGAGGCTTTTTCTCTATGTATGAAAAATAAAAACTTGGTACAGTATCACCACTTTGATGTTTTCAGTATTCTTATTTCATGTTATTATTATTATTATTATCATTATTATTACTATTAATAAATATTATTATACTATTAGGCCAAATCCCTTTCCGGATAACTATAAAACGTTCGGTTCTAGCCTTGTTACACTGACGGGGATCAAGGAATTTATATGGCAAGGGTAAGTAAGGAATGTGCAGGAGAAGGGATAGGTTTTAGATAGATGTAAAGGTCATCGCGTGTTGTTTATTTGAACGACAGACTCATTCCACAACACCGCTCCGACATGGATTGCTGATCAATCTCTCTAGCAATCACTCCAACTGAAGAGCTCCACAAAGCCATTATACTAATCCACTAAGCAGATCTCTTCACGAGGGTCCCTTAGTATCCAAAATCTTTTATTTCTGGCATCACACACGCTACCACTCACCTTACCTAAATTTTGTTGATTCGCTAAACCTTTTTCAATTATTCTCTCCACATGACCAAACCATCTCAACAAATTTCTTTCACTCTTATCAAACAATGTTTCATCTACACCACATTCTGTTAGAACCCACTCATTACTAATTTTGTCAATTAGCGTTTTACTGCACATATTCTGCAGGAAATTCATGTCAACCGCGTTCACTTTACACCTATCCTTTTCTTGATACGTCCAGGTCTCGCTACCATACAGCACAGTGGGTGAAAGAACAGAATAATACATTGCAACTTCAGCTTCATTTGTTAAAATTTTACTTCTGGTAAATGGCTCGTGCACTGCCGATAATCTTTCTACCCTTACTTATACGTTTGGATATCTCTGCATCTATCCTTCAGTCAGCAGTAAATAAACTTTCAAAATACACGAGCTGATCAACTTGTTCTATCCTCTCTTCCCTTGAGGCAATGTTGCATACTTTTTTCTCACCCTTTCTTTCAAACGCGATAATTTTTGCTTTATTCACGTTAATCTTGAGACCCATAGTCTTGATGCTGGCATTCAGTCCACTCATCATTCTCTGCAAATCATCAACTGATTTTGCCGTAACAAACTTATCATCTGCAAACGCCAGTCCACATACTTTCACTGTCCCTAGATCAACACCTTCTTCGTCTAAGAGACCCATTCTTAGACATTTGTCCATGTACATATTGAACATCCACGAGGACATAACGCAGCCTTGCCTAACGCCCTGCTTAATATCAAACCAATCGCTCAGTTGTCCATTTACTCTTACATTCGCTTTACTACCATTATATATTGCTTCTAGAAGCCAACCATTCACTCTGCACTCTTTCAAGGCTTCCCGAAGTTTATATCTATTCACCTTATCGAAAGTTTTTTCCAGATCATCAAATGCACAGAAAACTATTTTGTATACCACCGAACTTATTTTATGATCTGTGTCAAGCTAAGTAACTGATCCGCATATGATCTCCCTGTCATAAATTCACACTGGACTTCTCAAATTATTGTTTATTTCCATGAACTTCCAAATAAATATTTGTAGAATGGGATCATAATCACCTTTCTCCAATCATTTGAAACTTTACCGTTTACAGCGCTCATATTCATGAACTCGCTCAGCCACACAAACAAAATATCAGCCACCTCTCTTAAGCATTTCAGCGATAAAATATCCACACCACAGCCTTACCATTCTTCACTTTCTTAATCACGGATGTCATATCATCGATATCGAATCTCCTTCTTCTATCTACAACTGGATTGTCTAACGTATTCTCTTCAGTCTCACGGTTATTAATCTCCATCTTCAAAATCATTTTGCATTTTTTATCTTCTTCCGCTTTGATTTTATGCTTGCTTTCTTTGACTAATATCTTGGCTTTTCTGTTTTTATCCCTATAATCATTTTCTAATATAGTCCTCTCCTCATCGCTAAGACCTTCACTATTTAACATTCTCGAGTACGCTTGCATTTTTTTGTTGACAGTCACGCGGATTCCATAATTCCACCAAGCATCTCTAGCCTTTTTTCCTACAGCCACAGTATCGCACACTTAAGATGCACTCTTGGAGATGCTATCCCGTAGTATTACTCATGCACCCTCTACATTTTTATTGTCTAATTCCGTCTTCCATTCTTCTTTATGATGTAGTAAATATTTATTCATCTTTACACGATATACCAATTGTACTACTAGGAGGTAGTGATTCGTTCCGCATTTCAAAACTCTCACAACCCTTGTATCCCTTACAAGCCCTCTCTGTCTCTCATCCGCTACAACAAAGTCAATCATACTGTGGCTTTCGCCTCTACACCAAGTATACATGTGAATTATTTTGTGTCTGAACCAAGTATTTGTAATAAACAAGCCTTTTTCTAAGTATAAGCTAATCAATTTATCCCCGTTACCGTTCGTTTTTGGGTCTTCAAAATGACCCAGTAACCTGAAGGTACCTTTCCGTTGTACACCAACTCAGCTATTCATATCTTCTAGTAAAATGATTTTTTTGCCAGGATCGCAAGTACCTATAATATCATTTAACGAGTACCAGGTGTCTTTTATATCCCTACCATCACAGTTAACTGGAGCATAGCACGCTATAATAAATGGCTTTCTGATTTCCACTTTCATTTCAACCCACAGTAGTCTAGGAGATACAAATTCATACTTTTTGAGACGTTGTTCTGCTCTCTCATTTATGTTCAGACCGACTCCTTAGCGACCATACGATTTATTATCTGCTCCTGACCAAATTTTGAGTCCATTCTCTATCTTTCTTACCTCACATTCCCTCTTCATTGTTTCCGGTACACATAAAAAATCTGGCTTTCTTACGTACAATTTATCCTGCAATTCCTTTTCCTTAAGATCATTTACTCCTCTAACATTTCAAACACCTAGTCTTCATTCATCGCTTGAACCTTTTCCGAGAGCATGCCTTTCGTGAACAGAAGTGTCAATCCTAAGTGAAGGATTATTATCAAAGTTCTGTAGTACATTTGCAATATTTTGATAACTCAGTGCAAAGTTTTTACTATTATTGAATTTCTAGTTGTTATAATTTACAAAAAAGTTCGAGCGACGTAATATTTTCTTGCAATATAATTTCTTTGTCAATACACTCAATGATATTCTGCCTGCTTCTGTTCTTCATGATAGCGCTTCTACAATCTTGGAATTCTTGAATTGAATAATTCTTTGTTTCTTCAAGAAAAGTAGAGTAAAACCAAGAAGAGTAATCGATTATGCAAGATTTGCATGTTACTAGCACAGAGAAAATTTCAGAATGAGTACATTTAATGTGATTGGAAATATAGGCTTCATATCATTTTTCGTCCCACTCTGATCGTCGTGAGGCGACCTTTCGACCTGCCTAGATAACCCAAAAGTCAAGGACACTGATTTCTGTATCAAGAGTCTGATGTCTGTTTCGCCACAAAACTCAGCAACTTACATGGTAATTTACTTAATACGATAATTGACATGTTTCACGTGTTGTCATTGAATTTATTTAAGGATTGATTGCTGAAAAAAGTGGAAAAATATATCGTAGTCATTTGTTGTAGTGAATAATATTTGAATAGTATCGGGGACATTTACAATTACCCAATTTTTATGTCAAGTTATGAAATAATTTGCTTCTGTTAATTGAAAAGAAAAAATGCACTCTATAGTACATTTCTCATATTATAAAAAAATTACTGAAAAAGAAACAATCTGTATTTTAAAAGGAGACACATACAAAAACGGTGGGATTATTTTCGTCACAGTACACTTATTATGCTCTCAAAATAATTTTTTTCTTCTCAAAATGAGAAAACTTTAATACTGGAAGACTGTAACATCAACATGAGAGCGGAGCAAAAAAATGTGTTATTTTTTCAGATTCCCAGGGGGTCAAAAAGGTAGAGTTTGGTACCCGTATTTCCCACAAAAAATGACGAATAAAAAGAAATATATCTTATGCTCGCGCATCAACGATAAAGCACAAAATAACGAATAATAGCGAATTTTTTGTTATTTTGCTACGAAATCAATTTTTTAATAGATGAGAAGGGTTCTTAAAATTAGTATTCACAAGCATAATTATTCGCTGAAAACTATGCAGCAATAAAAAACCCGTATGTCGAAAAATCATGTTTTTCTCGATTAAATGAGACTTTTATTATTGGTAATGATTTTTTCATGGATGGAAAGGGTTGTTAAAGTTAATATTTATACCTATAATTCTTATGCACCGTAAATTGTCATTAAATTTAAATAAATTATTTAAAGTCATGAGTTTTGACTATTATTTTACCTAAGAAATAATTTGTTAAAATTTAAATTTTCGGGTATAAAAGTCAACTATTTTTTAAAACATTCGGCTCTTTTGTTAAAAATTCATCTTTTTTGGTTAAAAATATTTTTTTTTTCAATTCAACTTTTCAGGATGAAAATTCAGCTATTTGGCTAAAAATGCAACTCTTTTGGATTCAAAATTATTAAAATTTTTTTTAAAATTTAACTATTTGGTTGTAAATTCAACCGTTTGATTGAAAATATATTTTTTTCATAATTCTACTTTTCATGTTGAAAATTCAATTATCTTCCAAAAGATTTATCTTCTTGACCTGAAAATTCAACTATTTGGCTGAAAATTTAACTATTTTATAGAAAATTCGTCTCTTCTGCCTGAAAGTTTAAATATTTCGTTGTACACTTAACTGTTTGGTTGATTTTTTTTCAATTAATCGTTCCGAGTAGAGAAGTCATCCTTTTTAGTAAAAAATTTATCTTTCTCGGTTGAAAATAACTTCCTTGTTGAAAATTCAAATTTTTAAGGTTGAAAATTCAACTCTCTTCTGAAATTTTTTTTTCTAAGAATTCAACTATTTGGTTAAAAATTTATCTTTTACGGTGAAAAAGTAATCTTTTTTGGTTAATAATTAGTCTTTCTTGGTTGGCGATTCAACTTTTAAGCTTGAAAATGCAATCGTCTTTTAAAAAAATTCGTCTGGTTTGCCTGAAAATTCAAATACGTATTTGGTAAAAAATTCATCTTTCTCCATTTAAAGTAACTTTCTTGTTGAAAATTCAACTATATGGTTGTAAAGGCAACTGTTTGGTTAACATTTTTTTTCTTCTAAAAATTAAACTTTTCAGGCTGAAAATTCAGTTGTGTTCTAAAAAATTCGTCTTCTTCAAGTATTCGGTTGTAAATGCAACTGCTTGGTTGGAAGTTATCTTTTTTTGTAAATTCAACTATTTGCTTGATAATTTCCAATTCGTGATTGAAAATTATATTTTTTGTTGAAAATTCACCTTTTCGGGCTTAAAAGTCAACTGTTCTCTAAAAAAACCGCCATCACTTTTGGTTAAAAATTCATCTTCCTTGGAGAACTCAGCATTCGAGGTTGTTAACTGAACAGTCTTCTGAAAAATTCGCCTTCTTTGCTTAAATACTCGAATATTTGGTTGGAAATTCATGTTTAATGGTAGAAAACTTATCCTCTTTGGTTAAAGATTCATCTTTTCGGGTTTGAAAGTCAACTGTTTTCTAAGATATAAATAATTTATAAGAGTAACATCTACTAGTCAAAAATCATGGTTTTATAAAATTTATTTAAATTTGACGATAATTTACAATGTATAATAATTTGTTCATTGCTGTGTATCTTTTGGAGCATAATTATAGGTGTAAGTTTTTACTTTTAGAACCATTTCCAGGAATGAAAAAATCGTTACCAATAAGAAAAATATCAATTAGTCAATCAAAAACGTGATTTTCTCCTTATTCAAGTTTAAAAACAATTTACGAAGTATCTGGATCTTTTTGTTGCTGCATATTTTTCAGAGGAAAATTATAGTTGAAGATACTAATTTATAGAAACCTTTTCATATATTAAAAAAGTGATTTCGTACCAAAATAACAAAAAAATGTACTATTATTCGTTATTTTAATTTTTATCGTGAATGCACGATCATAAGATATGTTTCTTTTTACTTGTAATTTTTTGTAGGAGATCCGGGTACTACACTACAACTTTTGGAGCCCCCGCGACTCGGGTCACTTTTGAGGATCAGCGTTTCTCTGTGCATTACACTTGAAAAAAATGGCCCATTTAAAAATGAAACTTTGAATTAATCTTTCCATAGGTTAAAATTTCACGAAATGTATCGTCTTAAGTCAGTAGTGATAATAAATTAAAATACAATAAGCCAATTATGTGTGTCATGTTTGTAAATCGTTAAATTACATCGTTTATCCTCAGACACTCTTCGAATCTGACAACGTGTCATCATTTCAGCACGTGCTAGTGGTCCAAACAGCGAGACGTTTTTCATGTCATGCCACCCGTTATATTACCCGCTTTGAGGCTGCATGCTCTTTTGATCTACCCCATAATTAATCCGCAGAGGTAACCGGAGACGCGTATGGGCGCACGGGGACCGACGGGAGCTCTTTCAGCTACAAAACTCGACGAGTTATTGAAAGGGTATCAGATGAGGAAAAAAAACGTACCACTGATTAACATTTTAATCAGACTCAGTCACGTGTCGCGTGTACAGCATTCAGGCGATAATTATACATGCAGTAATTCGCGTAATTTGCGATATGCAAATATTCAAACGTAAAACCCAAACTTATCAGCCTTGCGAATTGAATTATCGTCAAGGCAGATAACGACCGATCATCAGAACAGATAATTACTCACCGTGAAACATAATAACGACCGATCTTCAGAAGAGGCAATCAATCACCGTGAAACAGAAATAGGAAGCCAAAAAGACAAAGAAATCGGCAATCGGTAGACCTGGGATCGATTCCCAGCGGAGCAAAGTGGCAACGAAAAGATCTGGGTTCAATTCCTAGCGGAGCGAAGCGACAATGGAAATGACCTGGGTTCGATTCTCAGCGAAGCAAACCGGCCATAAAGGAACCTGGGTTCGCTTCCTAGTGGAGTGAATCGGCAATCGGAAGACCTGGCTTCGATTCCCAGCGCAGCGAAGCGGCAATGGAAAGACATGGGTTCCATTCTCAGCGGAGCGAAACAGCAGTGGAAAGGCCTGGGTTTGATTTTTAACGGAGCGAAGCGGCAACGAAAAGACCTAGGTTCAATTCCAAGCGGAGCGAAGCGGCAATGGAAATGACCTGGGTTCGATTCTCAGCGAAGCAAACCGGCCATTAGGAAACCTGGGTTCGTTCCCTAGTGGAGTGAATCGGCAATCGGCTTCGATTCCAGGTCGAAGACCTGGCTTCGATTCCCAGCGCGGCGAAGCGGCAATGGAAAGACATGGGTTCCATTCTCAGCGGAGCGAAACAGCAGTGGAAAGACCTGGGTTTGATTCTCAATGGAGGGAAGCGGCAGCGAAAAGACCCGGGTTCAATTCCTAACGAAGCAAAACGGCAATGGAAAAACATGGGTTCGATTCCCAGCGGAGCAAAACGGCAATGGGAAAACCTGGGTTCGATTCCCAGCGGAGCGAAACGGCAATGGGAAGACCTGGGTTCAATTCTTAGCTGAGCGAATCAGCAATCGAAAGACCTGGGTTCGATTCTCAGCGGAGCAAAACGGCAATGGGAAAACCTGGGTTCGATTCCCAACGGTGCGAAGCGGCAATCCGTAGACCTGGGTTCGAATTTCATCGGAGCAGAACGGCAATCGGAAAACCTGGGTTCGATTCCAAGCGAAACGAAACGGCAATGTGAAAACCTGCCTGCGTTCGATTCCTAGCGAAGCGAAGCAGCACTGGAAAGACTTGGGTTCGATTCCTTGTAGAGCAAGACGGCAATGGGAAGTCCTGGATTCGATTCCCAACGAAGCGAATCAGCAATAAGAAGAACTGTATTTGCTTTTCAGCGAAACGAAACCACAATCGGAATATCAGGGTTCCACTCCTAGCGGAGCGAGACGGCGATGGGAAGACCTCGGTTCGATTATCAGTGAAGCAAAACGGCAATGGGAAAATCTGGGTTCGATTCCCAATGAAGCGGAATGGCAATCGGAAGACCTGAGTTCGATTCCTAGTGAAGCCATACGGCAATCGGAAGACCGAGGATCCATTCCTAGCGGAGCGGAACGGCAATGGCAAAACCTGGGTTCGATTTTCAGTGAAGCGAAACGGTAATAGGAAGACCTGAGTTCGATTCTTATCGGAGCGTAACGGCAATTGAAAGACCTGGATTCGATTCCCAGGGGAGCGACACGGCAATGGGAAGACCTGTGTTCGATTTTTAGCGAAATGAAACCACAATCGGAGGACCTGGGTTCGACACCTAGCGGAGCGAAACGGCTTTGGGAAGGCCTGGGTTCTATTCCCAGCGGAGCGAATTGGCAATCGGAAACCTGGGTTCGATTCTCAGCGCAGCGAAGCGGCAATGAAAAGACATGGGTTCCATTCTCAGTGAACCAAAACGGCAATGGGAAAATCTGGATTCGATTCCCAATGAAGCGAAATGGCAATCGGAAGACCTGGGTTCGATTCCTAGTGGAGCGAAGCGGCAATGGCAAGACCTGGGATCGATTTTCAGCGGAGCAGACCGGCAGTGGAAAAACGTGGGTTCGATTTCCAGCGAAGCGAAGCGTTACTGGGCTGGCCTGATTTGATATAGAAACAACTTAGTTGTTTCTTTACTGTACCTGCAAATGGAGCAGAGCGAAGCGATAATCAGAAGACCTGGGTTCTATTCTCAGCAGAGTAAAACTGCAATGGGAAAACCTGGGTTCGATTCCTAGCGGAGCGAAGCGGCAATGGGATGACCTGGGTTCGATTATCAGTGGAGCAAAATGGCAATAAGAAAACCTAGGTTCGATTCCCAGTGAAGCAAAACGGCAATAGGAAGACCTGGGTTCAATTCTCAACGGAGCGAAGCGGCAATCAGAAGACCTGAGTTCAATTCCCAGCTGAGCGATACGGCAATCGGTAAACCAGGAATCGATTCCCAGTGGAGCGAAGCGGCAATGGGATGACCTGGGTTCGATTATCAGTGGAGCAAAATGGCATCAAGAAAACCTGGGTTCGATTCCCAGTGAAACAAAACAGCAAAAAGGATGACCTGGGTCCGATTTTTATCGGAGCGTAACAGCAATGGCAATACCTGGATTCGATTCCCAGTGAAGCGAGACGGCAATGAGAAGACCTGTATTCGATTCTTAGTGAAACGAGACCACATTCGGAAGACCTGGATTCGATACCTTGCGGAGCAAAGCGGTGATGGGAAGACCTGGGTTCTATTCCCAGCGGAGCGAAGCGGCAATCGGAAGACCAGGGATCGATTCCCAGTTGAGCGAAATGGCAATCGGAAGACGTGGGATCGATTCCCAGCGAAGAGAAACTGCAATCGGAAGAACTGGGTTCGATTCCTAGCAGAGCTACACGACGCTCGCAAGATGTGAGTTCGATTCCCAACGGAGTGAAAGAGGATTTTTTCCACAGAAAAAAAATTAGAGCTTCTTATCAGTCATTTTTTACAAATAGTAGAAGATATGAACGTTCATTCATGGGCTAGTATTTACAAGTCATACTTGTTTAATTTCAAGTGTTTCAAATTGAAAATTGATCATTTTTCGAAAGGCACCGGAAAAAATGTATGAAAAAGGTCATTCAGTGGATTTTACTGACACTTATTCATTCGAGTTCAAATCCACATTGGACGTGCTTCGAATGTCGAAAAACCGAATTCGACTCGTGCTATCGTCGGATCGGCTTATTCGATTCGATCGGCCCGTCCATCAAATCTCAAAAAACCGACATTCGATACGTCCTACTATCAAATCTTTTTTTTTTGGATTCGATCGGCCGGCCTTCATTGTCTAAAATCCAATATGCGACTGAGAAGAGGCATTTCAAATTTTCAATTTATAATTCTGATTCTAAAGATATAAACCGATACATGCAGAATGGAGATTGCAGATCCAGAGAGACATAAAGACAATCTAGTGGTTAATATTACGCGACATATATACAGTTCAACAATAAACAGAAAACATTCATATCTTCAATTTAGGTTTGGGATTGAGTTGACTAAATTTTTTTTTAATTTCGAGTTGAAATTCAAAAGTTCAAACTGTTAAGGCTGAAGGTTTTTCCATTTGAAGTAATCAAAAGTAAACTGCAAATTAAAGCAGCCAAAATTGAACTCTTTTGAATTTTCAACTTTCTAAATCTTCCAAATTAAAGCTAAAAAAATTAGTCATTCAAAAAATTTGTGTTCAATCGTTTAATAATGAACAGGATTCAAAATGCAAACCTTCTAATTTCAATATGCTTTATTTTAAGGGCTTCAAAACAAACATTATGTTAAAATGAAACATTAAAAATATTAAAGTATCAATTTCACAAACTTTAATTGTACAAATTAAATGGCAAATGCTAGTAAAGGCCTCCAACTTTCATTATTTATAAACCAGTCAGAACAAAATATTTCAAAATATATTTTTGATATATATTATTTTATATATATTGTTAATATATTTTAAAATATTTTGTTTTGACTTGTTCATAAATAATGAAAGTTGGAGGCCTTGACTAGCATTTGCTATTCAATTTGTTCAATTAGAGTTTATGAAATTGATACTTTAATATTTTTAATGTTTCATTTTAACATAATATTTGTTCTGAAGCCCTTTAAATAAAACCTAATGAAATTAGAAGGTTTGCATTTTAAAACTTGTTTATTACTACACGATTGAATAAAAAGTTTTTGAATGACAAATTTTTCAAGATTTAATTTGGAAGATTTAGAAAGTTGAAAATTCAGAAGAGTTCAATTTTGGCTACTTGAGTTTGAGGTTTAGTTTTGATTACTTCAAATGAAAAAATCTTCAGTTCTAACAGTTGGAACTTTTGAATTTCAACTCGAATTTCAATGACCCGGAAAAATTGTTGTAAAACGGGATTATTATTTACCAATTAGTCGTTTATAAAGTCAAACTTGTCAATATTGGGCTTTACAATTCATATCCTTATTATAGGTTTAAAATATCATGATACCTGTATATTAAATATTGTTAAATTTATAATTTCTTACTAAAAACAATTTGAAAAATTTATTCAATGTAAAATACAAATTTTAGTAGAACGTAGAATACAAATTAAAAAAGTAACTGTTATTTGAAGAAAAAAATTTAAACAAAGCTAGGGTAATAATTAATAACACCCGTATTGGGCTACTCTTCAGTAGTGGGCCTTCCCCTTCAATTCTGGCTTGAGAATATTAAATAAGAAAATAAATATTATAAACTTGTAAAGTCTG
>JAUMHM010000085.1:52357959-52372977 GCA_032362435.1 Melikaiella ostensackeni
TGTTCAATCGATAAAATATTTTCTAAAATCAACAAAACGATTTAACCAAAAACTGTTATTGATTGAAGCAAACGAATGTGATCAACTGAATAAAAATTTTGTTAACTTAACCAAAATGTTTTTTAAAATCAAACAAATGCAGTCAACAACACGATTTTGTTGAATGAAGAAAATTTTTTTTCTGGGTGTACCTGTGAAATATGTATAAAATGTTAATTAAGATATTCAAAAATTGATGGGAAAAGGGTCCCCTTTCAAAGTTATTTTATTTTTCCTGGAAAGGGAAAGGCTCTGGAAGGCCACGTGGTAGGCTCTTGAGGGACTCATTAGTGGCCCTGGGGGCCCTCGTGGGAGACTCTGAAAGCCCTCGTAGAAAGCTCTGGAACCTCGTGTAAGGCTCTTGAGGGCCTCGAGGGAGGCTTTGAGAGCAATCGCTGGAGACTCTGAAAGTCCCTGTGGGAGGCTCTGTGGGTCCTCGTAGGAAGCTCTAGAGGACCTCGTGGGAGGCTTTGGGGGCCCACGTGGGAGGTTCTAGAAGGCATCGTGGGAGACTCTGGAGGGCGAGGTCTCTTCATTTTATATATATACCTTAAAAATGAGGTTTTTTTCCGTGCTGTCGTCAATAATATAAACTTTCATCATTGACAAATGCAAGAAGAAGTTGGAAAATGTTCATAGCATAATCGCCATCTAAGTTTTAAAGAATCCTATGAAGTATCGCAGCTCAATAATTTATTGTT
Source organism: Melikaiella ostensackeni (assembly GCA_032362435.1). Classification (NCBI taxonomy): domain Eukaryota; kingdom Metazoa; phylum Arthropoda; class Insecta; order Hymenoptera; family Cynipidae; genus Melikaiella; species Melikaiella ostensackeni. The sequence continues at coordinate 52,358,700 of JAUMHM010000085.1, forward strand.
ATTAAATTTTGTTATATATATATAAGGATACTTGAAGAAGTTTGCTCGACACTGTATATGTGAAGTGTGAACTAAAGTGGGTGCTAGCGCGTGGACCTATCCTATTGAGGGGAGAGCGAGCGAGTAGTCGAGGTGGTTGCCTAAAATAGAGAGTAATAAATTGTCCACTATCTTATCCGGGTTAAACACATTAAAGTGTCTTGAGATAGGGCCTACGGTCGGTCCGTTTGTTGCTGGAGTTTCTGCCGACCAGCATGAAGGACTGAGTTTCAGGTTTCTGTTATCCGCGTTGGGTAGAAACCACTCATTATTATTCCTGCCACCAGTTGGTACAATGCTTCTCTTTCCTTCCTTTACGCGGCTCGTGCACTTTCAAGTGGTTTCAGTATAGCACTAAATGTCACCACAATTTTCAGTTTCACACTCAAAATTGAAAGGCTTATCTCCCGGCTTATCCTGATCTAAGAAAGTAAATTTCGTAATCTTGGGTGATGATGATCTACCCGGGAGAACTCTGCTACAATAGAACATTCTGTCGTTGTCACCCAATTTTATCCTCAAAGTTTTTGAACGCAATATGTGTATAGTATTGTAATTAACCCTCAGAGAACACACTGGGTCAATTTGACCCACAAAAAATTTTTCATCGAGAAATTTTCAACGAAATTTGAAAAGTGGGCGGTCTCTTAGGCTCTGGTAATATAGTTCGAGGTCCCAAATATAGTTTCAAATGCTTGCTATAGTCTGCAGAGCGATCAGTCATCGTTGAGAAACGTTTGAAATCGGTGTTGGGTCAGCCTGACCCAAGTGTGTACCTAACGTCAATTTTTATAACAGTGAGTTATTTGTAAAAGTTGCAAATTTCAGCCTTCGCAGTAATAAAATAGTGCTAATATTCAATTTTACATTGATCGTTTGTCGAACGTGTAGACTGTGTGGTTACCAAAAGGACAAAAAAACAAAAATTATGTGTCCATCTTGTTTGCGGCCAATGTGCGATGACCATCGTGCTTACACTTGCAACGATTGTGTCGGAGAAGGTTAATACGAAAATGCTTCTAATTATGCCTACAATGCTATAATTTTAGAATAAATATAAATACTTTTTAATAGAAAATATTCAAGTATTTTCTTTATTTACTTGGTGAAAGAAAAACTTTTTTATCGTTTTATATAAAAAAAAATGCACCAAATTCCAATTCCAAAAAATTATCTTTTTTGGAAGGTACAGTATAGGACTATTTTTTTCATCATTCTAGCATACTTTGAGAGTTTCCATATAAATTTTTAGCTTGAAATGTTGAAAATTAGAAAAGTTAGAATTTTTTTCATAAAATTCAATTTTAAAAAAATCGTGAATTTTTTTCACCTTGTTAAAGACATCAACAATACTTTAATTATGCATAAATTATTTCTATCGGCTCTTAGGTATAACTTAGAATTTTTTTAAGACAATTGATCCAGTCATTGCGGAACGGTACACGATCAAAAAAGTATTGGGTCAGATTGACCCAGAGTATTCTCCGTGATCGAAAAAATAGGTGTGTTCTCGGAAGGTTAAACTATTTTTAGTCCCTCATGATGAAACGGCTAGTCAAGAAACAAGTTAAGAAATGCTAAAATGCTTCTTCGAAATTATATCTTTGGAAGTGTGACTTTTTATAATTTTTACAACATTTCCTAGACGCTTATCGACAGAGCATGACGAGCAGGGTGGGAATAGTTTGCCTAAAGTCGGCATATTTACTGGGAAGGGACATAACGAAACAGAAGGGACGAAAAGGCTGTTAGTAAAATACCAGGAAGTAATGTAAACTCGCACTTTAACACTGACTCGCCGACATTACGATCCCATTCCAGCCCCTGGTATTAAAAAAGATCACAGAACTTTGACATTCTCCTCAGTTCTCGTACAAAGGTTTCCAGCTAATTGCGACCGCAACTACTTTTATTTCGCATTTTAGTTTCAACAAAGAAACAAAGAGGGGCAGATAAAATTGAAAAAGAAAGTAACATCTTTTGGGTCTAGAATTTAATAGAAAGTTCTAGAACCCTGGAGACTATCGAGACAATTACCTCACAAAAGGAGTACGCGTAACGGGGGACACAGATTTTAATAATCTTTTGTGGGCAAAGAGGGTCTAATATGAAATGAAAAAAAGCTCAAACCGTTAGCTTAGATAGAAAGCGGTTTATGAGAAAGAGGGAGGAAAAAATCCGCGCTGAATAACTATCGGTCAAATTGTAGAATAATCGAGCAACTGCGATCGAGCAAAGCAAAGCAAATTCGTCTTTTAATTAAATTGAAATTTTTTTAAAATTTTGTGCCACAAAAGTCGAACTGGGAATGGTCCCTTTAGTAGAATCACACATATATTACAGACATCAGTTCATTGATAAACAAATTTTTGTGTCAGAAATAATAAATTTACGATTAAAATTTTTTTCAACTATTGATCATGTTAAATTATGGCTGTGTCTACGAGTACTCAAATTTCGGTACGAATAGCCTGATTTTTTCGGTACACACAGGCACTGCCTTAAGTTATCGAGGAAAAAGGATTAAAAAAATTAATTTTAAAAAAAGTACGAGGATGCGAACGCATGGCGGCAGACTCTTTAGGCTAGAACCTATACCATTGTTCTATCACAGTTGCTCGAGCACTCTACAATTCGACTGGTAATTATTCAGCGCTGATTTCTATCAATCCTGTTTTCTCGTAAATCGATTTCTATCGAAGCAAACGGTTTGAGCTTTTTTCATTTCATATTAGGCCCTTTTTGCTTACAAAAGATTATTAAATTCTGTGTCCCACGTTATGCATAATACTCTCGTTAGTTACATATGTTTCCGAATTTAAATTCTGCTTAATAGAAAACAAAGTACAAAATCCTTGTAACGATTTATTGACTCCCATACTAAATTCGTATCCCTATTGAATACAAAAACGCCGACTTAAGTTTCAATGTAATTACGCATACTAACTAACCAAACGACTTAAAGCATTATTTTGCATTTTCTCCTGTGAATCGATTACAATTTTTTATCCCGGCTGTAATGTAGTGCTGGCATTAACAGCTCGAGTCTCCCATACATCGTGACGTTATCAGGTATTCGTGAATATTCAATTGTGTTGATTTGAATGACCAAAGTCGATCTTTCTAGTTTCTATTACGTAGACCGATATCCCGTGACAATAAACTCTGCCGCTTTCTTCCATTCCCTCTCCTATTCGGAGGGGCCGACCGCCTTTGTCCCGACTGTCCTCGCTGTAGCGCAGAATTACGATTCTTCGATAATCTGCCTCGATCAGCGATACGATGGGACCACAATAAGCGAGCAACCCCGCGGTTGCGCGATATTTAATCGCACTCAAGACATTAAAGGGCGAATATGCAAACTATCTTTTTCAACCAGCCCTATCTTTCGAGAAAACGCGGTATACTTGAAATCAGTTTACGAGGCTCGTTAAAATATTATTTGAGCGTAACTTCTTGGTGACACGCGGCGCAGTTCGCGAAGAGACGCGCCGCTATGCAAAATAATCGCTTCTTAATTGCGAAGTAATTGCGAATTCGAGGGCGCATCACTCCCGCCATCCTGGCTCATTCTCGCCGTCTGCCGCTCGCATTATCCTCGCGAGCAAACTTAACCCCTCGAACGTTTCAGCTGAAAAAGAATTTATTTTTGAAAGTTTTAGAGAAAGTGTAAATAATGACACATTATTGATAATAATAATACATGATTAGTTTCAAATTATAACTGAGCACTCAGACCTTTTACCTTTGATTTACTAGTACTCTAGTAATGGTCCTCCTGTAGAAACCCATACGTACCAGGGTGATCAAAAAAAAAAGCAAAGTTCGAATTTTCTTCGCGTCAATGGCTCATTTTGTATGGTTCTCGAAAAAAATTAATGTGTACTTTTTTTATTCACAGAATATTAAAGGGTGCCGCCTACCCACTCTATTTTCCTGTAAAAATAACAAGAAGAAACCCCCATTTTTACAAATATGAGACTGGAAGACGGAATTTTCAATATAATCAGTGCAAATTACAGGGGCCTCTTAAAATCACTTCTCCGAAAGTAACGTATGCATTGATTTTTTATTTTGACCCCCCAACCACTTCCAGCATTCCCCGAAATCTACCATCTAACCAGAGATCAAGTATTTTACGGTATATTGGTCGTAATTATTACTTTTTTGTAGCATTTTTTTACATATGATTTACAATGGTCAAATTAAAAATGTTCATGTATTTTTATACTAAATAACTATTATATAGACAATGTTTATTTGTTTGAAGAATAATTTTTTCACATTTTATCGCAAATATTATTGGTGTCTAATTTTATGAATAATTTTTTATTGTTCGAATGTGACTTTCAATTCTAGTGAGGCAGAAAGGGCCATTTCTTGAGAATTTGTCAACAAACTATATAAGATTCTGGTATGTTTTGTATCTACCAGTTACTCATAATTTTTTAAACATTTTCCGTTGGTTGAACAATTTCTCTCAACAAAACATCAAAAATGTACATCATCTTTGAGTTGCATGAACTAACTAGTCTAAATCAAAAATGAACATGTTCGACTCATTTTATCATTAATTGTTTGAACAATTGTTCATTATTAAAATGTAACTTTTGACTGAAATAAGGCAGAAAAGTACAGATTTTGCAAATTTTTCATCAAATTTCATTGGCTCCTCTTATGCCGACACTTTTCATTACATACCCATAATTGTATGAACAATTTTTTTCTGCAAAATAACAAAAATTTACACTTTCTCTGAGTAGCATAAACCAATTTATTTTAAATTGAAAATCAACACGTTCGATTAGGTAATTAAATCATGTTAGTAGAAAATTCTCAAATAAGAGAATTACAAATTTATTTTGGTCATACGATCTTGTTGACAAAAATGTGTTTATTGCCTTAAAGTTCACATTTAACAATAAAACATCTTTAACGTTTCGACTCCGCCTTGGGCTTTTCTCAAAGTTTAAAAAAAAATTTGGTTAATCACAGTAATATTCATAACCTCACTGTCTGTGTATATTTTCACTATATTGACACCATGAATTTTTGTTTTTATTTCACAGCGACGAAATAAATATTATACATAAATCTCTCAGGTAATGTCACATAATTACTACTTCGAAGTAATTTTTACTTCCAAATTTATATTATATTATACTAAGTTTGAAACACTACTTTATTGAACTTTTCAGAGAATTTGTGAAAGCCAAAATTTATTTTTAACTTTGAGAAAAGCCCAAAGATAGAGCCTAAAATTTGGAGATGTTTTATTGTTAAATGACAATTTTTAAGTAATAAACAAGTTCATTTAAACAAGATCGTGTAACCGCAATAAATTTATAATTCTCTTATCTGAGAATGTGCTGCTTACTCATTCACGGAATCGATGGGAAAGAGTTGGAATTGACTGACCAAAAAGATCAGAAATCCTGGAATTATGTTATAGTTCATGTTATTCAGAAAATGTTAAAACTTAGTCTACTTTGTCGAAAAAAGTGTTTAAAAAAATTTAAATTGTTCATACAATTATAAGTAAATATTTAAAAGTGTCAACATAAAAGGATGAAATAATGAAAAATTGTATTACATTCGTTGAAATATTTCCAAAAAACTTTACTTTTCTGCCTTATTACAGTCAAAAGTTACATTTGAACAACAAACGATTTTTTAAACTATTATCAACAAATTGAATCAACCACACTGATGTTGTATGTTGCCCAATTAGTTTGTTTCGTTGTAAAGATGCCAATCATTTGAGATAAAATGTCAAAAATGTTAAATTCATTTTTTTCGAGAACTTCATAAAATAAGCCACTGCCTCAAATAAAGTTTGAACTTTGCTTTTTTTGACCACCCTAATGCATACGAAACCTAAAAAACAATCTGTCTTCAAAAAATGTCAACTCTGAATTTCCTTTCTAAAGCAAATCGAAAATGGTGAACCTAATTAGCTTATATCTTGCGACATAATAGACTGAGAACATTGTGTGTTTTTTCGAATTGCGGAAAATTACGGAAATGTTCCAGGGATTGGTAAGAAAATAATTATAGCCTGTACAAATTGGTGAAAAAAAGGAAATGAATTTGGAACATCAGACCAAAAATTGAAGAATATTTCTATTTTAGCCAAATATGGCAAAAAATCGAGGTTCTGTGGATGACTATAACTCAGAAACTATTGAAGACATAGCATTCGTTTTTCATTTTCTCAGAGTTTATCCACTTTTTTATAACAGCTACTAATACAAACCTAAAGAGAACTGTGAACCAGAAATCCGTATGAACGTAATTGTTTGCAAGTTTTTCAAAAATTTTTTTTCAAGAAATTGTATGGAGGTCAAGTCATGGACCATTACAACCTTCACACTGAAGAGGATACGTTAGACAATCCCGTTATAGGTAGCGAAAGGAGAATCGATATCGGCGACATTATATCCGTGATTAAGAAACTAAAGAATGGTAAGGCTGCTGGTGGCGGATATTCCTTTGTGTAGCTGAGCTAATTTATGAATATGTGTGCATTAATGGTGAAGTTCCAAATGATTGGAGAAAGGCGATCATCGTCCCAAACTACAAGAGATATAGTGATAAAGATGACTGTACTAATTATAGAGCGATTAGCCTACTAAGTAACGTGGGTAAAATATTAACCAAAATACTTATTGGGAAGTTCATCAGAATAACTAAGGAAAGAATCTGGGAAGTCCAATGTAGATTTATGCCAGGTATATCATGTATGGATCAGATATTTAGCTTGAGACAGATCACAGAAAAAAGTTTGAGAGTAAACAAAATAGTTTGCTGTGCATTTGTTGATCTGGAAAAAGCTTTCAATAAGGTGAATAGATCTCAACTTTGGAAAGTCCTTAAAGAGTATGAAGTGACTGGTTGGCTTCTAAAAGCGAGGGTAGAAAGATTTTCGGCAATGCACAAGCTATTACTAGAAGTAAAAATGTAACGAATAGAGCTAAAATTGCAATATATAACTCTGTGCTTGCATCTACTGTGCTATATGGTAGCGAGACCTGTACGTATTAAGATTAGGATAGGAGTAAAATGAACGCGACTGTCATGCAGTTCCTGCAGAATATGTGCGGTAAAATGCTTATGGACAACGTCAATAATGAGTGGGTTCTCAAAGAGTGTGGTGTACAGGTAACATTGTTTGACAAGAGTGAGATTTTGCCAAGATGGTTTGGTCATGTTGAGAGAATGGATAAAGGACGTTTAACGAATCAAGTGTATTTAGGTGAAGTGAGTGGTAGCGTACTCAGAGGTAGACCGAAGAAAGGATGGTTGGAATGGTTGGAATGGTTTGAATGAACAATACGCGACTTCTAGATTGATCTAAAATCTATTCCTTCTCCTACACATCTCTTACTTACCCATACCATGTAAAGTCCTTGATTTCCGGTATCATAACGAGGTTAGAACCGAAATAGTCACGTTTATCCCGAAAGAGATTTGGCTCGATGGTATAATAATAAAATAATAATTAAGTAATCATAGGCAACCCTGCAGAGTGGAACAAATCTCTGCTTAATATCTCTCTCCAAATTTCTTAAAGATCGAAATGAAATGTACTTTCTTATGAAAATTTTTTGTTTCCAAAAAAGAAGACCCAGAAAGTTCACAAATCAAAAATAAATTTCGAGAAAGAGTTGTTGACACAATTTTTAAAAGAGAAATTAAATTGCAATGGAAGTTTTTTTGATACCGAGTCAGATGCTTTGAAGCGTCATAATGTCATAAACGTGGGATGACTGTTGAGACAATTTACTAGAGCAGTTATACATGACGGCGCAGCCTTAGACGAATCAATTTCCCAACACCCGACCATGTTACAACAATTACGAGCCGTTGTGAACGTGACTGTGAAGTGTGGATGGGTCCGTGACAGATATGGAGCAACTATGAGCGCGACGGACACAGCACTTCGAAACGGCGCCTCGATGTCCATTAATTAGCGGTAATGAACCGCGCCATGCGAGTCGGATGGCACGACCCCCAAATAATTGTGACAACAGCCGGTGGCTCGATCGCGCACGCGAAACCACAGCTCTACAAGAAACTCGTTCTCGGCACGCTCCGGATTCAGCTGCATTTTTTACTCTTTTTTCACTTTTTGCTGATGATTCTCGCAATGCATCTTTTACATAAAACCTTGAAAACTGTTTATAAAATCAAAATAGAAAAATGTATAATATTGTAATTAGAAATATGCATAGGAACTGTAGGTTCAATCAACAATCTTCTAAAATAAAATAACTAAACAATTCATACTCTTCTGAAACTTTGAACGTTTATATTTTTTCTTGGTTTCCAATGTGGAAATTCACTAATGGCAATGTACTGCGGCAGAACACTACTTCTTTATAACACCCCCATGACTTCAGTTAATTTCCATGCCTGCAGAACGGGCCCAGAAACTAGCTTTTAGATCAGTCAGAGTAGAAAGTACTTTCCGGTCGGCGGTCAAACGCTTGGATTACTGGTTTTGTGCATTTTGCGGCCCTTTTGTCACCAACTTGAAAAGCAAGATTGTGGACGCGGGAGATAAATTTTTTGATAAGGAGCAAATATGGCTTTGCTGATTTCGTCTAATCTGGACGGTCTAAGTCAGTCCATTTCTGGTCCTATTCAGCCTTCCGTATAATAAACAAATTTTTTTAATGAAGCGAAAGTATGTCATTGTCGAATCAGTATAATTATTTAATTATTCATGATTTAATTATTATAGAGCATCCAAGTTTTATATCATCTAGGTAAATAAATAATTTTAAGCTGAAAAATGGTTACTTGTCATTAATTCTATGAGCACATGTGAAAAGGTGCCTCGCAAGTCTAAAAAACCTCATATTTTTTTATAAAATTTATTTTCAATATTGAAAATCAGAGTTTATACTCCGACGACTTCTATTTTATATCTTTTAATTTTGCGCCTTCGTTGGTTTCTTTCAGACGTAAAAGAAAAAAGACACTACGATTTCGCATAGTCTTTTTATATATTTTTTCAATGTTAGTGTGTTTCCGACCAATAATAGTTTGGAGTTTGTCCTTGACGCTATTGTTCGGCGCTGTTGTGAAGTGGTAGTGATGTTTGTGTGGTGGCTCGCTCGGTCGACGTCCCGCTTTCTCTTTTCAGTTCAATTTCGTCTCTAATACGGGGCACTCTTGGCCACTTTCGACACCGAGTTCAACGCGCTACATTATTTAAATTATTACTATTACTGATTCGTGTTTCCAACCTTTGTCTTTCAGTCTGGTTTTGTCTTGCACTGGCAAAGGTTGTAAAAATACAAAGTACAAAGTGTTTTCAATTTCAGTAAGTAATCATATCACAGTGTCAAGTGTTTTGCATATATTGGATTATTGTGAAGTGAATAAGTGATTAGCACGACTAGCTCGTCTTTTGGAGTTTCGGGAAGTTAACGAGTCGGATGACATATACCTTCTAGTTGTGTCGGGATCGATTGTTCCGAGAACGATCCTGGTCGTGGCTCCCGGAGCTTATATCTGTGCAATTAAATTTTTCTTGTCCACCTCTAATAGAATTATTTTGTGCAAATTGAAAAGAGTATTAGGTAACAATATAGTTTTTTATTGTGTTTAGACCCGCTCACTAGTGTCAAATTAGCACCCTATTAGCCCGTTCAATCTAGTCCTAAGCCATACAGTTTCGTTACACTTCTAATTAGCACGACATTAGTGCGCCTAAATACGGCCATATTCGCGATTGGATGGTCTATGTTGAGCCCTAGCAGAGCCCCAGCATTACTGGGGTGCTACCAAAATTTTCACCATGAAAGGCATGTACCAGACTATCACGTGACCATTTCTTTTGAACGAACTTATTGATAAACTAATAACCCGAATAAATTTTTAATACCAGACAGACCATCGTCTTTCTTTCCTTTACGTCTGTCTGATATGAAAAATTCATGGGACTTATTAGTTTCTGAGCAAGTTCGTTTTTAAAGAAATGGTCACGTGACAGTCTGGTACATGCCCTTAACTTGACTTGATGGAATATATCCGCTATTCGGCGCCCCTGATGTAGTCAATAATCCTACGTTGCCAGACCCTGAAAAGATCTAGTCCAGCCTCAGAGCAAGGGTGGTTGGGCGGATTGATCCGTGGTCATCCTGTGGCTTGCACCCCCAACTTCGTATATATCTCCAGTATCTCCACCCCATCTCATGCTTTTCCTGTCTCCTCTTTGGCTCTATCTCTCTCCTCTTCCCATTTTCAGTCTCTTTACTTCTCTGCGTTCCACTCTCATCTCGAGGGATATATTTTACTGTGGTTACTGGCTTGTGGTGCTTTGCTGTGGTCCACCCACTTCATTAACAAGCCTCTGACAAACCGAACTTCCATCTCTATCTCACTCGAGGCTCGCTCTCGCCCTCTTAAGTGAAATCCTGGCATCAATCTCTCTAACGATACGGGATTAACGCTAATTTGTCGCCACTGCCGACGATATTGCCGAATTGCTGGAATATCTCTTCGTGCCCCCTTCGTTTAGTGTTCTTCTTTCATGAAAATGAGAAGATTGGTTGGTATCTATGCGAGTGTCTTGTGTTAGGGGTGCACTCGACGAGAGTAATATTGACTCTTTTTACTCGTGGTCATTAATTTCTTCTGGAGAGGGTTAGTAACTTAATTTGAAAGATTTCATTAGAGCTTTTATATTCTATCAGTTGGTCACGAAAGGTGGAAAAACTATTGCAAATAATAAACAGAAAGGATTGAAATATAAAAACAGGAAAATTATTTATAAAGTACTTTCTCGAACTGAATTTAAGTCTGACATCAAATTATTGCTTATACGTCAGATTTTTTTTTAAGGCCAGCATTTTTTTTTTTTTTTTTTAATTACATAATTTTTATTTATTCCCATCGCTGGATCCACCGAGCTTCTTATTTTTCTGAATAGCTTAAACACTTCTGGAAATAATCGCAGAAACTATTTGAAAAACACGTAAAACAAGTTTTAAAAAACATATACCCAGCTAAATTGTGCCTTTTTATTAATCAAAAGTGGGTGATTTTCTTCGTTTTCTAATCGATGACTAAATGATAAATGACAAAGAAACCGTCTTCTTCTGTAAAATTGACTCGATGAGTTTCGAACCGAGCCGAGCTCGAGCCCGGCTAAGTAGTTTCAAAAGTTCGAAAAATTCCGGATTCTAGAAGAGTTCCGAGTACCCGAAAATTTCGGGATCTTGGAAAGGTTTACGCAGTCGTTTACATGAACGTACCAGAATTTATTCTTAAGAATGAAAATTGGATGTATTAAAAAAATTGAATTATTTAAAACAAGTTTTTGATGGATTTCTTCTAAAATCAAGCAGATTTTAATTTATATGTGAACTTATTTTCACATAAGCAATCACTCCTGAGAAAATTTTGAATCAATATCCAAGAAACACATATTATTGAAGGATTTTTTTATGACATAATCAGATTAGTTTTGAAATCCTGGAATTTATTCGAGTACCCGACATAATTCGTGTACTTGAAAATTTCAAGAACCCGACCTGTTTCGGGTTCTCGAATGTTCGACTATTCTTGAGCCCGATGCTGGTCGAGTTTTCGAGCTTTTTTAACACCCCCAGTTATCCTGAAGTATTTTTGATTATCTCGGGCACCGTTCAAGCAATCGAAAAAATCTTAGGTGCTCATTGGATTCCGCGATGAGAAATGCATCGAAATCATGTCTTGCTTTTTGTCCCTAAAAATTTACTTCCACTTATAGTGCGATTTGTGATTATTTTTTGACTCAAAAAATCTCAAAATCCTGGCAATGATGTGTAGATGTAGAGTAGAGCTTCAAAACTCTAAGACTCATTACATCTAGTCTTTTTAGAAAAATACAATGTCTACTCGTTTTTTTTTGTCTTTAATGCAAAATTTATGATACTCGGGTGTTTTTGAAACACTTTTTAAGAAAGTGAATTAAAAAAAGTTTTCATGCTGAAAGCTGAGAGCATATGGACGTTTTTACAGTAAAACATCCCAGGTAGAAATTTCTGTACTCCGCCGGAGCTCACCACCGGCTCAGTAGTGGTTCAGTACTGTTCACCGGTACAGATAATCGACAATTCACGCAGTACTGTCTGAAGGTTGGCTCCACGATCAGGGCAGTACTATACCGACGGTATAAATATTTGAAATAAAAGAAAAAATAGGTAGAAAAATGTGGATCGTACGTTTTAAAATAGCAAAAAACCATTCTTTTCCTGTTATTTTTGTTTAAGAAAAAAATTCTAAGTTTCATCTTTATGAGATATTGTGAATGTTCAGAAAAAATTACATTTAATTTAATTCTGAAAAGTTATAAAATGGTCTGAAACATCTCAGAAGCAAAAAATTACATTATATTTTAAAAAATTCTTTTAAAAAATTCTTAAACGATTTTTTGCAGTTTACGATAGAATTTCTAAGTTCTGTCTTCAAAAATTGTTAATTTTCAGGAAGAATTACATTTAATGTCATTATTTTAATTATTTATTGATGAATTACTTTTTGATATTCCCGTTGACAGTTAGTTTATTTTACATCTAAATAAAGTCAAATAATAATAATAAATAGGCAATTTCTATGTGTACCGAATAAATCCTACCGACTGTTAAGCGATACATTTAAGTATATATGAAGATTCGAAACCCCGTAGCGTTAGAAATTTTATTTGTAATAGATTGTTTTAAAACGTAATATAAGTATTAATTCTAAGCAGGACTCTATAATTATAGACAAAATTCTCGCAATCAATTATTATTTAGATGTGTCCTAAAAACAATTCAGTGATTTTTAATAATTTTTAAAATTAACTCCAGCATTTTAGTGAGCCAGCTGTATGCCTGTACAGAACCAGTACTGGTGTGCTGTACCACAGCTATACCGAACGCCAGTGCTGCGGAGCATTACATATCAGTACTGGTCAACTGCTGGTCCAATACAAACGCCTAGTACTGGGACTCCATCAATTTGTACTGGGCCAGTACTGGGCCAGTCATGTATTCCTAACTGGGATCTCCCCTAAATAAAAAAAAGATGGACATTTTTCTTATAAATATACAGTATTTTGATTCATTCCTAATGCCAAGGAACCTTTTTTTTCTCATTTTAAAATAAGAGGAAACCGTTGGTGTGAATTTTGTTGTATCTCGTTTTGAACAATGAAATTTTTTATTATTATGCCTTCATTTGCTTCCACGTCTCGTTATTGTTGCATGTCAATACAACACCGAATTTGGCATTGTTTTGAGGATCGGCGTTTAACAGTGCTGCAGGTTTTGAAACCGAAAGATTTGAGAAACATTAGCTAAGTAGGAATAAAAATTTATTTTCTCTCCTAGTCATTTCATTATTCAGAAAGAGTTGAATATTAGAGACTATTGTAGTTGAACATAAACCTATTTAGCATAATTGCTGTTCTCTTTTGAGACCGAAATTTTTCTTGGCAACGGGTTAGGTGGATGTTGCAAAATGGAAAGAAGTCCCACCATGCCACCGCTTGCAGGCTATCTTGATCTTGAAGTAACAGCTAACAGAGCGCGGTATGTCAGTCTCACATCTGCGAATTCGGCACGGTTTCGTCGAGAAGAGCGAACCGATGACACGCCGCGCCGCCTCAGGCCGGAATCTCGACGAGCCTCGATCACCTCACATATCCCCTCGTCCTCGCCGCAAAAGATGGGACCTTCTTCTTATTCGCTCGTTCACCCCAACTTTTACGAGCGTCTTCCACTGCAAGTCCCGTAATTGCCTCTTTAGCGGTACCCCCAATACCACTTGGCAATGGCAAAGAGAGATAGACTCTGCCTCTATCTCTATTCTTTCTTCTCACTCAGCTGGTTTATACTTTATCTCAAACCTTTCATACTTGCTCATTTCGACTCGTCGGAGAACGCATGCGTTTTTGTTTTATTGACATTACAAAATTCCCTTTTCTCTTTACGGCCTTGTATTCTTCTTTCACAGTCACGTTTAACTTCTGTCGGCTCATTCCTTTAACTGTAATACCTAGAGCGCAACGAAAGATTTGCAATCCCAAAATAATGTTCTGAAATCCCTTGTAATCTTGCTGCCGATATCCAAGGGACGGGCAATTCGATTTTTCTCAAAATTAAATATATCCTTGAAAAAGTTTTCTAATACGAGGTGTGACAATTAAGTAATGAGACTGATTATACAAAAACCATATATTTGAAAATTATTGTACAACTCT
>JAUMHM010000085.1:52373077-52389402 GCA_032362435.1 Melikaiella ostensackeni
AATTTGAGGGCCCCAGGCTTACCACAAACGCGGCAATTAAATCAGTCTCATTACTTAATTGTCACACCTCGTAAGTATGGATGCAGCTCATGGAATTGATTAAATTTCATCTTCTCGTGATAAATCGATAAAAGTGTGAGTCAATTTGGGACATCAGTGATCGATTTTCTAGCTGAAAGAATGAAATGCATGAATGAATGAAATATAGTGAAAGGGGATATCCGATTGGATGTGCAGGTTTCGTTGAGCTGATGGCAACGCAAATGTGCCGAAGGCGCGAATCCTTCTCTAGAGATGGGCACAGATGATCGCCAGCGAGAAGTGCGTGGAAGGTAGGGGGCAAAGAAAGAAGTATGCACTCCGAGGCTTTCTCGAGGCACCCACTCATCTCGATGTCGACTCGACTCCGCCCGTTCCACCCGTTCTATACGCCCAACCGGAACTTACACCGTGCTTTTAACGCTCGAGTGTCTATGTGCCTCTTCCTGGTACCACAGATCCATACGCCACTAATGTCTTTCTTATAGATTCTCCATCATTTTACTTGGGCTTTGAAAATCCTCTATACTTCCACAATTTACAAATAGTTCTAAATGTCTCCTACCTCATTCTATTTTAAGTTTTTAATTTTTACTCACATTTGTAGGTCTCGACTCTCAATCTCCTTCACTTTTAAGCGAGGGGTCAACCACAAGAAAGATGTACACCAGAATTCAAGACTCCAAAGAATTCGAAGAATGGAAAAGAACTACAAATAATTCAAAACACCAACAGAATTCAAAAGCCGACAACAAAATTCAAGAAAGCGTGAAGTTTCGAAAAAAGAATACCTTCAATTAATTTGAAACTTGGTGTATCGATGTATTTCGACGCCCTAATCACAAATATCATAGCGAAAATATCCACCAACATGATTTTCATGGTCAAAATTGATGAAAGTGTAAAAGCTTCATATTTTTCTGTTTATTTCAGTAAATGATAGAAATTTACAAAAGCTTTAGATAAAAGTTGTAGAGCTTTTGAGAATATACCTCTTATGTCATATACATTTTTTCATAAAACCCATTATTTTTCAAGAAAAAAAGAAAAATTTTGGTGAAAAGTGTAGAATTTCATAAAATAAGACTTGCGGCACTCCTGTGATTACTAATTAGTCACGAATGGCAAGATGAGTGTACCTGAAATAATTTAAGTACTTGAAGCCTTCAAAAACCCAAAACTACTAGAGCACTCGAAAATTTTGCGAACCCGAAACAATTCGAGTACCCAACACAATTCGTTTACTTGAAAATTTCGAGAACCCGACCTGTTTCGGGTTCTCGAAAGTTTGCGTGAAAGGGTAGGAAGGAACCCTGTCACTAGTTATAGAAATAATTAAAGTCACACCCGTACCCCTTTCCAATGTCTCGTAGAAGTTAGGGAAGGCACCCATGTGACTAGTCACAGAAATAATTCAAGACACGCCCGTAACTCTTTGAAATGTCTCGTAGAGGGACGACGAAAGGCACCAGTCACTAGGGCGGCCCATACTTTTCACTCTTCGAATTTCTTTCTTCTCGCCCCCAGTTTTGTTCGAATGCCCAAAAAAAATCTCCAAATTTAAGCGGAATTGGTTAATATTGAGGAGACGCCCAAAGATCATGAAGTTTCTCATTATTTTAACATGGGAAAAAGTCAGCTTTTTGTAAGTATAATATTTAAACGTGATGATATGTTACAAATAATTTCATATTTCAATATATTGTTCAGAATTCGTCAGAGAATAAGAATTAATCATAAATTTTGAGGATGAATGACTTCAAGCCATTTTTATAGGTCCCCAAAGAAAACCTCCGTGAGTGACAAATTTGAATTTTAAGTAATATTGCGGTCTATTAATGCTTTTTGAGAGTTTTTTTTCAAAAATAATCATTAATCGATATTTCAAGAATACCCAGTCATCTGTTAACTAATTGTCAATTGCTAAAACAGTTTTACTTTGCTTAAACCTTCATTATTTCAGGTGAGTCGCGAAATGAACCTATTTTCTAGACGTTATGCGTTCTTTGGTCAGTTATAACAATAAAATGAAAGGTTTGGATTATTTTACAGTTTTTTAAATAATTCGTGTTTGGTCAAGTATATAGTTTACCGTTTTTCTTTCAATTTTTCCACAGATTTAATTGGTATGAGTTATTTATTTATTTCGTAGGAACAGTCTTGATTTTTCGTGCAACTTAAAATATTTTCTTGTTCAGATTTAAAATTAATGATGGACAAATCTGACACTACTCCTTCAACTGGACTGCAGCGTTTTAGTCACGTTCCTTCAAGATTTAGAGGGTCCTGGGTTGTACTTGTATTTGCCCCGATAAATATTGTTTTCAACTTCTAAAAAATTGAGTAATATGTTCGATCCGATGGGCTTGGACAATGGACAGAGGGACAATGGATACAGCTTTCCTTAAAGGGGTATCGTCATCTGACGATCATATCGGCACCTAAGTAGGATGTGATGTGGCCATAGTTTATAGTCACCACTTTTGCCGAAATTCCCCTTCTGACGATTTCAAAAGAGATATAGTGTTCAAGGACTGCTTGTACTCAGACTCTGCAGTGCGATTCTTACCTTCGACGCATATATGGTAGATCGATCAAGTAGTAAGCAATCAAGCTCTCGGTTCTATGCAAGTATAGTTAAGCTGCGTTACTGTAACGTGACTGTGTGACTAAAGTGGCTTTAATAATTGAAAAAATTATAGTTGATTATTAATATCATTCAAAATGGAGCTTCGTAAAGATTTATATTTGGTTAGAAATTGCATCAATCAAATTATTGGTCATAAGCTGCCATCCAAGAGACAAGATTTAGGTGTCTTGATTTCTAATATTTGAAAAATGCAGGAACAATTCCGAGAAAATGCTCGTTTGCTAATTGAGGAAACACTAACTTTTTGGCAAAGACTAGAAATACCAACACAGGAAAAACAACGCTGCTTATCAAAACTTGAAATTTTATTTGAAGAGTGGAATAATCTTCACAAAAGTCGTTTAAGGAAAAGCTCAATACAGACGGAAAAGGAATCATGGTTTTCTGCGCGCTTAGATGACCCATTTGATATTGCTCATGCAAGTACGCTGGATTTAATGACGCTAGAGGAAAACGAACAGTTTTTGGTTTTGCAACGACAAAAAAGCTGACCAGACTACATGAACGGTATTGATGTAGAATTGGCTGAGAAAGAAGATCGACTTGAAAAGAGATTAGAAAGTGATCACTTGAGTAAAGAACATCCTGAAATACTTGTGGCTTTTAGTTACATGCGTTTAAACTGAAATAGATCCATGTATTTATTCCTAGTACCTTGATTTCAGATGAGTTTGCTGAACTTTTATCTTCCTCAAGAATATGGTAAGCAGTGGAGGAAATGCGTCAATAGAAATGACAGCTACACAGGAAACTTCAGGGGGTGCATCTGATCCAAAAGGAGAGCGAGAGAATTGATTATTACTTCGAAACTAGCCTCAGCATTGGAAAAATGTAAAGTAAGTGACAAAAATTCAGTACGTATTTTAATGGAAAATATTGAAGCATCAAGTTATAATACCTATCATTTTGTTGTAAATCGATCATCGGTTAAGCAAGGTCGTCAACTTCTGCTTGAAAAACACGCGAAAAAAATTCGAGCCGAATTTTCAGTTTCCGATTTCGAAGCGTGCATTGTACACTGGGATGAAAAGTTGCTTCCCGACTCAACGGGAAATGAAAATGTAGATAGATTATTCATTATAGTGACAAGAAAATGGGTGGAAGAACTTCTTGGCGTTATATAACTATCTTCTGGAACATGATTAAATCAAGCCACTGCTGCATTTGAATCACTCAAAGAATGGGCCCTGACAGACAATGTTGTAGGTCTTTGTTGTAATTCAACTGCATTAAATACATGGCGACTGAATGGTGCTTGCGTTTTGCTGGAACAAAATCTAGAAAAAGATTTATCGTATTCTATTTGCAGACACGATGTTCACAAGAATAAATTGAGACATAAGAAAATCTTGGAGTGACATCTTGCCCCACGGTGCCAATATTCAAGAATTTTCAAAATGCATGGTCCAAAATTGATCTCATAAATTACCAGCCTGGAATTGAAAACAGTTAAAAAGTAAAAGTGAGTAAGTAAAAGTGAAGCTGAAACGGCATTGCATGATATTCCATGATGTATCACGGATTTTGCAATGAGTTGTTTGAAAAACTTTCAATCTAGGGAAGATTATAGGGAATCACGCGAGATAATTGTATTTTTTCTTAGTGGTAATCCACCAGGTGGAGTGAATTTCCGATCTCCAGGACCCACATGCTGGGTGGATGACTAAAGCCATTCATTGTATTAAGATGTTTCTTTTTCGACATCAATTTCAGATCACATCATTTTAAAAAAACGCAAGCTGAGACGTTTGCATCTTTATCGAAAGATTATACGTTGAAGCTTGGTTTCGAGTGCCAATTGCTGTGCAAGCCCCATATCAAAATCTTTAATTTTTGCGAAAGCTTTACGATGATTAAAAAATCGATTCGCATATTTCTCATGCAGCAGTGAAAAAGTTTTGGTGACACTTATGACATTTAACTCTAGAAACAGCAGCACTGGCATTCTTGGATTCAAAAGTACTCTTCGCATCAAAAGTGGATATGGTTACAGCTCTGGAATCTTCTGATACTTCCGATGATGGTACAAAACGGCTGATTATTTATCCAAAGGATATTCTAAATTTTGTTAAGAAAGGGATTGAAGACTTCACTACAGTCAAGTCAGGAAAATTGTTCCAGCAATTTAGCATCTCAGCCCTCGAAATACAAAAATAAGATGGAAACGCATTTTCTCCTCTCTACCGATAAAAACTCAAGATCAGTACAATAAAATAAATTTTTCAAACAATTTTAATTTGTTTAAACATTAAAGAGTATTCTTAGAAAACAAAGTAGTACTTGAAAATATTTGAATCTTTCGAAAAATGGCAGGAATAATATATTTAAACAAAATAAAATTGTTCAAAGAATTTGAATTTGTTTAAACATTCACGAGTATTTTCATAAAACAAATTAGTCCTTAAAATATAAAAATCTGTCAAAAATTTAGTGAGATAAAATGTTTCTCCTGCTTTTTTTATTTAAACTGAATATTTGAATGAACACGCAATATTTAAATAATTGTCAAATTATGTAAGCAAATCATTTTATTGTTATGATTGATTAAAGAACTCATAACGTTTAGAGAATACGTCCATTTCGCGAATTACCTAAAAAACAAATGTTTAAACAAATTAAAATTGTTTCAAAATTGGAAATCAGTTGACATATGAGTGGGTATTTTCAGATTACCAATTAATGATTATTTGTGGAAAAAACTTTCAAAAAGCGTTAATAAGCCGCATTATTAGATAAAATTCAAATTTGTCACTCCTGGAGTTTTCTTTGGGGACCCATAAGAGTGGTTTAAAGTCATTTACCCTCAAAATTTGTGACTGATTCTCATTTTCTGACGAATTCTGAACAATATACTGAAATACGGAATTATTTGTAACATATCGTCGCTTTTAAATATTATATTTAAAAAAGCTGACTTTTTCCCATGTTAAATCAATAGGAAACTTCATGATCTTTACGCGACCCCTAAATATTAACCGATTTCGCTCAAATTCTGACATCATTTTGTTGCGCATTGGAACAAAACTGAGGGGTGAGGGCAGAGAAATTCCAGAAAACAATTTCACCAAGTATAAATAAGAACCACCCTACTTGTCGAAGAAATAATTTAAGTCATATCCGTACCGCTTTATAATGTTTCGTGAGGGGCGGAAAGGCATCCCTGTGATCAGTTACAGAAATTGTTCGAGTCGCACCCCTACCCCCTTCCCAAGGTCTCGAAAGGAGGGTTATTTTCATCAAATCATCTCCCCTTTTTTGCTCTACAATGAATGAGAATTAAAGATAATGGAAGAGAATGCAAATTAATTTTAAATAATTTAGGAAAATTCAAATGATTAACCGATAAGAAGGCTTGCATTGAAAAGTATTCGAAAATTTTCTGTGAATCCTGCTTTCAATGGTGACACGACAAGTATTGAATTATACACAGCGGTGACAATATATATTTTTTTGATATTTTTGAATACCACAAAGCAACCATGATGTATAGCAATTTTAATCCCCTTCAATTTAGTACATTCAAGCTATCTCTATTCACCGTTTTTCGAATGATAATGACGTAAAAAGCATTTAAGAAATATAGTATCGACCATTTCACGTTATCAGGATTGATTTCCACATAGATAGCTGGGGTGAAAAATAATTTTTGAATTCTTCTATAATGATTTTATATTCTTTCAATTGCTAAAAATGGAATAAAGTGAGTGTTTCGCAATGAAGTGATGAATTGTTATACACAATCCTGGTAGATTTTGAAAATTTCATGCTCCTCGAGTGCCTTATCGCGCGTTGAACAAAAATTGTGTTTTTAATTTATTTGAGATTACGCTTGGCAGCTCCGATCAGCTTTGAAAGATATTGGGATCTGATTATTTTCACTGCATAATGGGAATTAAAAAACGAAAAACAGAAACGGCATCCTTAGGGACTGAAAATTTTTAATACCTTTTGATGCAAGCCTTCTCACCGTTTAGGATGCATCCAAGTGCCTATGTCCACAAGGCAGCCCTTAATCGTATTAAGCGATAACTCTTGATCTATTGTAGTTAGAACATTGTTTTTTTAGCTTTACATTCAATTTGTTCACTAGAACTTATCATAGCAACATTCGAATGTAGGATGCATGGCAAAGAAGATATTTAAAAAATTATATAATTTCACAAAAATATTTCATTTGAAAATAATTTCTGAAGGCTATGCGAGCTAGAACAGTCTTTTTTCTTTTTACAGGAAATTAAAAATACTTTATTTTGCCTCAAGAGATTTAAAAAAAATTCGGAAGATTTTCAAAGAATTAAAAAGATTTCAAAAAAGGTCTGAAGAATTCCAGATAATTCAAAAGAATTCAAGAGAATTCATGAGAATTAAAGAAGAACTAAAGAATTTAGAAGAATTCAGAAGCAGGTGTACACCTGAATCCATCACTTTTTAAATATAGACATACAGAGTATTCTATCATTACGTCACACTCAGTAGATAATGCCATTATAGCAGAACGATGTCATGCGATGGAATCTAAACTATTATTTATATGAAGTTTCAGTGAAATATCGTTTTCGGTGCATAAGTGGTCAAAAAAGTTCGAGTATTGACTACTGTATATTTTTTGAATTTTGAGCCTGCCATTTTGAGTCAAACATTTTGAAATTGGCAATTTTGACTTCAAATATCGATTTAGCGACCAAAAAAACCCCTCATTCAGCATCTTGTCAAAAAAGTCCGAGTATTGATTATTGTACATTTTTTTAATTTTGAGTCTGCCATTTTAGGTCAAGCATTTTGAAATTGGCAATTTTTACTTCAAATTTGGATTCAGCAACCCAATGATCCCCTAAGTACATATATTTTCGACTAAAACTTGCGCTAAACAAGCATAGGGCAACATTGTATAATTTGGCTCTCTAAAATACATTCCTTCATTTTACTAATATTGTATAAAGCTTCTAATTTATCATTGAAATTATCTGATCTTTCCCTTTTAACATGAACATGAGAGTTAAAATCATAAAAATCTTCCTAGCTCTTCAAACCAGGGAACGGTAAATCTTATCAGGCCAACACATGCTTACAGCTTAATTCTACTCCGCCGCTGTTGACAAGTTTTTACAGTCATAGTTTATTACGAAGACACATGTCCATTAGAAAAAATTATTGCTGAACGTCTTCTACAAGCACTCGTCCACTCACTCATACATTTGTCTTAAGAGTTGCACAACTACGAATCTCGAGGTGTCGATGAGGACACTCAGAATTAGCATAACAAATTTCAGGTCTACTCTCGAGTTGTTACGAGAGTCAAGAAAAGTTATGAAAATATAATTTATGGTTGAATCTTGGATCTTGGATCAAAAAACCGTTCTATGCTAACAAATCTTTAAGACATAAAATCACCTTCTATGATCGAATTTTCGAATTTTTAAAAGCAGAGTAATTATAAATGAGCGTCCTATTTCTAATCAGTGAATTAGAACCAACATAATCCATTATTAATTAGCCCTGAACGAGCTGGAAAGGGGTTAATCTCACGGAAAATTCCGTAACGGTAGACAGTTCGTAATTATTATTATTTGTTGAAAGCCATAGCGGATTAAAAATGATGTAGGAATTATCAGTGTATATGAATAAATTAAATAAATACGTTCAATACATAAGCGGGCATTTAATTATCTTATATGAATGAAGTTTGGAACTTATGATCACAGCTAAGAACATTACCACACAATATTTTATATTAGCCTTCCAGCATTGCCATTTAGAATCGCTCTCTCGCTTGCTCCATACTCTATTAGTATTTACGAGGTCCCGCATTATACTTCAAATCGTAGAAAAACAAAAAAGAAATTATAAATCTCGACACAGATAATACGCCTCATACCAGAGGATTATCGACAAGATTAATAGCACTATTTTAACGGAAAGAATGCGGTTTAATTAGGACGTTTTCGTCGTGTTTACAGCATTAAGCGCTCGGTTGAGAATCAGGCATTGTGCGATTAAGGAGATAAGCAGAAATTAAATGATCGGTAGCGAGGGATAAGAGCTTGTAAGATACCAAGAATCAGTAAACATTCAGTTATCGAATTTTGACGTCGAAACTAATATTTAACGAGTACAGTAGAAACAAAGAAAACAGTCCGAATAAAGTGATATCCTCATCGCGAATTAAAATTTTCCACTTCCATTATTCTTTGGTATCTTGGAACGATGACAAGCTATCATTATTAGTCAATTGCTCTCCTGGAAACATCATAAATTATATAGCAAACAAAAGTTAATTCTGTTCAACAAAATTCACTCAGAATTCTTTTTTTAATCAAACCAAAATTTGTTCCATTCTCTATGACAGATAGAATTTGTTTAAATTTAACAAATGAAAACATTTAGAATTAAAATTATGCCGATCAATCATGTTTATATATTGATTATTTATCTTTTTCCTAGAAATATCACCCACTGACGAATTATTTACTATGTATTGGTGTCTTATTCATGAATAATCAATCACCTAAATAATAAGAATAGATCTCATTATCATATCTTACATGTACCTGTATACTATAGAAATATACGAACAGAGCAAATATTCATAAAGCAAATGATTAAAAATGACCATTATTATCAATAATACAAGGGTGTAATTAGAGTGTTAACGTATTTACTAATGCTTTTATTATTGGTACTTCACCCTTGTATTAATTCGTTATACCTTATTGATCCAATGAACTCACCTATTGACATCATAAACTAGACCCTCATTATGTCATGTGCTACGAAACGAAAAAGTTAAAAAACAGATACAGAGAATATCACTGAATATGACGAAAAATCAGGATAATTATCAACAACCCATAAGCAAAAAAAAAGTCCAACCCACCAAATTTTGATCTTGGCACTATGATATCTTTCCTTCATTCACCATGTTCTGTGCATGTTAATCTTGTAATAATTTTTTTTCAGGTTTTTCAATTGTACAACTAATTTAAATGTTAACCTGGTACTTATCAAAAAATAAGGTTGCCATAGGTTTTACATAAATTCATTAAATGAAATTATACCCTCGTTGCCTACAAAAAATGGTACATATTCTGAGGAAGATGCCATACTAACAATATGTGCATATTATGTACCATTGAGTACTTTATTTACATTTCCTCTGATCTTATAATTTTTTGAGGTTTAAAGATGTGCAATTTTTCTACTATTTTTATTGTATGTGAGTATAAGAAAATATTTAAATTGACGCGCCACGCTCTAGATGGTAAAAAAAGTGTGAGGTTACTTTGTGTTGGTGCATTCTCGTAGTTGTTTTGTCACTCAAGAAAGAACATTCTGTAATGTACAAATCAGTTTAATGAAAGGTAAGTTGACAAATTTATAGTAAAAACATTGGCGAATATCGTGAAATACATAAAAACTTCCATAAGTTGTCAAAAATACGTAAAAAGTTAGAGTGCGGTTAATTATTCTGGAATTTGAAGGTGGCCCTATCAAGGACAATGCTGTATAATAAATTGTTTATAAAACATAATTTTACATTATTGATGACGAAATGTTACACATTTTTAGACCTAAAGCCTGTTTTTCATGCCGATGTGGATTTTGTCAGTTAAAAAGGTTGTAAACAATTCTCCTTTTGAGGTTAAATTTTGTTGCGGATTTTAATCAACCATTTTCTAAGAGATAATTCCTACATAATTCACGCCTGTTTTTTAGAAAAAATTCTTAAAAGAAAAGAATTGTTTCGGGTACTCGAAAACTTTCCATTGACAAAAATGCAATAAGAAAAAAGTCGCCAAGATCCAGGAATCGACATTGGAAACACAGCGAATTTGTAAAATTCAATACAAAAATCCATATGACCCAGGAATTAAAATGGAAATGCGGCGAATTTTTTGAATCCTGATTTCGATGCTTAATGAAATTATCTTTATAACTTGTACCTTAAAAAAATTTCTGAGCATGTGTGGACTTTTTTTTATAGAAATACACTCGAAAAAAATCGACAAGACGCAGGAATCAATATTGAAAACAGCATTCTCAAAATTTGGCCTATTTCTACTTTTGATTCCTGGATGCTCGAAAAATGTTTAAACCCATAAGTGAAAGAAAATAGTTTTATTAAATATCAATTTCAAAATTTCAAAAATTTTCTGTCATTCCAATTTCGATTCCTGGGTCTTGCCGATTTCTATTCTAGTGTATTTCTATACTAAAAAACCTCACAAATGCTCAGCAAAAATTTTTAAGTCACAAGTTATAAACATAACTTCATCAAATGTTCATTGAATTCCAAGTTAAATACCACAATCAGAATTTAAAAAATTTGCTGTAACTTTAATTTTGATTCTTGGGTCTTGTCGATTTTTGTCAAGTATATATCTATGCTAAAAAAGATTACACATATTCTGAAAAATTTTAAACCACAAGTTGTAAAGATAATTCCAATAAATACCAAAATCGGAATTTAAAAAATTCGCTGTATTTCCAATTTCAATTCCTGGGGCTTGGCGATTTTTTCTTAGTGCATTTTTGTCACTAGAAAGTTTTCCAGTACCCAAAAAAATTCTGCTATTCACAAAGGCGTTAAGAATTTTTTCGGAAAACAGGGGTGAATTAAGTAGGAATTATCTCTTAGAAAATTGTCGACCCCAGTATACTCTTTTGAGTGAAATACTTCACTCAGACTTTTAGCAGATTTTCCAAAAAAATGTAGCATTTTATTTTGAAAACCCGGCTTGGGGGCATCCCTAAATACTTTTTTAAAATTCTGCCAAAACTTCAAGTAATGGATTTCACACAAAAGAGTATACTGTACTCATGCCGCATTGAAAATACACAAACAGCTATTACTTATATAAAATAAACATTTTATTTACAAAAACTGATTTTGGAAGCCCCTGAATATTTTTTTTTAATTCTGCCAAAAATCAGGAGTTATTTTGACACCATAAGGTGCCACTTGAGGAAAAAAATAAAGCCTTCTCCGGACCACCCTAATACAAAATGAGTGAATAATTCGGCTAAATTTCGATTAAAGTAATAGATTAAATTGCCTATAATATTTATTTATTGATGTAGAATTGCTACCAAGCCGGAATTTGACCGGCTTGGCCGGAATTTTCTATATAAGACCGGTTTGCCGGTCATACCTCAGACCGTGTCACTTAATGTGACTCAAATTGTTCAATAAATTATGTAATTCAGTCTCAATTAGTCTGGGAACGGATGCTGTTATCAGCAGATTTCCAAGACTAGAAATTTCACATTGGACGCTTTTCACATTTCTCATTTATTCTGCGTTTTTTCGCGTTTCCAGTGGGTTTATTTGCAAATATGCCTTTGGTAATGAATCAAGAATAATTCAAAATATTGAAATATCAGACTTCTCAGTTCATAATACAAAAAGAAATGAATTTCTAACACAAAAAGAGGAATTTCAAAAAAAATTCTTAACCAAACAGTTGCATTAGCAACTAAATTGTTGAACTTTCAAGCAATAGAGACAATTTTTTAACAAAATAGATGAACTTTGAATCGTATAGTTAAATTTTCAAGCCAAAGAGACGAAATCTTTCGAAGTCAGTTGAGTTTTCAACACGAAAGTTGATTTTCAACCACGAAAGATCACTTTTCTACCATACTATGAATTTTCAATCCAAAAGGACGAATTTTTAACAAAATTGTTGAATTTTTAATTACATAGTTGAATTTCTAACCTGCACATTGCATTTTTAAACAAATGGTCGAATTTTCAATGAAAAAGTTGAATTTTCGACCAAAAAAGATGTCTCTAACAAAATGGTTGAATTTTGAACCAAGTAGTACCAAATAGTTGAGTTCTCAACTCATAAATTATAAATTTTCAACCAAAAATGGAATAGTCAAATTTTCAGATAAAAGAGTTAATTTTTAACAAAATAATCAAAAACATTTCAACAAAATAGTTATATCTAGAACCAAAGAAGTGAATTTTCAAGAAGAAATGAATTTTTAATATAGCAGTTCAACTTTCAACCAAGTAGTTGAGTTTTCAACCAAGAAAGATGAATTTTCAACCAACAAGGTTAATTTTCTACTCAGAAAGACGAATTTTCGACAGAACGCATGAATTTTGTACCAAATAGTTGAATTCTCAACTTATAAATGATACATTTTCAACCAAAAATGGAATAGTTGATTTTTCAGATAAAAAAGTTAATTTTTAACAAAATAAACAACAAATTTTCAACAAAATAGTTATATTTAGAACCAAAGAAGTGAATTTTTGAGAAGAAATAAATTTTTAATATGGCAGTTCAACTTTCAACCAAGTAGTTGAATTTTCAACCAAGAAAGATGAATCTCAGACCACGAAGGTTAACTTTTTACCAAAAAAGACGAATTTCCAATAGAATATATGAATTCTCAACGAAGTAGCTGAATTCAACCCGAAAAAATGAATTTTCAACAAAATAGTTGAATCATCAACCAAAAGAGATTAAGTTTCAACCAAGCAGTTGCATTTTTAACCAAAAAGCTTGAAATTTCTATCAAAAGAGATGAATTTTAAACGAAGAAACATGAATTTTTAACCAAATAGTTGAATTTTCAACCAAAAATGAAATAGTTAAATTTTCAGATAAAAGAGATAATTTTAAACAAAATAAACAACAATTTTTTAACAAAATAGTTATATTTAGAACCAAAGAAGTGCATTTTCAAGAAAAAATAAATTTTTAATATGGCAGTTCAACTTTCAACCAAGTAGTTGAATGTTCAACCAAGAAAGATGAATTTTAGACCAAGAAGGTTAACTTTTTACCAAAAAGGACGAATCTCCAACAGAATATATAACCAAACAGTTGCATTTTCAACCATAAAGCATGAAACTTCTATCAAAAGAGATGAATTTTGAACGAAAAAAGATGAATTTTTAAGGAAATAGTTGAATTTTCGACCAACAAAGACGACTTTAACAAAATAGTTGGATTTTGAATCAAATCGGAAATTTGGAAAAGATGAATTTTTAATAAGAAAGTTAATTTTCAATCAAGAAAGACGAATTTTCAACTAAATAGTCGAATCCTCAACCATAAAAATGAATTTTCAACAACCAAGGTTGATTTTCTACTCAGAAATAAGAATTTTTAACAAAACGCATGAATTTTGTACCAAATAATTGAATTTTTAAGTTATAAATGATAAATTTTCAACCAAAAATGGAATAGTTAAATTTTCAGATTTTCATTTTCAACCAAAAAAGATGAAATTTCTATCAAAAGAGATGCATTTTCAACCAAAAAAAAGATTAATTTTTAAGCAAATAGTTGAATTTTCAATCAAAAATATAAATTTTCAACGCAAAAGTTAATTTTCTACCAAATAGTTGAATTTTCGACCAACGAAGACAACTTTAACAAAATAGTTGGATTTCGAACCAAATCGAAAATTGGAAAAGATGAATTTTCAATCAAGAAGATTAAATTTTTACCAAAGAAGACGAATTTTTAACAAAATACATCAATTTTCAACGAAATAGTTAAATTTAACACAAAAACCTGAATTTTCAACAAAATAGTTGAAAAACAAAAGAGATAAATTTTTAACGCAAAAGTTAATTTTCTACCGAATAGTTGAATTTTCAACCAACAAAGACGACTTTAACAAAATAGTTGGATTTTGAATCAACATTTTTGAATGACCAGTTTAGTTTTTAACCAAATAGTTGAGTTTTTTTACAAAGTAGTTCAATTTTAAACCAAGTAGTTGATTTTTCGACCAAACAAGATTTGAATTTCAAATAAAAAATAGTTAAATTGAACCAAAAAAGATGAATTTTGAACCAAATAGACGAATTTTCAACCAATGAGAAGAAATTTCAACTAAAAATGGAATAGTAAAATTTTCGATTTAAGAAATTAATTCCCAATCAAGAATGAAACGAGTTTTCAACACAATAATTAAATTTCAAACCAAAGAGGTGAATCTTCAAACAAAAAAATGAATTTTTAACAAAGTAGTTCAACATTAAACCAATTGTTAAATTTTTGACCCGAAAAAATGACTTTTTAACAAAGTAATAGTTGCCCCTAACGTGCACCGGCATTAGCGTGGCCTAAAAAAAAAAACATTTTTTTTATGCCTCACCCTCCTATTTTCTTTCATTTGATGTAAAACTAATTTTGCCATTTTCTATAAATTAGAAAAAAATGTTTAACCTGTGGTTCAAGGACTTTGAACGCGAAAAAAGTGAAAAAACCATCCTCTATTGGGGTTAAAAATTTATAATGTGCTTTTTTCATATACCGTAGATATTTTTGGCCTTGATTGACTGAAAATTACCTTGTCAAAGTTCAAATGTGTGCCAGTGACAGAAATCCGGGTTTGGGCCTTTAAACCACCCTCAATTAAAAAAATTGTAAAATACCATATTTTTGTGAAAAATGTGTAACTGTTTCACTAGGATGTAAGAAACAAAAGAGTAAAGAATAGAAATTTATATTCTGTTTCTTTTTCATTTCTAGAGGCAACTCTTAAGATACTTAGGTTCTTAAATAAATTTGCATCACAACTTAGAATTAGAAAATGCTTTACTTAACAGAATCACCACTGAAAATTAAAAAAGCATGAAAATATGTGTTTCGTATGTGTAAAAGTGAAATCAATATAATTTTACTAAAAAAGAGGACTTTTCCATTTTAAGACGTCTTACAGATTTATTTAAAAGCCTATGTGTCTTAAGAGTTACATCTTACAATAAAAAAGAAACAGAAAACTGTAGGACCTCTCGAATCGGGACTCGATTTTTCAATATTTGTAAGTTTCAAAATCTATATATATATATATAATGATGATTATAATGATTGAATTTTTTAGCCACTTTTTACCAGTGATGGGAAGTAACTAGTTCCTTTTAACTAGTTACTGTAACTAGTTACTTTTTTTGGTAACGATATTGGTAACAAAATGACTTCAGTAAGTAAGTAATTGGTAACTAGTTACATTTTTTTCAGTAACAGTAACTATAAAAATCGTTACTTTTTTTCATTTTCACTATTCAAATTGTGGCGGCAGATAGCCATAGAGATTTATAGCTCAATATAGGAAAATTGAAATTTTTCTCCCACCCTGGGATTCAAAATCTCCTAAAATCTATAAAAACACTTAAAAAGAAAGAAAAAAATAATTTTCGAGTTAAATATTCATTTCTCTTTAGTTGATAATGAATTTCTTAACCAGGAATTTAAATATGCCAGTTATTTCATTTATTATTTTAGTTGAAAATTCATCTTTTTTGGCTAAAAATTTAATTATTTGGTTGAAAATTTAATTATTTTGTTCGAAATTGAACAATTTTGAATGAAAATCATTTCATTCGGTTAAAATCAGATTGTTTTGTTGAAAATTGGTTTTTTGGTTGAAGTATATGAACTATTACTCTTTTAGTTGAGAATTCATCTTTCTTCGCTAAAAATTAATTTTATTAATTGAAAATTTAACTGTGACACTTTTTGTTGAAAATTTATCTTTTTTAGATGAAAATACATATATTTTGCTCAAGATTCTTCCTTTTTTGGTAAAAAAATTAATCTTCTTGGTCGAAAATTCAACTCTTTGGTTTCAAATTAAAAAATTTGTTTAAAATTCGTCGGTTTTG
>JAUMHM010000085.1:52402580-52421609 GCA_032362435.1 Melikaiella ostensackeni
ACTTTCATCAAGCTGGTGGAGGAATGCGAAAAAACATCTGTATAAACAATTTCAAAAACAATTTAAACGCAATAAATCTTTTTCAAAGAAAAAATTAGGAGAGAAAAACAAAATACAAATGTGTTTCACATTATATGTGTATGTGTTGTATTACGTTTTATATTAAAGCATTATTATAGTCTGTTGTTACCTTCAGAACCTAATAAATAACAATTATATAAACATGAAAACAATTTATATGGTACTAATAAATTCGTATCAAAAATATCTACACGTTTGGATGCAATAAAAGTCTGAATTGTTTAAAGAAAAATTAAAATGTGTAAAAATGTCTCTAAAAATGTTTGATAATAAATTTAATCGACACCATTAAATTTTTCATAAAAAATTAGGCTAATATTGTCCCAAAAATTTTTTTGTAAGCACTAGAGCAACGAAGATATTAAGAGTTCAACCTTTGACCTCGATGAGGGAGTGCAGGACATCATCCGATTAGATTAAATTTTGTTAGAGATTTTCTTTTTCCCAAAAAGGAACAAGAATTTCCACAGGCCCATTTAACTTTTCAAACTTGGTGATTTTTGGACCACTCTAATGTTCTACTCACACCTCTTGAAAAGCAAGTTTGTGGTCAAAACTCCACATGCATGGAAATGGGCCGAAATTATGAAGGTGTTATGAAAAGAATTATTTCGTCATTCCTGTATATTTTAACCCAAATACGCCAAATTTTTTTTTTTTTTTTTTGAAATATCATTGTGAAACGTTAAGGGGTTGTTACCTGACTTCTAAACTGCCTTAAAAAAAATTCTTGGTTTAGTGCGGCTTTTTTTTCCGAAGTAATGATATAAGGCGGTGGCGCGCGGGTTTTAAGCTCAAAGAACGGCAGCAAACGCGATTGTCGTTTTACGTGTGAAGCGTACCATATATGGTACTGTGGGCGGATTCGGGTTAAAATTGTTTTTTGAAAATAGGGGTCCATAAAATATACATTACCGCCTCGAGAACGTTGATTAAAAATATGTGAAAATTCCGAGAGACAGAGATGCTGTTTTACAATTTTTTGTTCAACTTGAAATTATAAAAAAGTTTTTGCGCTAGACTCTTATAGAGAGATAATGGTAATGGTAATCGAGTTAAATTGCACTGGCAAGACAATTCGCGCTGATTATGTTATCATTAAATCATGCCTTCGAGCGTTTTAACGATTCGCCTTTTCCGTTTTTGCATACGCTTGGAATATGAATCGTAATTGGATTGTGCTCTGTGTGGAAAGCGGAAAACTTCCGACGATACGTGCCTCTGAAACAACAACGAGTTCGTAATGCAAAGTAAATACGAAGGACAGTGCGTGTCGCAACTCACAATTGTGTCATAACGAGTCCGGTGGTATTCTGAGCATTACTAGCATTTCTCTCCCTCTCACTCCCTTTAAGCTTAGCCTGTATGTCTATTTATGCGTGGAATTAAATCCTAATAAATTTTACGCTACGAAATTCCGTTTTTCGCGCCATTCTGGGTAGTCGGTGGTACATTAGGACATCTGGTAAAAATGCTTCGAGTGCGGGGTCTTGCAGAGCATATCGAGTAAAAATTCATTTGCCGTACGCGTCGTCATGCGCATTGAAAAACTTTGGACTGAATCAAGTTTTTCAAAAGACTAGTACAATCTGCGAGGATCTATTGGCTTTCACTCTCTCCTCCCTCTCTCCCATGACGACGTGGACGGCAAATGAATTTTTACCCGATATGCTCTGCAAGACCCCCCACTCGAAGCATTTTTACCAGATGTCCTAATGTACCACCGACTACCCAGAATGATGCGAGAAACGGAATTTCGTCGCGTAAATGTTATTCCTTGCTTTGTTCTCGTTCACCCCTTTATCTGTGTTCAGTTGTTCACGTAACAAGCATTACAAAGTCTCGTGCAATGGTCGCGTGTCGGATGCGCTTTTGGTGCACGAACCTTTGATGTGGCATTAAGAAATTCTCAAGGTACACGGGAAACTTAAACATATTTACAAAGCGTTGACCCCTTTGCGAGACTATTCTCATTTTGTAGCAGAGCCAAGTTCAATTAGTCTTCATTCGGTTAAATATTCTCTGTAGCTATGATATAGCCACAGAAGTAATTACCATGAATAATGTCGAGATTAATTTTCATATTAGAGAGGATTCTTAAGAAATTCGCGCAACAAGCTGAATCTTCCTCAAATTGCGAATCTTATTGATAGGTGTGGATTTAATTATTATTTTTCTATTTATATTCCTCGCTACGACCAACGATCAAGTCAGAGGTAAACGTCATGTCAGCTTCGAAAGTAATAATTATTATTTACTATTCTTCACTACAAATTATACCTGCAGGACTAATAGAGTGGATGTCTTCAATATTTAGCTAGAATAGTTACTGATGGTATTTCAATGTGCAGTCAATCATACGATGTATGCCTAATTAATGTCTGTTTTATATTCATCTTCGAATAGCTAATGAAACGTATTTTTAAAAGTTTTATAATTAAATTTGTGTCTCCCTACACCTCCAGTTAATTTACTGCAAATATTTTCAAGCTTCTCCGCTCCTTCAGATCAATGATTGATGGCAATCAATTAGTTGGTTAGACAATCAATAATATGTACATATCATCCACAGTAAACCCCAGGATATCAAACCGTTGCAGATTAATTTTAACCAAACAGTTACATTTTTCACTAAAAAAGAAGAAGCTTCTACAAAAAAGATGAATTTTCAAACCAAAGAGACGACTTTTCTACAAAACAATTGAATTTTCAATCCGCAAATATGAATTTTCGACAAAACAGTTAATTTTCAACCCAGTTTTTAAATTTTCAACCGAAAAATTTTTTTTTCCAAAAAATAGTTAAATTCTCAACCAAAACAGATTAATTTTCAACTATATAATTGCATTTTCAAACCAAAAAGATTACTTTTCTACCAAAGAATTAAATTTTCAACCAAGACAGATTAATTTTAACCAAGCACTTGCACCCTGGCGGAAGTTTCGGATAGAAATTCATTCCGAATCATTCAGAATTATTCCGAAATCTATATCGGAAAAAATCCGAACCGATCCGAAAAAAGTTATGAATTTCCTTCGATCTAAATCGGTCAAAAGTCAATCCGAATGAATCCGATTCAATCCGAACTAGAATTCATTTGGATTCATTTTGATTAAAAATTCAGTATGTATCAATCCGAGTTTGGATTGATTCGGATTCGTTCGGCTTGACAATTTGGTTCAGATTGGAAGTTCGGACTGAATCAGATTGAGTCGAATTACGTTTTGACCGACTTGGATCGAAGGAAATTGAGAACTTTTTTCGAATTGGATCGGAATGAATCGGATTGGTTCTGGTACAGAGTTTTGAATAATTCGGATTGGTTCAGAATGATTCGGGAGGAATTTCTATCCGAAATTCTCGTTAGGGCATTGTTAACCAAAAAAAAAAATTTATACCGAAAGAAATGAATTTTCAATCCGCAAATGTGAATTTTCGACAAAACAGTTAATTTTCAACCAAACTGTTAAAATTTTAACCCGAAAGACGAATTTTCTAAAAAATAGTTAAATCCTTAACCAAAACAGATTGATTTTCAACTAAAGAGTAGCATTTCTAATTTAAAAAGATGAATTTTCAAACAAAAAAGACAACTTTTCTAGAAAACAATTGAATTCTCAACCAAAACAGATTAATTTTAACCAAGCACTCGCCCCCTGGTGAAAGTTTCGGATAGAAATTCATCCCGAATATTTAAGAATTATTCCGAAATCTGTATCTGAACCAATCCGAATCAGTCCGAATCAATCCGAAAAAAGTTATGAATTTCGCTCGATCCAAATCGTTCAAAAGTCAATCCGACTCGAACCGATTCAATCCAAACTTCCAATCTGAATCAATCCGAACCAAATTTTCAATCCGAATCAATCCGAATCAATACGATCTCAATCCAACTGATGAAAATATATTTTTTTTTAAATTTTAAGTCCAAGGAAACAAAAACAGAAAAATTAGGGTTTCCAAATACTATAGTCATTTTAGTGTTTTTCAAATTATTTTTCTCTAACTTGCATACTTAGAAAAATGCAGTTAAATAGATTAAAACTGACCATTTTTCACTTCCGTTGTTTATCTATTTATCAACTTTACATGCTTTGATCGTTTCGAATTTTTTTCTGACGAATTTTTGTCAGCAAGAAGAACTGACGTGCTGAACAGATTTTTTAAAACTTGCTAAAAAAATTCAAAAACACAGAAATGACTCTTTAGGAGATTCGTGCAATCTCCTTTTATAATATATATTTTCTAACGTTTCGGAAATATGCCAAACTTTACGTAAATTTTACACATATTCTAGAAAAAATAATAGATTTTTCTCGGAAATATATTTTGCCTATCGTTTTTCGAAATATTTCCTACTATTTCGTACACAAAATTTTCGGAATTTTTTACAGTGATACCTTTCTAGCTTATCTACCTAATATATTTATATTGAGAACAAGAAATAAGAAAAAAATAAATTGGTTATGAAATCGTGAAATGAAGTTTTTCACCAAAAATAAAGTGAGATTGCAAATTATTGAGGGCATCTTTTGTGGCAAATTTTCCCAGGAACAATTATGCGTTCCTAACATTTTTTCATATGTTGCTTCGTTTTCGAGAAAAACTGGAAATTTCGATTTTTCTAAATTAAATATGGATTTTTTTCCAAAACGGCTCCGGCGAAGATTTTTTTCAATCAGAAAATAGTTGTGAGACTTTCCAGACACAAAATCGAGAAAAGTATTTTTAGTGCTCGCACTTGGGTTGAAGAGATTTCAACAGAACCGTTGCGGTTCATCTTATGCGAGCCACGATCTTTGCACCGTGTATGTGCGCGCTGAACTTCATTTGCTAATACCTTCGTCAAATGTCAAATGTGAAAAAAGGTGGCAAATAAGCTTACTGTATTAATCACAAACATGAGTTTTTTTACCGATTTCTCGAAAAACTGAAATTAGAAAAAAAATGTCAATTCAGAGCGTTCTAAAAAAAGGAGTCTTGTTAAAGGATCATGAAATTCGGAAAAAGCTGCTTCGACTCACCTCCATTAAGAAAAATGTCTTTCACCAAAAACTTTGAATTGGCTTTTGGCAACTCTTCGGTATCTGTCAGCCCACTATGCTACCCAAGAAAGATCCGCATGATGTCAATTTCGTTCTTTGTTATGAGAAAATAGCTCAAAGTGGAAATGAAAATTTATTACAACTATGCAAAATTTTTTAATACCAGAGTGGAATTTATCTTTCTCTCTTTTGATGGAAGGCAGCATCACAGTGAATCTCAGATATATTTTTTATCTGAAGTTCGATTAAAACGCGACAAACAATTGAAAACTGCAATTATCTGACATCGGATAATTTTTATCTGGAGGCAGATTCACAACCACATTCACAACTTCATATGGTATGTAGTTGTCAATTGTTTGCTGCGTTTTTATCCAAATTCAGATCGGAAATGTCTCTGATTTCCTTGAAATTCCTTTTGACTAAAGCTAAGTTTCCTGCTATAAAAAAGACGGCTTCAGTTTAAAGAATTTAAATTCAATTTTATTGCGTCAGGTATAAATTTCTCAAAAGACAGTGTAAGGAATGAACCTTAGATTCATTTTTAATGCCTTTCCTGGACAGGCTCGAGGAAATTAAATTGTTCATTTGGAATATAATAGCTTTTTTACGACACTTATAAAACACCTTTTATTCTGGAATATCTACCTGAAGTGGAGAATCATCCGCTGTAAGAACTTTTTCTACCATTGCACAGTGGGCTATGAAAGCTATGAATTAGAAAATGTATTTCATTACATTTCAGTTTTTTAATAAATCAGTTCGAAAAACTTCTTCATGAAATTACGAATTCAAATGTGACGATTTATCCTCATTTCAGTCGTCATCAATTAATACGATATGGATAAGAAATACAAATATGTTTTAGCTTGTTTTCCAATTCGCTGACTTTATACTCATGTATATTAAAAATTTTCATTGTAGACATTTTTTGAATCAAAATTTCCCAGAGGTTCCACCTCGTATCTAAAGTTTTATGGTTTTAAAAGGTTCAATATGATGTTAACAGTCAGATTATTTACCACCTTTTGCCACCTTTGACATCTGACGAAGATAGCACGGTTCCGTTGAAATGTCTTCAACACAAAGGTACGTACACCAAGAATATTTTTCTCGATTTTGTGTCTAGGATGTCTCACGACTATTTTATGATGAAAAACAAAATCTTCGCTCTAGCCGTTTTCGAAAAAATCGATGTTCAATTTCAAAAAATCGAAATTTTCAGTTTCTCTCGAAGACGAAGCATGATATGGAAAAAAATTAGTAATGAAAAATTGTTCCTTGGAAAAATTGCAACAGAATGACGTTGTTGGTCATTCTTAATCTCACTTTTTTTTCGGAAAACTTGATTTTTTTATTTCATTTCACATTTCGTCTTTCCTTTTTTCTTGTTCTCGACATAATTATTTTAAGTAAAAATGCTAGGAATGGACTCACATCCAAAGACGTTTCAGCGCAGTGTTTGGCGAAGTTTAATCGGAATCCGCAGGAATTTCGCGTCGATTCGTGACTATGGACGGAACCTGGATCCACTACTACACACCTGAGACAAAGCAGTAGTTAAAGCAGTGGGTACTGCCTAGTGAAAGTGGGCCAAAGAAGGCGAAAACTGTTTTGTCATCTGGAAAGGTGATGGCCACGATATTTTCCGATTTCCGAGGAATTGTTCTCAATAATTATTCCGAAAAGAATGAAAATGTAGCAGGAATGTACTATGCATCATTATTGGATCGTTTGAAAGCCGAGCTACAAAAAAACGGTCACGATTGGCGCACAAAAAGTGCTGTTTCATCACGACAACGCACCGACTCACACTTCCGCAATCGCAATGGCGAAAGTACACGAACTGGGCTTCGAATTGATTCCTCATCCACCCTGTTTTCAAGACTTCGCTCTGTGCGACTTCTTTTTGTCCCCCAACTTGCAGACTTAACTCGGGGAAAAGAGATTCTCACCAATGAGGAAATAATCGATGCCGTGAATGCATATTTTGCAGACCTCGAGAAATCCCACTTTTCTGAAGGTATAATAAAATTTGAATCTCGCTGAACTAAGTGTGCAGCCCTCAAAGTAGACTATGTTGAGAAATAAAGTCAAACTTTCGAAAAAAAAATTTGTACTAACTTTTTACCAGACTTATCAAGCGATCCCGTATATGTCAAAATTTAGTGCTGAAAACGGATTGTGTGAAAGTTATATCAGTTATTGACACGATCGAGTATTGAGCCTGTTCATTTTAATTCATATTTTGAATATATTTATTAAACATAAATAATAAATGTCGTACCGTATCGTATATGTCTCTTAGACTAACTCTAATTAACCGAAGAAGAAGCAATTGACGAGCACGCAAATTATTAATTAATAAGAGGCGAGGGGACTCATTCCAAAAAGCGCCATTAATTGAGCCCCTGGATGCAATAACTCGCTGAGCGCTCGAAAACGCGTAAAAGTATTGTCTGCGCGGTGACAATATGGCAATATGGCAGCCAATATTTTAAAAGTTTTACGTATTGAGATAAAACTTGATACTGGGGGGTCTTAGAGGTTGCTAATTTCGAAATTGGCGTCAAAAGTTACAAGTTCAAAATGATGGATTTCATATGGCGGCCAATATTTGAATTTTTTCACATATTGGCCTAAAACCAGGTACAAGGGGGTTTTTGAGGTCGCTAAATTCGACTTTAATGTCAAAAACTACGAACTCAAAATGACGGAGCTAATGTCGCAGACAAAATTTCCAGATTTTCACAGATTTGCCTAAAACTTGGTAAAAGGGAGTTTTCGAGGACGCTCATTTCGACTTTGATATACAAACTAACAAATTTAGAATGGCAGATCGAATATGGCGGCCGAAATTTACAAATTTTTACAGATTTGTCTAAAACTTTGTAGAAGGGGGTTTTTGATATTGCTGATTTAGCATTTGACGTTGAAAGTTATTATTTAAAAAATTGTACGTTCCAGCATCTGCTACATGCGGGTGGCAGTGCCATGCTAGAGTCCTTATTTTAGGGTGATTGATTAATGTGAGTCCCCTAGCGTCTCACAATCAAACAAAACCCGCCGATTGAAAATTGACGAAATCTGCATTTTTAAATCGAATTTATTTAAACAATTAATAAACATTGTCGCCTGAAAATGTCTGGTAATAAAGAAAGTCCCTTCTGAGTCTTCAGTTATCGATTTCTTAAAAAAACGAAATCCATTCGTTGACAAGTAGACAAGTTGTGAAATTGTTCAAAAAATTGTTCAAAAAATTAAAAATTATTGTTTATTGATATAGAACTATAGGACAAGAATGAAAATTGGAGAAAATCTCTATTTGTTCATTAGATTCATTTCAAAAATAAACTATTTCCATCAGATCATGAAAATCGTACTCATTACTATTGTCGACAATTTTCTAATCATTTCTGTTATAGGAACCAAATCTTTGGACCACTAAATGACTAAGATATGCATTTGTGTATCAAATTTATTTATAACATTGGCAATTATTCTGTATTTAAAAAAATGATAAATTAGCATTGTTTTTACGTATATCCCGAACAAAAAATTCAAAAAAAGTCTCCAAGTATTGTTTATTTTGAGGCAGCACTTTGCTCATTAATTTGTTAATAAAAAAATGAGCAAACTTTTAAGAATGTTTTGATCTGCCGGATATTATTTTTAAGGAGTGTCTTTATTGATTTCATGATGTTCTACGCAATTATTTGTAGTTACGAAAAATAAGAGGGTTTGAAAAAAAATCTCAACTTTCTTGTTAAATGAAAGATAAAAAAACCAAAAATAAAATATCGTCTCTTGAAAATCTCTTTGATTTTTTTTTAAAAAACCTCAAATCGGATCAAAATTGTAAGTTCTAGACTCATTTTTAGCTCCACTCACTTTTTTGCCCTACTGTGAGTGGTCTAAAAGAAGGCTTTATTTTATTTTTTCTTAAATAGCTCACCTACAAATTTTCCTTTCGGTGCCAAAATGTCTCATGAATTTTGACAGAATTAAAGAAAAAATTTAGGGGTCTTCCCTGT
Source organism: Melikaiella ostensackeni (assembly GCA_032362435.1). Taxonomy (NCBI): domain Eukaryota; kingdom Metazoa; phylum Arthropoda; class Insecta; order Hymenoptera; family Cynipidae; genus Melikaiella; species Melikaiella ostensackeni. The sequence goes on from JAUMHM010000085.1 coordinate 52,411,741, forward strand.
GTGGAAAAATGGAGTGGGCCCCCGTAAAGGGCCCTCATGGAAACCATATGCTGATCCATAAGGATCGTAAATTTTTAATTTCCAAGAATACCTTTAATAATTATCTTCTAATAATTTTCAAGCAGATCTTAATAATTATAAATATGTATTTTTAATACGCGTAAAAAAATTTAAAAATGAATATATTAGCACCTCGACCGGGACTTTTCAATAACTGCACATTTGGATGTGATATTGTTACTATTTGACAGAAAAGGCAATCTTTGACACAAAAAAAATCGTTTGATTTTTGTAAACTGAGTCATAAGGGCAACAAGCGGGGCTCCAGCAGAGGCCCTCGTGGAACATCTGAAATTTTGAAATTCAACTTCCAAAAAACTTTCATCAAATTTTTTAACAAAAATGCATTATTTTCAAGCCTTCTTCAATTTCCACTGTTAATTCATTTTGCCATACAAAAAACTGAAATGCACGTATGTTAAAGAAAAATGATCCATTAATAGCGGCAATTGAAAATATTTTTGTAGAAATGGGTTTGAGAGACCCCTAAATATATTTTTTTAATTCTGCCAGAATTCAGGGGACATTTTAACACCAAAAGATGCAATTTGTAGAGAAGCGATTCCAGAAAAAAATCCTTTTTTGGACTATGAGAAGAAGTGAGGGGAGGGCGTGTAGTGGATAAGGGTAATAAGGGGAAGTGAAGGGTTGGGATGAGGAAAATGTGGGGAAGTGAGAGAAAGTGAGGGTCGGAGTGAGGGGAAATGAGGAGAGGGGTGGGAGGATAAAAGAGGGGAGTAGATGGGGAAAGGAGGAGAAGTGTGGAGTGGGAAGGAAGACATCTGAACGACCTTATTAACCACTTAATTGGCTACTTAACCTTTTTTTGTAGGCGCCTGCCGCCTAATTTCTCTGATTTTTTCAAAGCTGACCGAACTACAGAAGTTTGTGTCTGCAATACCTGTATATTTCTGTTTTCTATTATTTGCTACGTTTACTTTGTCACTCTGCTTGGGTGGCCATTATTGCCCTGAAAATTCGCTTAATCGATATACAGTGTAATGTAACATGTTTCCAGTAGTTGAGAGAACAACCTCCAGTGGTGATTCCACATATCGTATCATGTGCTTTCGCAGGCATGAAATTCATGCAAAACATAATCCTGGTGATTGCATTTCCAATAGTATTTTGACGAGATTGTCGAAAGTTCGCCGGGTGAAATTGTATGATAAAATAGTGGTCAACCTAAACTCAATTTTGTGAAACAACTAGAATTCAAAATTAGATGTCATAGAGTTTGAATAATACAAGCATGATTCGCCAAAAGTTTCTTAGGTGCTAAAAATGAATTTCCGTACTCTCTAGAAATCTTTTAAGAATTTTGAATTTTTTTAAAATAAAACTCAAAACTAGCTGTGCAAGCAGAAACATTTTTAATATAGTTCAAATTTATCTTGAGTTCATTCTACGTTTCTAAAATTACACAGCCACACAAAAAAAGGTCTAGAACTTTTAACGAGACACATGTATTCCTACGTATTTTGAGTCGCTGAATCTGAATCAGAATATAGCCCAAAATAGCAAAATAGCATCTTTCAAAATGGTCAAAATAGCATCTTTCACGATTAGTTTTTGACATATCCTCAAAAAACCTCATTCTTGAGTATGTGATGGAAAACACGGTTTTATTACGGATTTCAAGCCACTGAATTCAAAAACGGAAATAGATCAGTGATATTACTGAAAAATTTGAAACATAACCTCTGAAAAAACTGCCTGAGCGGCACTTTTCAGGACTCAATTACATTAATGTACTTCCAGGCATTGAATCCAATACTTAACTTAGTGTGGGTCTTCCATGGCTGTGTGAAAGGATAGCTTTTTTTTATTAAAACGCACTCTTACGCATTCGAAAGACCTTCATAGCGGCATTTTCTTCTTTGAACTTTTTTCCTGAGGTAAATCTCTTTTCAATGTCCAACAGTAGTCCACCATCAATGTTTGTATCCCATCTTCCTTGATATCGTTGTTCCATCACTTCAATATCTTGATGGAACCTTGCACCCTGTTCTGTACTGTAGTCCCCAAGATTTTGAGGGAAGTATTCAACATGCGAATCCATGAAATGGAGCTTCAAACTCAGTAAAAATTTCAATTTTTTGAAACTATTAACTATTCCCAAAATCTTTTTTTTCCACTCTGGACTTTCAACGTTTCCCAGGAATTGTTCAACAACATTTTTGAAATCGAGCCATGCTCTTCCCTCAGTTGAAGTCATTTTAGTAACAAAAACATCGTCTTTCAATAGCTGTGGAATTTGAGATTCATCAAATATCCTTTCTTCCAATTTAGCATCGGACAATTGGGGAAACAGAGACATTATATACTGAAAACATTGTCCTTCTTTATCTAGTGTTTTCACATATTGTTTCATGAGACCCAACTCAATATGAAGAGGTGGAAGGAGGACTTTTGATGGCTCCACCAATAGGTCATTGATGACGTTTCTGGATCCCAGGGGCGTCGGAACGATTTTTTTCATGGGTGGGCTCACCGAAAATATGTTCAAAAATAGTAATAGTAAAATAGTAACCCATCAAAATTCATGGGTGGGCTCAAGCCTACCCAGCCCACACGGATCCGACGCCCCTGCTGGATCCTCTTTCCAGCGACATTCTTTTCGGCCAAACCTTTTTTTGTATTAATTACCACGATCCCGACTGTCCCATAAGCACAAGAAACAAGGATACTTCGTCTTTCCTGATTGCTGTCCCAGAAGCATTGAAAGAACTTTAAAATCTCCACAAGTTTGACATTTATTTTGTTCTCACTTGATCTTTTCCAAGATGATTTTCATATTACTGTAAACTTCTTTAAGTCTTGTTGACTAAGTTATTGGTATCGATGCATTTGTGTTCGTGCTGTGCAATAAGACAGCCTTCAGACTTTGTTTAGAAGTGTCTACAAATAACCTTCACTCTTCATCTTTGTAAACTTCTTGTTTCAATTCATCCGTAAGTCCATTAAGAACCGTGCAATAGACTAAAGACACTTCTCGATCAAGATGAGAGTGTTTCCGAAAATGCTGGTGTTCAGCGCCATCTTTAGTTAATCCCAACTCTCGAATTAAGTCATTTAATTCTTTTTGTGTCCACATCTCTGAACGTCTCGTTTTTGTGTCATATGTAGTATATTCGTTATCGGTTGTTTCACATCAGTATCGGAAACTTCACTAATGCTTGTCCTTTTCTCATGTTCTTGCACTGCTTTCGTCTTTTAGTTTTAAAGTGAGAGGTGCCAGCGTCTACTAAAATGTCTGCAGTTTTTTTGATTTGTAGTTCTATCACCGAAGATACTGTATTATAAGTAACTGATTTTTTGTTGAGGATTTCCCATTTCTGCGCAGCGTTTATGCAGAAGTAACAATCCCTTTCATTTTGTGCGTTTTCCCAGATTGCTGGTACAGTAAACTTCAAACTTCCATTGTTTCCACTATCTTCAGATTTGTACAACATTGGATGACAAAAACGGAGCATATAATATGAGGAGTCGAGCTTTCATCTCGTTTTGAAAACTCAACGTTAAAGTATTTTACATACATGTCCCGAATTTTTTCAGTAATGTCTTTCCGATATTTTGGGATTTCGTATTTCCTACAAATGTAACAAAATTGATCCCGATTGTCTACATAACTGTGCGTTTTTTCAAGTTTTTTATTCTATTTTTGGAAGCCATGGTTATTTTAATCCCCGCACATTAAGGATCCTGGCACGATCACAGGCGAGTCCACAATCCTGGGGTGATAACCCTCATACCTTCCCAAGGCTAAGTATGAGGGCTTTCCAGCTTTGATGAGGACAATGTCAACTCATCGGCGGACACACTACGATTTCATTCTCACACTTTAACGTCCCCCTGCAGGGCAGCGCGCCTTCGCTGGCTTCATTACTGACTAGGCTGAAGGGTGAATCATTCTACACATCCTTTTTCAGGGCAGTTGTCATCACCCCCAGTACCTAGTGCAGCAGCGGGCATTGACACTGAGTTTTTGAGTAAATTCAATAAATGCAAATAAATGGACTCCTAAGCCCGACGATTTATGAATGAGTTATAACACAAGAGGCTCAGAACTCATGATTCACAAGAAACGAAGTAAGTTTTCTTACGAAATATATTATGAGAAAGACTTTCCAAAGAGGAGATTGATGTAATAAGGTATGTTTTTCGAATAATGCCTGATATTTGTTCGTTATTATGTTGATCTGACTTGAAAACTGGGTTCCACGACCCAAATTCATAAAAATACGATGCTAGCCTACAAATTGCTGCTTAAACAATATTTTTTGGAGGTTATCTTACAGAATGTTTAGTAATTTTACTAATCTGAATCCATAAAAAAACTATGTTTTTCCATCACATATTCGAAAATGAGGTTTTTTGAGGTTATGTCGAAAACTTATCGTCAAAGATGCTTTTTTGACCTCAGATATGGATTCAGCGACTCAAAATACATAGAAATACATGTGTTTCGTGAAAAGTTCTTGACCTTTTTTTGTGTTGATGCGTTATTTTTGGAATTTTCCATGTCATTCCAAATTTTTAGATTTCAACATCCAAGAATTTAGAATCATGATCATTCAATTCACCTTCAATTTGAGCCAATTTATCTGAATTAAAATTGAGTTTCTTTTAATTTGTTTGAATTCAGTTTGTTATTTTTGGATTCAATTGAATGCTCTGGAATCTATTTAAAATACCTTCAGTTAATTTTAGGTCATTTTTAAAATAGGTTAAATTCATTGAATTCAGTGGGATTCTCCTAGATCCAAATTCTGACTTAAATTCTTTTAAGTTCAAATATAGATAAATATTTTGATAATTGTTTAATCACCAAAGTTAAGCAGCGCTTGTCTCCGTGTTATTCGAATGAGAACCATCGTACTAGATGGGGTGAAATTATCAACTTTCAAGTTGCTTTCACTCTCGAGCTTAATAATACTAGAATTAAAATTGAAGAAACAAACTTCTAGACCAGTTTGATTCAGCAAATTATTAAAAAAAAAATCGAATAATTTTTCTAATTCTTGTAAGTAACAAATTAAAAATGAAAATCAATATAACACGTTACTTTGGTCAAAATGAAACTCAAATAATATAATTTAAAATATTGATGTTATTTCATCGACCAGGATAATTAATTAATTAATATTTTGATGTTCTTATATCGATTACTGGTCAAATTGATTTTTTGGAGAAATGAGAAAAAGTCTACCTCGGCCCGGATTTGAACCGGGAACGCCGACTTTACATGAGTTGAGCGTTAACCAATTACGCCAACGAGGCCGCAGTAGATCGTTTCTCATTTCTCGTATTTCTCCAAAAAATCAATTTAACCAGTAATCGATATAAGAACATCAAAATATTAATTAATTAATTACCCTGGTCGATAAAATACAATCAATATTTTAAGTTAATCATAATAAATAGAATTTCAATGCCAGAAATTGAAACTTAAAATTATAACAAATGAATCTTGAATACTGAAAATGGGAAGATTATTCTGGGTAAGCTACGAGTTTGATCAAAGAATATTTGTTTGTTTAATACGTAGATTTGTTGAGAATTTTTAAGTGAAAAGATTGAATAAAATTTCTGAGAAACTTAACATTTTTCGTAATTTATTGCGCTTATAACATTATTCTTAGGAATTTCTAAGAATTTTGTTTTCTGTGTTTAATTTTAGACGTTTACGGTGGATTTGAACCTTGATAATAATCTGAATTTGATTTCTTCATCTTAATTTTTTGCAGATCTAGTTCACAAGAAATGATTATTACAAATACCTATCCATTTTTAAACAAATATTCAATCTTTTACAAAATATAACAAATTTTTTTAATTAATGTATTATGTAGGAAGAAGCAGTAGATTTTAGACAAACTCAAATGAATGGACCACTTTTTTCAATTACATGAAAATAATTTATTTATAAATTTAATGAAACTGATAATATCATTTTTCAAATATTATTTGAATTTTTCAAAGTTTTTGAACACTTCTTAAAACTTAATTGTTATCATATTAATTATTTACATAGTATATAACAATTAAGTTGGTAGTAATTTCGTCCACAATCTTCCCCTTTTTTCATCCCCCAATGTAATTTGCAAAAAAATCGATCTACGATAGCGTGCTAAATTGGATACATTGTTTAATTAATGTTGTCTCAAAGTAGTTTATAGCCCCATATCACATGTGACAATGGTTTCGAATTATGAAGTAAGTTTTTTGGGCGTTTTTAGTTATTATACCATGCCGCAAAGAACAACGTCTACTAGAATATATTTTTTAAACTTTGCATTTTGTCAAATTGTCTTCTTCAAAAAATTCTCAATTGATTTTTTTAAAATTCGGAATGTCCACATTCTTACTATTTTCTCTTTGTGACCAAATTTCCGATGAGTAGTCATCACTACATTTCAAATCGCGCGACCTGAACGAGGAGTTAATCTCTGCTGAATTCAGCTGTGTACCTGTTTCAGAATTCAGGTAAACCCATTTTGAATTCAGTTGAGTTACCCTTGAATTAATTTAAATGCCATTAAGCAAATTCTTTTTCAAAAGACTGTATAGTTCTGACAGCTTACGTTGTGAGAAAATCGAATTTTTCAAGAAAGCATACATTTAAAATATAAAATAACTAAACTGAACATGAAAATTAACTATAAATTACCAGAATGGATTTGTATTTGTCTTGAATTGCAGCTTCTTTAATTATACACCGTTGTTATTCTAGTATAAACGTAGGAACCCAAAAGCTCCAAATTCATATGTGCCTATCTGGTATTGGTAGAAAAGTCGCAGAAGCAAGATTCTCTTTCCCTCAAGGCGTTAGACCTTGTGATCGGTTATTCGTGGCTTACATGGGAGAAAGCCGAAGTGCGCGGCATCCAATATGCAATAAACATACGGTGGTTTGACGTATTTAATAGTAACGCGCTCGTATAATGTTTGACATGCATGGAAGCTTTTATGGGGGATGGGTATCTCAGTCTCGAAGACTGCGAAGGTTCTCACTTCCGAGAGCAAATCTTTCACGCATCGATTCTTTTCAGGTGGCGATGAGGGGACTCATGTGAGAGTCCCTGCCCCCCGGGCATATAGCCCGCGGTTAATTGCATGTCTGCTCGTGGAAGATCCTCGAGGCTGTCACGCTACTCCCCCTGATCTGCTGCACCCGGACGCGCGTAGGAGAAGCTCGCTCGAAATTTGCGGACCCTGCTTCGCAAAATCTTTGATTTACGATTACCAACGATGCGATGCAACCCGGCCCATAAACACGTGCAAAAATTATAAAAGACCCTCTACAGTTTTTCGGGGTGACACTTTTGATGCACTTAAAATATTTCTTCTTGTCAATTCTCGAGACCTCAAAGTGACTTTTGCACTTTATATCCAAAGTAAATTAAGATGGTTAGGTAACTATTATAAGAAACTTCTCTTAATTTCATTTACATTACCTGAAAATAATTTTTTGCGACGCACGCATTAAAAATGCAAGTTCTTACGCCCATTTTGCGTGACAAAAATGGCCAATTTTTGACCGATGACGTCAGTTCGTTTTTAGCGGGGGATGCTTTTACCCCGGTGATGCAGTGGCAAAAGTAATTTCAGCGTTTTAAAAACCGCGCCTTCGGTGGCGCCATCTGGCACAGTTTCGGAGAAGCCTTTAGTCAGCTTCAAAGTGGCAAGCAGTGACAGGCTTTAGCGTGCAATGTTCACATAATGTTATTTCGTCAATCGCAGGGCCGACGGAACAGATCTTGTCTGTCTCTTTCGTTCATTAATAGGTGTGAATATAAATGAATGAGAGTGAGCGAGACAAAGTCATGGGGAAAACAAATGAAAGTTTTCCCCATGACTTTGTCTCGCTCACTCTCATTTGTTTATATTCACACCTCTTAATGAGCGAAAGAGACAGACAAGATCTGTTTCGCCGGTCCTGGTCAATCGGCCGCGAATGGACTTTTGACACGCTTCACAGGCTATTAAAAACTCACACCTCTAATGCGGTTGTTGCAAAAAGTATCGTGTGCATTATGGGGCAAAAGTGTGATTTGAGACTCGTGTGATTGATGCCCTTGCTTCGCTCGAGCGACAAACTTCACACTCGTTTAAATCATCTTCTTTTGTCCCTTAGCGCACAATATAATATTTGGCATCTTCTTTTCGAAAAAAATAAAATTACTAGTTTTCAAGAATTCGTTAAGATATCCTAAAAATAGATTAATAAGTTACCACCAAGGTAATTATGAAATTTCCTCTAATGGTTCTTAATACTATTAATATATTTATAACGTATTATTTATCGTTCTACTTGTCAGATTAAAGCGATGGCGTTCTCGAAATGCAAAAATTAAAGTAGCTTAAACTATCAGGATGCAATTATTGTGCCTTGTGTATTGTAGTTTTGCTCTTATATTGAAAGTATTCAATTAACCAAGGTATAATTATGTCACTTCTAAGAATTTATAGTAGCGCCCTTTCCCGATCAACGCAACCCTTCAAAGTCGACTTCCGCGTCAGCTTGCTCAAATAATAAAATTACACGATGAAGAGGGAACGAGTTAGACACGCTGCTTCGACGACCTTTCCTCCCTCGCGTTTCTTGTTTTACCTCCCTTTTATCTCCTTTTAACGATTTTCAACATCACTGATATCAATATCCTGTAATTTGTCTCTAATTCCTTCAGGAACCGCACTAAAGAACAAATAAATGAAAATAAGGTTGGTTCGAGGAATTAATAAGTGGATAATATTTTACAAAAAAACTTTTTGGAACTGTAAACTGAATTCTGAATTTAATCAACGTTGAAAGAAAGCAGTAAGATTATCAATAAATATTCTCATGATTTCCCAATGGAGAGTGTTTTATTTAGTGATGCTATTACACTTTATGACAACTATTTAATCTGATTTCTTTGAAATCTATAACACCTTTTGAGTACTTCTTATTTATTTTTGAACTTCTTTTTGCACTGACAGCAGGATGGTGTTAATCACTGCTTCGTTTACTTCGTTACAAGATCAGGTAAATAAGTCCCACCTTAAATGAGAATTAAGAGCATCTTAGTCATTTGAAGACTGGTAATTATAATCTTTAGGAGTGCGTAGTTTATTAAATGCGAGGAGTAAGTGATTCTAGATATGCTTCCGGTATACATTTCATTCTGCACCAGCGTGAGAATTTCTCAGTTAAAGTGGAGCACACTGAGTATGACTAGGCTCAAGCTCATCATCGTCAACCATTAGATGCTTCATTGCCTTTAACCGTATTATTGCCGTGGGTTTCTTTTTTTCTTGATGCCTGTTTAATTTTCAGTATCCTCGCTTCAAGATAAATACCTACCTTTTTATTTGCAGAGGCGAATAAGTGTCAAATGATTCTAAAATAACACAGCCACACAAAAAGAAAGTGTCGTGATCTCGGAACGCGACATATGTTTTCCTATGGATTTTGATGCGCTGAATCCGAATCCGATGTCAGAATTTGCCCTACCCGTCAGCGTTTCACCCTAACCTTAAAAAACTAAAAAAAATGGGTATTTCCTGTTCTGGGGATGAGGCATATCAAATCTTATGTTTTTAGATGCCCAGAAAGCGAATTAGCTGTCAGAATTGATCACACATGTTGTCCTTGAACAGTAACCTCAAAAAAAAAACTCAATAAAATGATATAAAATTGTAATATACTGCCTTGAAGGCTGACTTTTTTTGGAAAGCCCATATCACCGGAGTCTTATTCTTACAATTGACGTGACCTAACTTCAACTCACCTAACCTAACCTAAACTCACCTAACCTAACCTA
>JAUMHM010000085.1:52421709-52439453 GCA_032362435.1 Melikaiella ostensackeni
TATGAAAAGCTTGTATAGCTTCTAGATAGCATTAGGAATTATTTTTAAAAAAAAAAACAATTTTTCTAATATCACCAAACGGGTATGATGGTTTCTAAAAGGTTAATATTGTATGATTTATATTTGTATAATTATTTATGGTAATTAATAATTCTTATTTCATTAATAAATCCCAAATAATTTTGATTCGAAGACGAAAAAAATGTAGATGTGCTTTTTTACAAGGATCAGTGGTTCAAAGTTAAGTTCGATTCTGGGTGAAGAAACTAACGATGTACATGTGTTATTCGATAGCAGGAACTCAACCTGTAGAAAGAACAAGAATCCTCTTTACCAAAAACACATCCGCGCACATGTGTTTCTTTTATCAGGTTTCGAAGACCCAGACTGTCATAAGTTCTGGAATTCGTGTAGTTTTTCTGCACTTTTTTGCAGATGTTATGTTTCGCCGTTAGAATTTCTCAAAAATCGCTCTAGCTATGCTAATCGAAACCTAATTATCTCGAGATTTAATTAAAATTTTCGATAATAATTAACATACTTATGTAATTTTTAAAACTAACATGTCAGTTTCATCAGTGAGTTACGAGATCCCTAACCGGAGGGTTTGGAAGGGAACGCAAATAATAGTATTCTTTATACAAATGTCACGAAAGTTGCAATGCAGGCAGATACGAGCTACTATAAATTCATCAGGTTTTCGAACAAATGGGCGCTGAGAGTAAGGATTGGTGTGTCGATGATAAGACGCCAGGCAGATCGTCTTCATCAAGTGTGAAAGTTAAGTGTGTTGAGAGATAAGTGTCTGACATAACCTAGCTGACGAATCTACTTTACCTATACTAGACTTAATGCAATTTTGCCTAGCTAGGCGGCACGTCAGTTTGTTCTACCTCATCAGCTAAGTAGGAGTTTTGATGTTTTTAGGTCGAGCTACAAGCTAGTCGACTGAGTTGAAGTGCGCATGCCCATCAATAGAAATAATTTTCTTGCTCAAAGTGCGCATGCTTAGCGATATAAAATCATTTTTTTCCGATCGAAGTACGCGTGCTCAGATATACAAATTATTTTTCATGCTCGGAGTGCACATGCGCGGCGGTAGAATTAGTTTCCATGAAAAAAGCCCCCTTTGGACACGGAATACAGACATCGAAAGGCGTACTTTCGGGGCATTTGTTAAAAAAAATCACAACGCCACTTTAGAAAGTTCAACTTTCGAGGTACGTACAGCGCTTTGAAAGTGACCAATTTCACGCCTATTTACTTTCTTCTCGCTGCGTCATCACTTTTCTTCCCAAAGGAAGAAAACGAATTGGAGTTCTTTTTTTCGTTAGATCGTCCAATGGGAAACGACTTTGAGTTCAGCAACCCGAGCTATTGCGCATGCGTCCAGCAAAACTGTTATCAAAAGTTACCGGTAAATTAACATAAATTTCAATAAATTTAAGAAATTATAGTAATTTATTGAAATTTCCATAAATTTACATTGAGAGAAATAATAGTGATTAATGGAAATTCATGGAAATTTGAGGAATTTATGGAAATCTGTGGTAATTTACCGGTAAATTTTGATAACTTTGATAACAGTTCTGCTGGACGCATCAATTGTGCTTCAAATTTTTCGTTGCATGCCTTTCTTTGGCTTCCCGAATTTTTTTCAACCGCCAGCTATCCAACTGATCAGTCGTCCATATTACAAACGAAAGTCAAACTTTCAGCAGGATTGTTGTGAAAAACACAGTACGAGCCAAGGGGAGACCACAGTTTCTCGACTTGTGTGAATGCCACCCTCGCCTCGCTCTTGCGGTAAACTTCATACTCGTCGAAAATCGCTGCTCTTCTCCCCCTGGCAAGCAATCTACTATTCTGAACTTTTTACTGTCTTCTACCTTCAATCTGTCCTATCTTTTTTACCGCTCCTTCCTCATGAACACTTTGCTATGCTTTTGTTTCTCATAAATTACCATTATAACTCGCATTTCTTTAATTCCATCCACTGCTCGTGTCTTCTTAGTCGTTCTGTCTACCATCTCTTTCCAATCCTATCACCTCCATTCCCCCTTCCTCTTCCTTTCACCTCCAGGTTGTTTCTCCCACCTTTGCTTTCGAGTATTTAATCAAAACCTGCCGACCTAGCACCTTTAACTTCCTCTTCTCTTTCCTGAGTCATTCTTGTATGTCCGTCAGATCATCTTCCAACTCTCCAAGAATACATCACCCTCGCCAACTTTAGCGGCCAACTGCCTAACTACACTTGTCACCTCATTATTCTCCTTCGATATTCCGCAGACTACGGTGTTTCTCTTTCTCTTTCCTCTCATATTCTTCTCCTCTTCCCATTCTTCTGTGGTGAGTTTCAATGGTGGGATTCTCCAATTTCGTCCTCAGACTGGTGGACTGCTTCTTCCGTTTTAAATTCTCCACCACTCCACCTCATCGACCTTTGTCCAAGTAGCACACACCAAAAGTCTTGAAAATTATGAATATTCTATACAGAATGAGACCAAATAGAATTTCTATGCCTCCTTCGACATAATTCAAGCATATAATTAATTTCGGGCGGTACTAGTGTCTGAGTACTCTTAGTGCACGGCACCTGTCATCCTCTAGGAGACACAACTCCGAATTCTGGTTCGACAGCCACAATGTATCTAGTCATGCACCAGGTGGCGAAAACAATAAACTATAGGAACTCTTTCAAATTTAAAGGTGGACGATATCTGAAGAATCTCCGAATGAAGTTTCCACGACAACAGTGTACCTGGTTGTGCACCGAGTAATTAAAATAATATTCTACAGGAACTCTGTCAAGATTCGAAGTTGGATGATGCAAGGACTCGTCCACATATTACGTTCGAGAAGTGTTACTCAAAAATTTTTGAAACGTCATGATTCAAAATAATATAAGACGGTGTATTTCTATTTTCGAATTTCGCGTATAGTTCTGCATACACTGTTAAAACACACAAAGGAAATATGAGAAAAATAATCGATATATGTATAAATGTAGCTGCAGTGTTTGATGTTCCATAGCGTTTCAAATTTCACAAATTAGGTGGAGTTATTTTTCTTTGCAGAGTTAAAACATTGCATTTATGGTGACAAAGTGAGAATAATGAAAGATACGTAACATTGGGGGAGGCGAGTTATGGTCTGTTGTTACGGCAGTGTTACAAGGGACGAGAGAGAATCCGAAAATCGTCAAAAAAGCGTTACGTAATACACGGACGGCCAGTAATAAAGAACTACAAACACAAGCTTGATGATACCGATGTGTCATGGACCACTTTAACCGGTTAAAAGAATGTATTAAAGGATTTCATTCAAAATTCAAACTCAGATGATATCAGAAACAACTGCAAATGCTATTTCGATGACACCGGTTTATTTGGTCGTGCATCAGTTATCTGAAGCAATAATCTACAAGTTTTGGCAACCCTGATGTACCAGCTCAGGTACTTATGCTTCTTCTTGAAATAATTCAACTGCAAATTTGAAAACATTCCTGTAGATTATTTTTAAGCTACATTGTGCACAACCATTTGAACCGGTGTCATCAAAATTGTAGCTTTTTTTTAAAGTTTGTACTAATATGGTGACTATATTCCATAAGAGTTTACTAGAGGTGTACATTCAGTTCGATCAAATACCTAATGCAAATTAGTACTCATTCGGGCATTCGTGAATTCGTGAATGAACTCTTTCGTGAATATATACCATAAGAGTTTGCTAGACGTGTGCACTCAGTCCGATCGAATACCTAATGCAAATTAGTACTCATTCGGGCACGCTGGGAATGCTGGATTTTTTAAAATTAAGTTTAATTTGAAAAAGTCAAATCTACTTGAGACAATTTATAACTTAGATTTCTCAAAAACCGGAATTGTTCAATTGGTTTTGATTTAAAAACCATCCGAAATAACGCTATTCGGTTGTCGGATTTGAAAACCGATTCCAATCGGATTAGAAAATTCGGAAACCGATTTGGCCTAAAGCGCTCTATAGCCGATCGGTTTTCGAATATTCAATCCAATTGACTGTCCTACTCCTTGTACCCGCGTCATGAAGGAGAGAAAATGGGATTTCTCTTCATGAAAAATGAAAATTCGCATTTTTTGCAAGACCGAGATGAGATACAAAAAAAAAGTCAGAAGTGCAATCTTGTTCCACTCGAAAAGTTCTTTAAAAAAGTCCTTGAGGGAAAGCAACGCACACTTGATTCCGAATTTAAAATGCGATAATGCTTTTTTTTCAATCGAAGTTTTACAATTGTCAGATGAAAGCCTCCATATTTTTTACATAAAAGAAGCTAATATAGCTTTCAGAAATTCAGAATAAAAGGTGCGCCACTTTCCTCCCATGCACCACGTAGCCCCAGTTTACGGTACCTAATATTGAATTTTTCTCGAAACAATAAGATTGTTTAAAACTTGGCGAAAATATTCTCAACTTGAAGATTTACGTATCAAATTTGTTTTATGAAATTTTATTTTGTTAAAAAAATTCAATATTACGTATAGCACACTTCATTCATATTTTAGCAAAAATTTGGAAAAAAAAACAAAATATAGAAAAAAATATCAAGCGACTTTCTTGATAACTTTTCGAGGAGAACAACTTTGATATTCTGACTGTTTTCGTATCTCGTCTCGTTCTTGCAAAGAATGCAAATTTTAATTTTTCATATAAAGACATCAAATTTTCTCTTCTCCAAGACGTGGGCTTTAAAGAAATCGAGGTGAAAAACCAATGACCTTTCTAAGAAAAACCAGTTTAAACATTTTCAGAAACACCGCCGCCATTTTATTAACTTTAAACATTTTTGAAATCTACCGGCGGCTGTCGAAAGAGAAGGACAATATCTGTCAAAATGAAATTAAAAAGTATTTATATTGGATCAGATATTGGAATACTTTTATATGCATTTTTGAGTGAATGAAAGCTTGAAGCTTTACGTTCAAAGCTATTATACAAGAACTAAAGGACATCAGCATGTAGCCGCTCGGCCAAGCGATAGGCATTATTTTTTAGATCTGCCAAGCGCGTGGGGGGAGGGAGCAATCGAAGCTAATCCAGAGGCCGTCCACCAGCAGGGAGCAGTGGCCAGCCACGAGGTTCGACTACTCCATAGGAAGAGATCTCAGGCTGGCCCACCTGAAGGGCGACGCCTAAGCGAGTTTCATCCGAGCACGAGGCTTCCTGACAGCCACGTCGTACAAGGCCGTGAAGCCGTCGAGGCCGTAACTAGGTGCCCACCCACACAACTATTATCTTGTTCCAGATATTATTCAGGTAAATTTCCAATTATTGAACTAGGCCCAGAGATTGTCATAGTTCAAATCGGACGAGTATTATCGTCTTTGAAACGGAACTAAAGGACCAGTGCTTTTCATCAACCCACGAGACGATAAGAATCCGAGAGTACGGACCAAAGCGACATCAGCTTCGCCTGCGGACTAGGTCCAGGTTATCCTCACGAGATTTCTTGATTATTATATATTGTGATTTCGCTCTACACGATGCTAAGATTTTGAACTGTCATTACAATAATAAACGTGAAATATATCATATTTTTGTGGTTGCTACGATGTTCGAGGTTTGCTGTGTATAAGCGTATTATGAATGGGCTATTCGTGCGAGCGAATATTCATCGATCCAGAGAGAACTACCATCAGCAATAGGCTTAGAATAGGGACCAAAAATATGTAAGGTTGGGTAGTTCTTGAATAAACAATCATATTTTCATAGTGAATAAAACTGTTTCATAGAGTCTTGACCTCAGTCCCCGCTTTTGAGTTTAACTTGAAAATATAAATCAAGATTGAAAATTAAGATCGTGGAATTCCATAAATTGTTTCCCATAGTGAAATAATGAAAACGTTTTAGTTTTTGGTATAATAGTGTAATGTCAATTTTTTTTATTTTCGACCTTCTGTCAATTCTAATCCAATATTTCCGATATATAAGGTCCATGAATTAGAAAAGTTTATTTACTTTAGAACAGGCTACGTTTCGGACGTTGATGTCGTCCTTTTTCAAGCCAAAAAGTTTCTTAAAGAAACATTAATTTAAATAATAATTCTTGTAAAAAGATTTTTGAAAAATATCATAAATATTTCCTAAATATAAACGTGGAAAATGGTTACTATATAACTTAGTACATAGTGAAGTAGCGTGATTTCAAGCTCAAAATATAGACGTAAGTGTACCTTTGAATTGTAGAAATCAAGTGTTGAGTGGATCAAGTGTATAGTATATTTGAGATAAGACATCCATAAGAAATGCCAATACAGTGCCTCACCCACAAAAAGAAGTGTATGAGTTTCCAAGAAAGTCTTTGGATTTTGTTATTAGTGTGTGTTATCAATAAAATTGCTGTCACACACGGAAATAGCAGCGAAAATCAGCCCTGTTTCTAGGTTTTCATTTCTGTCACTATGGAAAAATATTCTGGACTTTATATTCGAATGTCTGCTAGTGTGCAAAAATTACATATTTTCTCTGAATAAATAAGTGATAAAAGACATCCCACATAATAATGAGGGCTGCTAAATGATCCTTTCTACTGTTAGAAGACCTTAAGGACGTTGGATAAATCAGACTTGAAAATTTTTTTGCTTGCCCTTAATTGAGCGCCCCGATTCCAGAACGGGACATAATTCGGTAAAGTTGAGGGGAAGTTGGCCCTTGGCAACGAAAAATCGAAATTTGAGAATTTCATTTTTTAAGAAAGCATTCTTACTATAGGAAATTGGATGGCGCATCTTTTTTCGCCCAGCAAAAAAGTTGTATCTATTATAGTTTTCTAGATAACCACGATAATGATTTTTTTTTCTGAAGTCGATTTGTAATTAATTTTTGGCCTCTCGCTCGTCGTCATATCTACAGTTTTCGGAATTTTTTGATGAAATTTTGAGACAATACTCTCCAAAGTATCCTTAGAATGGTGATATGAGCGAAAAGTTCATATCATAATTTATAACAAAATAAAAAATTGTTTTCTAGGCCATTGCGAATTCAATTGCTTATAATCTTCGATCGCTTCGTTTATCGGGCGAAGTTTGAGCAAATATAAACTTCCTGTGAAGAAGTTGTTCAGAAAACTATAAGGAAGTTTACTGTGAAATTTTTTTTTTCTAAAAACTGAATAGGTAAATAATTGCGAATGTAAAAGTTGGAGCGCGCGACTCGTGACAATCCATGTCTATTAGACGGACGGAATTCTCCTGCGTACCTACATTCGAGTCCGCCTGTATTCCTGTCGCCTACAAGAGTTTAGTTCGCGTGCTCCAAGTTTTGCATTCGCAGTTTTCTACCTATTCAGTTTTTTGAAAAAAGGTTTTCACATAAAACTTTCTCATAGTTTTCTGAACAACTTCTTCACAGGAAGTTTTCATTTCCTCAAACGTCGCTCGATAAACGAAGCGATTGAAGATTATGAGGAATTTAATTCGCAGTGGCCTAGAAAACAATTTTTGATTTTGTTGTGAATAATCATATGAACTTTTCACTCATATTATCATTCTTAAGATACTTTAAAGAGTAGTGTCTCCAAATTTCATCAAAAAGTTCCAAAAACTGTAGATGTGATGACGAGCGGGAGACCAAAAATTAATTACAAATCGACTTAAGAAAAAAACATCATTATCATGGTTATCTCGAAAATGTTATGTCCCGTTCTGGAATCAGGACGCTCAATTATGAATACGGCTCTGCCCCCCATACTCATTTTCGGAAGTAGATTGTAGGATAAATAGACGAAACTCACCAAGTATTCGGGGTCTGATGAAATCCTGTAATCCATATAACGAAAAGTACATCCTGCTTTTTGTAATAAAATGAATATTTTGATAGAAAATATTCATTTCATCTTTTTTTGGATAAAGAAATTAATAGTAAAAAATAATAATAAATAATAGTGATGAATAAATAATATAAATATTAAAAATGATATAAATATTATATATATAATATGAATAAATAATAATAAAATAATAATAAAATCAATAATGAAATAATAAATAAATTATAATAATAAATAATAATAAATTAAATGAAGTAAATAAATTTTTTCTCAATTTTAAAATGGATATCTTGATAGAAAATATTCATTTTCTGAAACGTTGAAATCAACACTGAGCAGATAAATCCCGAGAAAGAGATGACGAGTGTCAAACACACTTGACTTCAATCATATTTTACAGACACAACACCGACACTAAATTAAAAAGCGCTCTGTATAGAGACCTTCCACCAACTGAACTTTACTCATTTTTTGTACTAAAATGATAAAATCGCAGAATACCCGGAGAATCGCGGTCAGTAATTTATCTTTTTCCTCGAAACTATCGGAATATAAAAATAAAAACTAACGATTTTCGTCATGAACGTGCATCCTGAATTTATTTTTTGCAGAAATACTCGTATAAAGATAAAATACTATATATTAAGTTATTTACTAAGTTCACAAGTCATTTATAAATGCATAAATTTACTAAGTTTAGACAATTTTTTTTTGCTGACTTCACGAGTCACTTCTTTTATATATAAATAAATTTACCAGCCTTGTGGAATTATTCATTTATAAATGCACAAGCCTTTGTTTTTTATGAATAAATAAATAAATAAACTTACAAACCTTGTGATATTATTTATTTACAAATTCACATGTCTCTTTCCTTTATGAATAAATAAGGAGAATTCTTTCACAACCGGACATCCTCTGCAGTCCAAAATTGGTTTAACTTAAAAAAATCGTGTTTGTGCTCAAAATTTAGCAAATTTCGTCTAGTTTTCAGGACCGTTGGACGGTTTCTGAAATTCAATATGGCCGACTCAATATGGCGTCAAAAGTCAGGAAAAACATAGATGAACAAATTACATTTTAAAAAAAATTATGAATGTGTCGATTTGAAATACTCCTTTTGGGTTCAAATTCTGCGTTTACATAGGTACTTTGACGAACCATGACACATTGCGAAATTTAAAATGTTGGATCCAATATGGTGGCTGTATGTCAACAATTATGCTCCCTGCAAATAAATTTCCTCAAATCGACTTGGAAATAGTTACTCGGGGGTTTTCGAGGTCTCTGATTACGATTATATGTAGTCCGAATATCGAAATCCAAAATGGCGGATACGATATAGCGGATTTGTACCAAAGAATCCAGCATTCAGGAACTCCCGTTGCTGAAATCGGCTTGTGAATGATTGCTGGAATGTTTTCGTGGTCGCTGATTGAAATTCTTCAGTCAAAATATCAAAATTCGACATGGCGAGTCGGGGTGATTTTTGAACGTGAGTCCCCTCGCCTCTCACGAATCAGGGTACTTTTTGAATGTGAGTACCTTGCCTCTCACGAATTGAGGTGCTTTTTGAACGTGAGTCCCTTTGCCTCTTACGAATCAGGGTGCTTTTTGAATGTGACTACCATTGCCTCTCACGAATTGGGGTGGTTTTTGAACATGAGTCCCATTGCCTCTCACGAATCGGGTCGCTTTTCACAGTTTGTTCATGCCTCATATATAAGTTTGATAGCATGAGGAGCATTTGAGTACCTTTAAATCAATAGCGTTCGATCCTTTTCTACTTCGAAGCAATGATTCTTCAATATTCGTGGGATTTCTGAAGCGTTGTCAGACCTTCTCTTCAGAGACCTACTAACTTTGTCATGCTCTTTTTTACTATAGAACAAGGTCGATATATTCTGAAAATGCTTTTGACCCTGTTCAGTACGTTTTTCAGGAGTTGGAATGGCTTCAGTTGGCTTACATAGAAGACTGCTCCGTGATGCTTCTTTTTTGAATAGAGCTCCGATACCATCTGAAGCACTTTTACCATGCGCAGTTGCATGGAAACTCCAATCAGTTCGGATACCGAAGTCTTCTTCATGATGAATGAGATTAACCATCTGAACTTTTTCTTGAAATATTGTTTCGCACCATCGCTGAAATAAGTGATTTTCTTCGCGCGAAGACTTCGTTTCACATGTGGTATCAACATTTTTGGACTGTATAAACTGCAGCTGTATCGTGGTTTGTGCTATCTGATAAGAATACTATGCTCTCATGTTTCAGTTCTGAGTTTTCCTGATAGTAATATACTGCAGGGAATCCTGTTCATTTGTTGTTATTGAAATAAAACGCTTGTGATGCATCTTGGACTACGTGTTTGTAATTTTTCATTGAAATCCAATACGATGAGAATTTCACCCTCATCCAGATTGTTCTTCTCAAATTGAAAGTACTGCGGCTGTTGCCTGGAGACGAATGAAAGAGGTTTCAAAACCAATAACTTATTACATAATTCTTCTGCGAAGTCTGTTGGAGTGAGTATTTGAGTTTGTGAAGTCGCCCTGTCTGTCACAGTCCAGGTACCGAATTGTACATTATCGATGTTTTCCCCTTCCAATAATTGTTGTAGAAGTTGTGAAAAACTCGCAATTACTGGACATTTTTCACATTCATCAAGAAAAAAATTTGCATAACTTTTTTCACCGTCATTCACTTGGTTCTGACTAAAACACGAACCTTATTCCCGACTGAAAAGAATTTCCCAGCAAAACTTGCCAAAAAATTCCATAGCCCTATCCGCCTAACCAAACAATTGTCCCCAGTGGTCTATAAGGTCTTCAATTTGGATGACAGAATCATTTGTGAGGTGCATGTAAAAGATTTCAAAAAGCACAAAGTTTAGTCGTCCCCTTTTTCCTTTGCACTTAGTTTACCGAAGCTTTCGTCTCCTAGTTACCGTTCATACTACAACCCTTGGCCTATTGCTTACTATACCCGACACCTAACATAGCTGAAGGTGGTTCTTATACCAACCGACCCCTAAGGTGGATTCCGAGCTCGAGGCCGCATTTTATCGGCTGCTGAGGCGCAGTCAATACGTACCAGGTTGGCGCCACCTGCGACCCTTTGAACATCTGATCGAAGCTGCCCTCCAACTGGAACCCAGACTCCGAACTGCTTTCATGGAAGCCGCCGAAGAGTACGCCCATTCCACTTTCCGTGTCCTGCTCGCACCTCCACCAGCTAGCAGTGACCGGTCAGCGCCGAGAGACCACGTATGCTACTGCTGCCGCCATCCTGAAGAAGCCACAGTGGCCACCCAGACTCCACCCATGGAAGACCACAAACGATCAAGCTGCTCCATTGCCACCCAAAACTCGTCCAACGAGGTGCCTAGAGGAATTCACCAGTCAGTGGCCACTCAACCCTTGCCACCGGAAGCCGCCGGGTACGACACCTTTGTCTCGGTTTCATCGTCAACGAGGGACACCACCGCCCAGCTATTTTGCTTCCGCCATAATCTTAGGCCAAATAGTAGTTTTCTCCTATTAATTCGTCGCCACAATATCGCTGTACTTACCGACGCCGTGTTGGCCTCGTGGTACAAGCTGGCGATTTAATTCCGCTTAAGCTCTCGAGCCACCGTGCAGTTTTCGTGTTAGCTAAACCCCGGTATTATTATTAACTTTCCTTTGTTAAAGTCAGAAAGTTTCTAATTTTTGTCAATAGTGCGACTCTGATTAACGCCCATTTTGTTTTGCCCTTGGAGTATCGGATAAATGATCGAGCCCAGCTCGGATTAAGTTTTATTATGTCAACTAGTCTAATCCTAACTAGTAAAGTCTGTAAATTAATTAATGTGGTAGAATGGCCTCAAGATAAAATTTGGTGATAATCTTCCCCTACAAATTGTCACTTTTCAAAATGAATGTCATTCTATGTTACCGATCTTTGTGAAGTTGCTATCGACCCCTTCCCGTGTTACAATTTTTCAATGAATATTGCAAGCCATTTAGCAACCAAATCTGAGGAGTCTCTCATTCACGAGTAAGATTTGACCTTAGCTTGAGAATTTTCCTGAAAAGGCTAACCCATCCCTTCCACTGTTACTCGTAGCAGGACTGAGTAGTCGCGGGCAAAGCTTTCGCTCACGTTCCAAATTCAAGTTCTGAGTTTAAGTGATTTTTGAGTGTCCTGCTGGCGCATGCGCGCCTGACGCCCAACCTCCTACGTAAAAGATAAAGTATTTTAGTTTTGGTGATAAGGAACGTGAGTTGAAAATAACGGTGAAGAGAAATTCACCGCAATAAGTTAAAACCAGATTCGATAGAATTTAAAACGAGAACCATAAAGAGGAGACTGAACAAGCTAAAGCTTTCACGGTCTGCCCTCACATTAGCGAAATATCAAGCAAAATTACCTCCGTTCTCACACCTAATGGCATCAAGGTTATTTTCAGACCACTGGAATCTTATTTCAATTTTTTTGTTTTCCCGTAGGATAAGCTGGATATTACAAATAAAAGTAAATAAAAATAATTTATTGAATGAGAATTGAAAGTGTTGAAATAAGAAATAACTCTAAAATAATTGAAGGGTCATAGTATTCATTCATGTATGTATGTATGAATGTGTGTATGGATGCATGTATGTATGAAGGTGTGTATGTATCTACTTACATTCTCTTTGACTTCTCTCACTGACATTTTTAAATGAGAATCGTCTGTATGATCTGATTGTTGAGCGTAAAGCGCGAGTGTCTCTATGAGAATGTTATCGTTAAAGCCGCAGGTGATTTGAGAACTCTCCTCAAAGTCAAATTGTAAAACGATGTTCAGTTGTGACTTGTGACTGAAGTGCATTCGGGGTTCGAATCACAGTCTTCGATTTGAGTAACAATACTTATGATATTCGAAAAAAATCGAAATGCACGCATAGAACGACCGAAAACGAGCGAGAAGCGCGAGACGTCACCGGCGTCGCGCTTCATGAAGATGTGCCCACCGCAGGCGAGCATATTTTCATATATAAGGAATGACATATGCGCATTTGTCATCATGTATGTCTTGTTGCGTGGATCGAAATTTATTTTCTGGATGGTTGAGAATCATCAGTAAATACTGAGCAAATTTGCATTTTTTTAGTTCAAGAGTGGGTCAACAACGTCGGCGAGGTCTCTTTGAAGGGACTGTCAATCAGTGCGGCAGCGTTGGTAATGTGGCCTAATAGTCTTGGTGGAACATCCGGATGCAGCGGGGTTGCTGGTACCAGTGATATCGCTGGCCTCACCGTCTCTACCACTTCTGCATCTGAACTCTTTGGTCCCGCAGGATTTGGATCATCATCTACTGGACCGTATAGTGCCCTGAAAACAAACCCTTATGTTAGTGCACTCGGTATGCCACCAATCGAGGCTCTGCATACAAGTATTGGTTACCCAGGCTGTTCGCCTGCTGGTGAGTCATATTACTGTGAGTGCCTTTGCTTTTAATCTATTTAAACACCGTTCGAATGTTGAAACAATTAATCAAAGATAAGCTCTTGTGATTTTTATCCGGGATCTATCATGACAAAAATCAGAAGCAGGTGTCTTTTCAAAAGTTGAGTGGCTATGGAATTCAATGTTTGCGTAAAGAACTTTATCTTTGCATTGTGCTGGCTTGTTAGGTTTCGGTGATTTCTTTTTTTCCAACTTTCTGCAAATATACCTCTTAGATACAAGAAGTGCCCATGGCACAGTAGCACGCCTCTTTTTGAAGCAAAGTGAGCCTCTACCATTTCGCCATCCGGCAGCCTTCATAGCCACACGGAAATTTTTTAGCAAAGCAGCTGCCCTAGCGCTAGTAGCGCAGTGCCATCATGTTTTAGTGCAGCGACATTGTCACATTTGGCTAAACAGATGCCCCAAAGCATTGGTCGAAATCTTCCTCTACGTGTACGCAGCGCTGCTTTCTCGTGCCCTCAACATGTGCCACGGCCGCACGATGTTGAGAAAGCAAGTTGCTCAAAACGAGAGAGGAGCCTCACCAAGTTTAGAGCACGCTCTTCTTTACGAATTCGGGGCAACAGATCTAGCTGCTAAGGAAACCGCTTATCCTAACTTTCTTCCATGCAGACATATCCCCGACACAGTATCAGCGACTCCACCTCGCCAGAAATCCTGATACTATGCCACAGGTTGCCCCCAAAAACTAATGCTGAGTAGAGTAGAGTGCGTACCGGTCCATATGAAATCATCCAGTTACATGAGCAGATTCAGCGTTCTGTAAAGCGCGCTCGTAGTATACAAAGAATAGAGGTAGATCAAAAAAGCTTGATCGAAAATACGTGACCTACGTGTGAAATAATTAGACGTAGCAACAGATTTCTGCATTAAAACGATCTAGCGACAGTTTTCAGTGTTAGAAAAAGGACGTAAGTCTAAAGTTAAAAAATGAATAGATGTACCAACATTGAAACATTTCAAGAGGAGTTACTATCTTAAAATGATTTTATAGAAAGGAAATGAATATCCTACTCATAATTATAGTTTATAGGCCGAAGACAACCATTTACTCGCGTTAAACGGGCTTCAGAGTCTTCTAATCTGCGTATCTGTCACTGGAATTTCAGATTGCCGGTAATCGGTCTCTAAAAGAATTTCACTCGTTATAATTTTTTTGACAAACTCATATGACGTGAAAGCCCTTCCATCCTGTAGAATTTAGATAGCAAAAGAAATCTAGTAGTAATGAGGATGATTTGTGTTAATCTTTCAACAATTCATAAATTTAAAAAATCTTGTATAATATGGCAGCCTAACATCAAAAGAGTCTATCTCATTCAAAAAAAGAGAAACCGATTCAATATGACTTCGCTTGAAATGTACATTGCAGTGCATTACAGATTTGAAGCTGTTTGCGAAACTATCTGATTCACATATGTAGTCGCAAACCAATTTAGTCTTAGATTTCTTAATTTGCAGTTGACAAATACGCAATTCACCGAGTCTCTATCTCAATGAGTTCTTTTTTCCTAAAATGTCACTCAAAAATGAACTTCTTATTTCCGATATGGGTGAAATATTCTAGCTCTAAATTTTAAGACGTTATTACTTGACTGCAATCTATTTTAAGCATTTAAAACAACAATTGCTTTCCTTATAAATGAATTATTTTTTAAGTTTTTCTCCGATTTAATAAACGGAGGAGTCCATGTCAAGTAATCACAAGAATTTTCGTGTTGGAATTGGGTTTGACTTAACTGAGTGTATTCGGTCATTTGGTAAAGTCCCATATCTCCGCCATTTTTTCGAATTTTCCAAAAATATTTGCTGGGACTTGATTTACTTCCAGAAGACTAAATGCACCGAATAACAGTCAAATCCAATTCTAAACAAACATTTTTTGTGATCTCTTGACATGGACTCCACCATTGAGGAAATCAAAAAAAAACTTGCAAAATAGTTGATTTATAACACAGCCATACAAAAAAAGTGTCGTGATCTGGAGACACGACATATGTTTTCGTATGGATTTTGACAGGCTGAATCCGAATCCGATGTAAGAATTTTCCCTACACGTCAGCGTTTCACCCTAACCTCAAAAAACTCAGAAAAATTAGTATTCCCTGTTCTGTGGATGAGGCATATCAATTGTTATGTTTTTCGATGCACTGAATGCGAATTAGCTGTCAGAATTGAGCCCACACGTTGTCCTTGAACACTAACCTCAAAAAAACTCAATAAAATGATCTAGAATTGTGATATACTGACTTGAGGGCTGATTTTTTTTGGAAAGCCTATATCAGCGGAGTCTCATTCTTACAACTGACGTGACCTAACTTCAACTCACCTAACCTAACCTAAACTCATCTAACTTACCCTAACCTGGCCTTATATAACCCCTATCTTGCATAGCAGATTCTACTATTCCGTCAGAAAGGTGAATTTTAACACAGAAATCATTGTTAGCAATGTCTGGAAATTCAAATTAACATTCAAAATTTGGTTTTACGGTCATAATTTGTAAAGCTTACTTGGTAACTTGTCTCAAACTTTTTCATATTTCACTGTTACATCGAGGAGATCTTCTATTTCTTAAGTTGCTTCTTCAGCGATCACAATAAGGACACGTGCTTACAATATTTCCATTCTGAAGCTGTCCATTTTATATAAGGCCAGGTTAGATTAGGTGTGTTTAGGTTAGGTTAGGTGAGTTGAAGTTAGGTCACGTCAATTGTAAGAATGAGACTCCGCTGATACCTATAGGCTTTCCAAAAAAAATCAGCCTTCAAGGCAGTATATCACAATTTTATGTCATTTTATTGAGTTTTTTTTAGGTTAGTGTTCAAGGACAACGTGTGGGATCAATTCTGACAGCTAATTTGCATTTAGTGGATCGAAAAACATAAGGATTGATATGCCTCATCCCCAGAACAGCACATACTAATTTTTTCGTGTTTTTTAAGGTTAGGGTGAAACGCTGACGTGTAGAGCAAATTCTGACATCGGATTCGGATTCAGCGCGTCAAAATCCATAGGAAAACATATGTCACGTCCACAGATCACGACACTTTTTTTTGTGTGGCTGTGTAATTTTTCATGAACGAGTGTATTTTTATTATAACTAATTTTACAATATGAAAAACCACATAATAAAGGCACTTATATATTCAATATTTTTTTATTGCCAGTGTATTATAATGCAGTGGTCCAGCAGAAGCATATTATGCCGCAAGAGTCAGGATTCTGAAGAGAAGGGATGAAAAGAAAAAAAAGTGAAGGGTGGATATAAAACTGAGAGAAAAGCGCGGAAGACAACAAATCCATCATCTCCCGCTAGAGAACTGAAAGGAGCGCGCCACCGCCGTGCCGCACTCTGTGTAATTATTGCCCCGGCCCCTGTGGCCCAACTCGAAAAACACCCCGTTTATTATAAGGTTTTACAGCCGCTTAAAATATAACCCTCGAGATCCAGCGAGAAAGAGTGCGAGGACAAGGGTGAAAAATAGCTAAAGAACGAAGAAGAGAATAGAATAGAAGAGAAGAGAAAAAATAGAAAAGGAAAGAGATCTATCGGTGTTGTGTCGCGGTAGTAGCGCATTGTTCATCCACCGCAATTACGTGCACACCAACAAATGGATGGTTCCTCACACTGACAGGGGACAATGTGCCCGTGCATGCGCTCTAGCAAAAGATACGTACATGTGCGTTCGCGCGATGACATGGTCCATTGAAAACACGAATCCGCGCGCAAACAAACATTGGCGAATGCAAAAGAAGTAACTCTGAATGAGTGGTACCTACGGAGAACTATAGAGTTTCTCCGCTATTAGCATCCACTCTGACTCGACGTGCAACCGGCGGTGCACCAGGAACAAGAGCAAGAGAAAGAAAGAAAAAGGATGAGAGGGAAAAAGATACAGGAGAGCGGTCATTATGGAGATTGAAACACCAGCACCGTTCGGGCAACGCGTTGGTTGGTGGGTAATCATCGTCGGAATAGATAAAACCTCGCCTCGTCGAGAAGCGTTACACGAGGTACCGTACACCGTTATGGTGATCATGGTAACAGGATCAATTGAGACTGCGACCAAAACACATGGTCAGCAGATCTTAAACTCTGCTTGATGAAGTCAACTATTTTACGCATTATATTTGCCATCCATGGGTATGTAATGTTTTCTTTCTATCCTCTACACGTGTGCAAATCTTCTATTCCATGCATCCATGGACACTATTCATCCCATCTACTCACTCATCCTACCCACTCTTCCTATCAATTCATCCCCTCCAAATTTCATATCAAACTATCCTTTTCATCCACCCATCCTGTAAGTTTATTCTTATCATCGAACTCACCCAAGCATGTATCTTATGATTACATCTTGTCTTGTCCATCCATCCATCCATCCATCCATCCATCCATCCATCCATCCATCCATCCATCCATCCATCCATCCATCCATCC
>JAUMHM010000085.1:52442950-52457464 GCA_032362435.1 Melikaiella ostensackeni
CCATCCATCCATCCATCCATCCATCCATCCATCCATCCATCCATCCATCCATCCATCCATCCATCCATCCATCTATCCATCCATCCATCTATCCAGCCAGCCAGCCATTCAAAAATCAGTAAGATTCTACAATAGGGGAAAGGCGGTCACAGTAGTTCGGTTTTCGCAAGGAGTCAACAGGAATAGAAAAACAATTTTCCATAAGGTACGTCATAATTACTAAATATCTATGACTCTATTGTATTGGCGTCTTTTAGAAAAGTAATATTTCTATGTTTCTCATATTTAGGTAAGTTTTTCTTTACAAAGTCGGTTTTTGACAGTCTTCTGAAAAACAGATTATTTTAATTCGCAATTTTAAGTAATATTTGGGAATCACCTCGGAAAATTAAGAAAAGCATAAAAATATATGTTCCTTGTGTGTAAAAGTGAAATCAACAAAATGTTATTGAAAAATGATTTTTTAATTCTAAGATGTCATACATTCATTCAAAATCCTACGTATCTTAAGATGTTGCGCCTTAAAAAAAAGAAACAGGAACTTTCCATCCTTCAAAGAGGCTTGTTTTTGTCTTTTGAGGATAGTACTCTAGTTTGCACTAGCCTGTATTAGGTAATATTACTTTTTAGTGAGTGCCAGACTCAAACTGTTTTAGAATGATTAGAGAAATTATTAGATATTTATGCAATATTTTTTAAGTAATTCTGGACTTTTCTTATGAGTAATTATGTGAAGAACTGTGAAAGAAAAAAATATTGTTCTAAGGGGTAGTTTCAAGAATTTTAAGGGTAGTTTTCTATCACTGGCACTCATTTCAACTTTAAAAAAGTCATTCTTATTCATTCAAGGCTGAAAATATGTAAGGTGTATGAAAAAAGTACATTATAAGTTTTAAGCCCCTTATAGCCTTGCACCACGGGTTGAACATTTTTGTTTAATTTATAAAAAGTTGCAAGATTATTTCTTCATGGAATGAAAAAAATAGGGAGGGGGGGCTAAGACAACAACAAAAATGTTTTATTTTTTGGGCTACCCCAATACACAGGTTAATTTAAAAATAAGCATCCATACGAGTTTAGGGTTTTCTGCTGTAGGTAAGGTTTCCCTATCTAATTTGGTTACTCTCTGAATTGTTTTGTAACACTATCGATTTTTGACAACATTTCAAAAGATGTAATTTACTTTAAAAGTTCAACCTACTTTGAAGAACATACAAAAATTTCGAGGCGTAAGCCATAAAAAGTACCGGCTCGTTTTTTGAACGGAATCATGAGTTTGTTAAAAAAAATAATAATAATGTAAATTCCATGGAATATGCGGACATTGCTATTACGCTTAGATAAATCATTAAAACGACAAAATGAATAAATATGTTGGCAAAAATATTACTAATCATTCTGTCTTATACTCTAACTATTTTAAATTAAATAGGTACCTAAGTAATTAGAAAAGCTCAAAGGATAAAAGTTTCATACAAGAATAGAAAATCCAAAAAACTTCCAACAAAAGAAAAAAATTACATACATTCATTCATGGAAGAAATCAATTCCTAATTTGATGGGATGCAATATATACACTACAACCCTATTTTAAGAAAAACTTGTTTGTACTACGAAAAAAAACTATAATACATCCCATTAAGAAGGGAAAAAATGTAAGATTGCGTTTTGGACACAAGGGCAAAGCAACCCTGAGAGTTTACACGGCTTATAAGAAAAAGTTCCCAGGTATTCCACGGTCAACTAACGCCCAAAAACCATCAGGACAACGAGATATTTTACCATTCCACAGGGGTAGAAGGGAGGCACACTTGCATACGTAATAATGGTATAAACCTGAGGGGTGTCCCGGTTCTTTTATGCCAGAAATCTACTATAAAGCTGACAAAATCACAGCGAATCCCTCCCCTCAGTATACAAAATCCAAATGGTCATCGTAAATAGAAAATCCGTTTTTTCCATACGCACACGAAAAGTGGCAGAGTTTATTCATAATGTAGCGCGTTATATGCGTCCCGACGCTCTTTGCATGAGGGGTGAAAAACGAGGCTTTTCGTTAGGGTGATGCCATAAATGTGCAAATGTTTCCTCTAACGTCGCAATTTACATTTTCGACGTGGATAAGTGTATACTATAAGTTAGGCAACTTTATCCAAATAAAATAGTTTTTTTTTTCAGGTGGAATTTAATGACCGAATCTGAAATGTAAAGCCATGCCTTTGGCACAGGTCAACTGCAAAAAAATCGTTCTGCGCCGAATTAAACTTTCTGCTAATTTGACACCTGCGTGTTTGTCTTCACCTGCTAAACGTGAATTTTGCCCACCACGTGCCATGCTTTTTTTTCTTTAAAAATATATTTTATATCAATCTTGTAGATTACAATATTCAGTATTCAGTCAGTTTCTAAATGTAAGTAATCATTTACCGTTAACGTTATTAAAGAAAATAACAAATGTTTCGTCGCTACTTTAATTTTCTTCAATGAATGTCAAGTAACTTCAATTACATTTTGAAATATACACCACAAGAATTTATTTAAAACATTCAAAATTACCCCATTCAGGTTCAAAATGACCCAGCCAGGTCAAAAATGAACCGGATTTCCGATTGAAAATTACCTATGCAAGTTCAACTTGAACCAAACTCAGCTAACTTTTGCTGCTTATTTCAGTGATTGTTTCAGTACAATATAAAATCTCAAAAAAGATTGAAACGAGGTTGAAAAACTGAGCAGAACGTGGTTATCTGGCGAGGCGCCGCGCGACGGAGAATTAATTTTCATGGACCGTGGGTCAGGATCCCAATGAATAACAATAAAGTAAGGGCATATGAAACCACGGGCGCTGGAGGATCGTTACGCGCAACATTAACTTTCAGCTTATCCTCGTTTATGCAAATCTCTGGGACATCTGTTTCTCGCGATTTTGAAACGCTCTCTTTCCAACGATCGTTGTGACCAGCCTGACGTCATCTCAACTTCGCATCCTAAGTTCAAGGGTTCAGACAGATGCGTGAGCGCTAACGAGAACAATTAGAAGTTCCACTTTGCGCCACAAGTCCCTCTAAAAATAAACGCAACCACTTTATTGTGTATAATGCTCTTCTCATAAAAACAGATGCTTCAAGCTTCACAATCTTACATGATACTTGTAAATCATTCCGAGCATCTACAAACTAACAGTGTCTGGAAGTAACACGTTACTTTTTTCTAAAAAGACAAATTTTGTTGTTGTTTTTTGAGGGCAGGAATTAAAGGACATTGGTCATTTAAGAATGAAAGCTTAAAACTAGTTTCTGAAAACCCGACCTCTTAGGAGTGATGGATATGGTACGTTAGTTTAAGTATACCTATATCTGGATGCAGTGATCGATTAATTTCGAAATGTAAATATAATTACTGGCTATAATAATCCACCAGTGGTCGCGAAAGGAGGAGGAGGAGAAGGAGGAGGAGGGAATAAAAAGTCGTAATTGCTGGCGCAGAGCGAGAGTATAACGCCAGACCACCTGGTTTGCCATAACCGCTAGTTGGAATGTGGTCAGAATAAGCAGGTTCAGCAGGGTGACGGTTTATCCTTCGATAGATCCACAAAACCAATAAACTGTAATTTGAACACTCTTATTGTCTCCAGAAATAGATGTTATATGATACAATTATCAAGAAATTTTCTCTTTTAATGAAAACAATCTCGGGCAATAAATCTTACACTACTTGATATTAACCATTTGACCACCAGTGTTGTTGCTTTTAAACAACAGAAAATATAGAAATATTTTCTCATCATTGTAGAATTTTTCAAATTCCAATAAATTCAAAATATAAATACATGAGAGAAAATGAAAATTAAGAAACATGATGTATTTACAATATATTTAAATCAGGGATCAGGGATCCGAACGTTACGTTCCTTTTCGTTACGTTACGTTAATGCGTATCGAAACTTTCGTTATTTCCGTTACTATTATTTCCATCAACAACAAAAATCATTTCTAATATTGTTTTATTTGGTTACTAAAAGAAGGAAACTAAATTAAATAACGAAAATAACGTTTCTAGATAATGACTATTAATGATTGTATTAATTTAATAACCTGGAAAATTGAATAGTCGAAGGATCCAATCGGATTTTAACATAATTCGATGGTACTTTGGGACAAACCCTTCTAAGGGATCTGAAAGTTGCAATTATGAGAACTAAGACAAGCCGGGTGCTCCAGGGAATTCACCAGGTCTCTCAAACATTCCTCGAGGAATGTTGAGACCCAGTGTTCCGGCGATAGCTGAAACACGTTTCCGAAAAAGCGGGCATGGTTCGGATTCACCAGGAAGCTTACCAGGTCGAGTTTTATCCAGGTGCTTCAGAGGATTCTGCAGGTCATTCAAACACTTTCTTCGGGGAATTTTGAGACGTTGTATCCCTGCGAAGGCTAAATTGAGTGTTTCTAAAAAATTCAAGATGACCAAGGTCCGCCCGGGCGCAAACTGGATTGAAATTTAAGTTTCCTCGGAAATACTTTATAATTAAGCCTCTTAACCTTCAGCAAAAAAAGGTTTAGTTTCTTCCTTGACACATAGCCTATAAAGTTTATAAGAAGAAGGTTAGGTATTTAATTTACCTAAAGAATTACAAATTCAACCTATTGAAATACGTGTCAGTGATCTAGCGAATCGTATAAAGCATGATTATTGTAGCCGCTGGTAATCAAGACTTCCAGGCCTTTATGGAGGATCAATTTTTGAATGGATTCAAAAAGTGTCAAAGCTTGACATGATAAACCTCCTGGACTACGTCCAAACTCAAATCAGATTTGAATGCGTCGCCTTTGCCTGCAGGTCAAATCAAGTTGAGTTTCAGGACGTACCCTTGGTGAACCCAGATTATTCTTGCTTTTCAAGAAAAATTTCAACCTTCGCAAGAATGCAGGATCTCAAAATTTTGCGAAGAATATATTCAAGCGACCTAGTGAAATGCCTTCGAGAAATGTTGAAATTTTATCTGGTAAGTCTCCTTGTGAATCCTAGAAATCCTGGACTATATAATTTTCTTGGTTATTGAATTAATTCAGTTATTAATAGTCATTATCTAGAAACATTAATTTCGTTATTTAATTCAGTTTCCTCTTTTTAATAACTAAACGAAACAAAAATAGAGATGATAGATATATTGCTGTTGATGGCAATGACGATAACCAAATAAAGAAATATTTGATTCGTCCGAAAATAACATATCGTAACGTAACGAAAGTTTCGTATGTATTCCTCATCGTGTCACGGTAAAAATCAGATTTAACCTGGTCAACAAAGTATACAGCCTATAGTTTTCATCCGATTTCAATTTTTTTTTAAATGAAGATAATTAAATTTCTAAGAGATCTCTGAAGCGCAAGTTTTTCTATTTAGCTTAGTTTATACTTATTTATTTAACTCAAATTGTGGCAAAAAAAAATTTTCCAGGTTTTTTTTTTCTCTTTATGATAAGAAAGAATCAATTGATTGAATATTATTGGAATTGGAATATTTAAGAATGCAGAATCACGCGAATTGCAGTCAATCGGTTTGTGAAAATTTCAATCGGTCTCATAATTTAAATCATTTCAATCAGTCATTATAGCCACCGAGTTCAGTCAAATTGGACGAAAAAAGTCCAAAGGCTGGAACTCGAAGATACCAGTAATTTTTTTGTCTAAAACGTTTAGATAGACGGTACTATGGAAGCTCAGAAATCCTCGAGCAAATTAAAGTAGAGCCACTCCTCTGATGTTGAACGGAAAAACCTAATATGTAACATTTGCTATAGTGACTATTTTCAAACAGTCTTGCATGAGAAAATAATCTATATGGCAAATGTCACTTATTAGGGTTTCCCGTTGGACAGCAGCCCTGTTAGTAACAATTAACTGAAAATCGCAAACATTTTGACAAGTTCGGGTGGATCGTTCGTTTCGGGTAAGAGATAGAGTAAAAATGTATATGAGATGATTTTTAGAAGATGAAACACGCTTTCAAATGTGTCCTTATCGAACCTTCTACGACCAATAGCTTATAAAATATGAATTTGTTAATTAAGGGTCCTCCCTTGCTGAGTGAGCGACGCATGTGATGAATTTTCATTGTCATAGGAAAAAATATATCCACTTTCTCTTTGTAGATCTATAAAATAGAAGGTTTTCTGAGTACGAAATGATTTTTTTCAGTATCGAAAATCCAAAATTGGCAGAGGGGCGGGGTGGGGGAGGGTGACGGGATTTTCTTTGTTAAACAATAATATTTTTGAAAGTTGCACTTTTAGTGAATTCTCATTCGGTGAATCTGCTTAGGGATAATACTTCTTCAATAAAGAGTGTTTATGAAATTTTGAAAAAATCAATTTTCAGCAACAAATTCTTATGAACAATAATTTTTTCCATACTAACACTTGGTCCGAAAAATCTAAAAAAAAATAAAGAATAACCAAGGGCTAACAAGGAAGTCAATTATTTTTTCATCAATTTTCTATCTGCAGTAGTTTTGTTGTAAAAAAATATTGTTTGAAGAATTCTCATGAACAATGTAACACAATTAAAAATTAAAGTACATTACTTAGCACGTGCAAGATTAAAAGCTGAAATATCAGTTACAACACGGGTCAAATATAATAAAACTTGATTAGATTGCGAGTTATCTTTATTTGTTTAACCGAAATATTTTGTAGCGAGTACTTGTCGAGGTCTTGTAAATCAAGCAAGCAGATCGCTCGTTGCTCCACTATATCCTGCATGGCTGAAAAAATAAGTCCTAAGATATAAACATATAAATTGAATTTTAAACAATCAGTAGATAAGAAAGCGAGTAATTTTCATCAATCATGAACTAAATATTATGTTCCTTATTTTTTGATAATTTATATAATTATTTTAAACTATCCTGAAATAATATTTATGAAAGTTGTCTTATCAATATTTACTCTCTATTTTTTTACAAATTTTTCAGGCAAGTGCTGTAATGGAACAAAAATTATTATTTTCAACAAATTGTTGCTAAGAATTGAAAACATTTTTCTAAAATCCGACACTTTTTCTTGAAAAAGCGTTATCCCTTAGTAGATTCGCCGAATAAAAACTCATTAAAAGTTCAACTTTTCAAAATATATAATATTCAACATGTAAAATATATTTATTGCATAAATATTCATTAAAATGAGATAACCATTTTTTTTGTAAGCAAATTGAATAAATAAATGCAAAATCAATGTAGTTTTTACGCAAGTTTGCTTGAAAGTGCGTTACCGGAGAGGCTTATCTAATACAAGAAAATTCGATAAGTACTAACTTGTCATTTTTTATGATCAAATTGAATAAACAAAAGCACAGTTTTGTAATTTTCGTGCAGAATCTTTGTTGACTCTAGCTACCTCGAGATTTCAATGTAAATAATTTTTTGAGTCGAGAATTACGTCGTATAAGCGGTCTTCTAAAAATGTATGACTACTGATGCTGAAATTCCGAAACTGCCAGTTTGTACTACAGCTGGAACAATGAAGTTCTTCATTCTTCATATCCTGCTCGTTGCCTGTGTAATATTCTTTGATGCTATTCGTAAGTATAATTACACTCGTATATTGTATCTTGTATTGTATTGTATATTGTATTCTATATAAGCATTGCATGTATTGTATACATTGTATTGTATTACATTAATTCTTCGTTTCGTGGCTTTGCGGTCAGTAAATGATGGAGAAGATTTAGATTTCCAGCAGATGTTTCGGCTACATACCTGTATATGGGCCCTCTTCTGTGATTTATTCTATAAAAAGTTTTTGGTACATTTCACTTTTTTCCCTAAGACGGATTTTTGTACGTCGACTTTTTTTGTATATAAAATTAATTATTGTTCTATATAACTAAAATATAATAACAATCTTCATACATTTATGTTCAATGCGTGTTACCTTTAATCAGTGTCTAACAACCGTAAATTTAAAACGTTACATTCTTGTTCTAACATCCATCTATGGTCCTCAGACATTACTGCACTACACTTATTCACTTAAAATACTGATTTTTATTTATTGCTTACTTTGTAATGATCATAAGAACCATTAGAAGAGCGAAACTGAGAAGTTATAAATTTGAACCGCATGATAAGGAAAAGCAGACAAATAAATCTAGCTGTGAATTCGATCTCAGGTGTTTCCACTTTTCTCATATTTACAATTGTGTGGTGCTCATTTTTCACGAGCACTTTGCTTCCTCATTATGACTACTTGGCAAATATATTTGCTTCCTCATAGAGGAATTTAAAATACAAAAATACAAGTAGGTCAATCAATTCGTCTCGAATCGAAGAGTATTTTCTGTTTTTGCATTAACTTTGAACTATGTTGATGAAAAGAGTTATACTGTAAAAAACAGATTTTTCGAATACTATAAATGAACAAAATGACCATAACTTCTTTACTCTTCAGTAGAATGCATTAACATTATAGGTCAATCGATTCATCTCGAATCGAGGAGTCTTTTCTATTCTTGCATCAACTTTGAATTATGTTAATGAAAAAAATTTTGCTATAAAACATGTTTTAATATTATATGTCTTGATTCGTCACAAGACAAGGAAACTTTTATATTCTTGCATCAACTTTGAATTATGTGCATGAAAAAAGTTATACTCTGAAAAACCCATTTTTAAAATATTATAAAGTGCTAAAAAAAATTGTAATGATTATTTTTAGAAATTTTTCGATCATTTTTCAGATATTAGATGTGACTTCACTGTCCCGTTCCTTGAATATAAAGCACAACAAACATTGAAAATTTCAAAGCTTTAAATTTGGAAAGCTGAGAGACGGAAAATCAGACAAATAAAAAATGGTAATTAAGATATTATAAATTTTAAAGCCTGGGACACGCGAGGCAGATAATTGAAATTGGCAATCTGTTTTTCCCAAAGCCACGAAACCAAGAATTAATATTTTTACTGAGAGTCATAAAAAGCCACGAACAATCAATTAATTGTATTGTAAATTGTATATGTATAATGTATTGTACCTTATACCGTATATTGAAACTATATTTTATATTTTTACACATTTTAAACTCATGTCAATGCCTTTGAAATGTTGTGCGATGGAAATTTGTCAAGGAAAACCATTAAAGTAAATGTACCAGATAAAAAAAGAGTCTGTATTTTCCCAAAAACCTTGGTAACGTAAATCACATAAGAGTTCTGTGAATTTTCCCTAAAAAGTTTGGGGAAAATTTCCTCAAGATTTCTCTGAAAAATCTTCCCAGAAAATCTTGGTGAATATTTCACAAACTTTTGGCAATTTTCCACAAATATTGTAGTGAAAATTCCCCAATAATGGTGTAGAATATTTCCTACAAGCTGGGGAACTTTCCCTAACATTTTGGCGGAGAATCTCCAATAATGGTGTGGAATATTTCCTACAAGCTTGGGAACTTTTCCTGAATTTTTTTGGGGATATTTCCTAAAAATTTGGGAAATTTTTCCTAACATTTTTGTGAAAAAATCTCCAATTTTGTTTAATTTTTGTCGATTCAAAGAACAATTAACTTAAAGCAAAAAATTCCTCCATTGTTAAATAAATATGAATAGGTTAAGTCCAAAAATTAAAATTTTTGAATAAATCATAACATCATTTCTTTTTCGCGGAGAATATCTCCTCATTTTCTTCTCAGATTTCTCCAATTTTTAGGAAAATTCACCAAACACAGAAAAATTCGTCACTCTATATGGGGCTTACTTAATTCCAAAACTTTTGGAAAATTTTCCAACTTTTTGGTGAAAATCGCAATGTGAATGTGAGAAGTTTCCTAAATTTTATGGAATTTATCCAATTTTTTGGGGAAAATTCATCATTTTCTCAGGTAAACGTATTTTCAACATAAAATGTGGAATTTTCCTCAAAAAACAGCAAGGCAGATTCCCCAAACTTTTCACAGGGTGCTGAAAAATTATGTAAAATTTACAGAAAATATCCGTGAATCAGTAAGATACCTCAAAATTCTGTGAAGATTACAGAAAATTTGCTAAGCTCTACACCGAAAAGCTATGCTGTCACTATTTTAACATAGGGTCCCTCTAACATTAACAGATTTATTTTCTGCGTGACAATTATCCTGATCTTAATCCCTGTACGTAGTCGTGACACCTTTCTTACTTCTTACTTAGTTTTAAATGATTGTAATTACTTTTTATATTCAAAAATACTTAAGCTGTATAGTTTCTGTTATTGTAAATTAACTTTGAACATACACTGTGAAGAAATTGGTTGAAAATTACCACATAATTCAGGGTAAAAATTCAAATATAAATACCACTGATTAACGTGGTAATTTTACCAGAAAAGTGTCAAGTTGCTGTGTCTTACGTGGTATAATTACACTAAAAAACAAGTACGCTTATTAATTGACCACGTTAATCATTTTATGTCCACTGATTTACGCGGCAATATTACACTCCCTCTCTGTAAATATGTTTACCAACAACACATTTTTTCCATAACACGGTGCGGGGAACTTATTTTAACTGAAGGAACAATTTAAAACCAAATTAAGAATAATCGATCGGACCCTTCAAAAAAATTGATCTTTCTGATTAATCAATTTTGAACGTAAAGATTTGCTGAAAATATCATTATAACTGTACTTTCTAATTCCTATTTTAGTAAAATTTAAATTTTAATAAGTTTTAACTTCGTAAATTCTTAATTCTCTATTATCTTTTTGTAGAATTAACTTGGCAAGTAGATCAGGAACCCCAACAACCAAATCGACTTCCTGGACCTCCACTTCTTAGACCTGCACCTACTCGTCCACCAGGATTACACTTAAATGGCTATCTTCCAGGCGGTTCTCCGCCTGGATCCCTGAATCCCTTGACTACTTCAGCATGTTGGTCCACGAGGAGCTCTTCAGCAATTCCAACAGGCATTGGATGAAATCCTCCCTCCCAGGCCATCACCACCACGACCACCAAATAACCCTTGAGCGAGTCTATATCGTAACTACGATTACCTCGTTCGAAAGAAAAAGCCATAAATATTTCATAGGCATTTTAAATGTATACTCTATTTCTCTGTATAGAAAAAATTAATAAACATCTGATCTCGCCGTCGAGAACAGTTATTAATGAAAATTTGTTAGTTGCTGTTTATTGAATGTCCTGGCATAATCGTAACAGTTAAGAGCTAAATATTTTCTGACATAGACATGAAAAAGTCTCTTTTTAATGGTTAAATGACATCTTTGCTGGTTTTTCGAAAGACATCGGTTTTGATTGACGCAAACTATAAAATTGTAAGAAAGATGTTTTTTGAATTGACATTAGAGCTGAGAATTTTTAAAATATATACCTGTAAATACGCATTTTATAAACTTCTTAAATTATTATAAGTATCAAGCTTTTTTAAGCTAACTCTCCGGACTCATCGGTAAGGCAATGTGAATCAGCCCTTGTCCTAGACACCTGAATTTATTTTTAATCAATTTTAATACCTCTTTTCGTTCCGTAGAGTGCCACTTCATATGGCTAATTTTCACAGCTTTCTTGAAAAGACTGTATACACAGTTTTCAGGAGTGTAAACCTCACTATTGCGTTAAAGTTTAAAAAAGAAATTTATTATTGCGAGTAGTGATTGGACCAACATGAAATGATAAGATATCACAAATTACTAATGAATTATTAAAAATTACCGATAAATTACCATAGATTACTATGAATTACCATACATTTCAAAAATTTCAAAAATTACCATTTTTTTCATTTTTACATTCTCATCTCAATGAGATGGTATTGGTTTTATGCAAAAATTGACTTTCAAAAAAATCTAAAACTTTGCCCCAGTCTATTTTTTTCATGGGACGCAAAGTTTTTATTCCAATCGTGAAAAATGTTATTAAATAAAAAAATTTCAAATTTTCAGCAAAACTATACGATATATACGAAAAAATTGTTGAAAAGCAAAATTGTTCACCCCAAAAAGAATAACAAATTTGCTCTAAATTATTTTTCTTGATGAGACGCATAGTTTTTGTTTTAATAGTGAAAAATGTTGTGAAAAATGTTACTAAAAATAAAAAAATCCATTTCTCGGTCAAACTGTGCAAGCTACAATAAAATGTTACCATAAAAAATTGTTTATCTTAAAAAGATCTACAAATTTTTTTTCGACCTTTTTTTAATCAATCGCATATTTTTTGTCCTAATCACTAAAAATAACATTAAAAATAAAAAATTTAAATTCACTTTTTACTCCCTAGGGACAGAAAAGCAAAACTATAGCCCCGCTTAATAGGCATTCAGAAGGGCTGAAGTCAAGCATGTGATATGAAAACTACTATTATTGGACAATCATTATAAACCTATAAGGATATCTCTATAATTTTTTTGCGATTACGGGAAAAATATCATAATACTGAAATATGGGAGGAATGAATACAAAACTTAAGAAACAATTAATAGAAGAATCATTTTATTCATTAATCTCTCATATGAAGAAATACAAAAACGGTATGAAAACGTAACAAAGTATACGTACTTAATGTGATCATAATTATAAGAATATAATTGGCAGATAAGTATAGACTTAAGTCACAGAAGGAAAGTTCTTTATTTGCCATGGTATTATTTATTGAATTTTTTCGAAGGAGACAGTTTCTAAAACTTTTTTTTCTGACCCATTTTCAAATGAGGTTTTTCCCATTTCTTAAAACAGAAAAATATTTGAATATTAGCTAGCTTTCTATTCTTTCTAAATCTGCATCAATCAAAAATTCACTGATTGAAATAGTAGCTAGACATTTCACTGATAATTCAGTGATTTCAGACTCATTCACTAGTCAGTTCAGTAACACTAGAATAACACATGTGAGACATAACCTCTAGGTTTCACAGTAAATCGTTGTTATTATTGTTTTAATCAAGTAATGGAAATGATTTCTTAATGAAATATATGTTTTATTTTCGAGCTGCAAGTGTGCTGTAATGAATACGGGAAAAACATACTCAAACTCTTATAAAAAGTACTTGCTTAAAGGCGATGGAACCCAGCCGTGACCTCAAAATTAAATTTTCTCATTTTACTCCATAAATACTAGAATTACATCTTTGTTAGAAACCAAAAACATCTTTTTGCACAAAAAGTATTAAAATTAGCCAATTTTTCACTTCGAATACAGACTTCATTAAAAACAGGAGTAGGAACTAAGTATTTAATTAAAATGTAATTCTAGTATTTACGGAGTAAAATGAGACAATTCAATTTTGAGGTTAGGGCCTGGTTCCATCGCCCTCAACGGGTGTGTGAGTACATGACAGTCGATTTTCGAAAGTGAGCCATCGTGTGAGGTTACTTGTCATTTGTAAGCATCGAAGCCTTTCGCGTTTTTTAAATGTTTGATCAAATTTATGGGTTATACGTTCTTATTGCTTCCTCATAGAGGAAGCTTTGTAATGGTAACATTTTGAAAATTTTTAAATTGGTTTAATTAAACTTTTCTCAATTGAAAAATGTCTAATACAATGTTATAAGCATTTGCGTGTGTTTGTCTGTGTGTATGTCACATTCTGGTGAAGACGATGACTTGAAGACGATTGCAAATACATTAATAAAATTTAGAGGGCTCATTTCCACAACTAATATCTCGAAACTGACTGAAGGATTTCTAAAAATAATTATTACAATATTTTTCAGCACTTCATATCATTTTGAGAATGTTTTTTTTTGTAGTAAAACTTTTTTCATTAACATAATTCGAAGTTGATGCAAGAATATAAAAGATTCCTTGCCTTAAGATGAATCGATTGGCCTGCAATATTATCAAATTCAATTGAAGAGCAAGGAAGCTATGGTCATTTATAACATTTAAAGAATTTCGCTGACAGTAAAACTTTTTTTATTAATATAATTCAAAGTTGATGTGAGAATAAAAACGTGACGAATTGATTGACCTATCATATTAATACACTTTACTGGAGAGTAAGGAAATTATGGTTATTTGCAATAGTTGAAAATTTTGTTTTTTACAGTGAAGGTGTTTTCATAAACAGAATTCCAAGCTGATGCAAGAATAGAAAATACTTTTAAATTCGAGACGAAATGGTTGACCTATATTTTCGAATAATTATGCATATAATATAACGAAAATTTATATATGAGTCGCAAATATGAGAACTGAGACAACCCGGGTACTCCAGAGGATTCACCAGGTCTCTCAAACAATCACCAGAGAGCTTACCAGGTCGAGTCTTATCATTCATCGGAGACACTTCGCCATTATCACTCCTGAGGGATCTAAAAAACGTAATTATGAGAACTACGACAAACCAGGTGCTTCAGAGGATTCTCCAGGTCACTCAAACACTTTTCTTCAAGAAAAATTTTAACCTTCGCAGGAACGCAGGATCTCAAAATTCCGCAAAGAATATGTTTGAGTAATCTGGTGAATCCTTTGGCGCATCCGGGTTGCCTAGTCCTCATAACTACGACTTTCAGATCCCTTAGGAAGGTT
>JAUMHM010000085.1:52457564-52478927 GCA_032362435.1 Melikaiella ostensackeni
CTGAGGGATCTAAAAAACGTAATTATGAGAACTACGACAAACCAGGTGCTTCAGAGGATTCTCCAAGTCACTCAAACACTTTCTTCGAGCAACTTTGAG
Source organism: Melikaiella ostensackeni (assembly GCA_032362435.1). Classification (NCBI taxonomy): domain Eukaryota; kingdom Metazoa; phylum Arthropoda; class Insecta; order Hymenoptera; family Cynipidae; genus Melikaiella; species Melikaiella ostensackeni. The sequence goes on from JAUMHM010000085.1 coordinate 52,457,664, forward strand.
ACGTTGTATCCCTGCGAAGGCTAAATTAAGTGTGCCCAAAAAAGTAAAGATGACTTAGGTTCGCTGGAGTGCATACCGGGTCTAAATTTAAGTTTCCTCGGAAATATTTGACAATTAAACCTCCTAACCTCCAGCAAAGAAAAAGTTCGGTTTTTTTATGACACATAACCTCTAAACTTTTTAAGAAGAAGGTTTAGTATATAAATTTACCTGAAGAATTTCGAATTGAACCTAACAAAATATGCTTCAGTGACCTAGTGAAACGTATAAAGCATGATTGTAGCCGTGTATAATCAAGACATTCAGGCCTTTACGGAGGGTTAATTTTTTAATGAATTCAGAAAATGTCAAAGCTCGACCTGGTGAACCTCGTGGACTACGTCCAAACCCAACTCTGTTTGAATCCTTCGCCTTGGTCTGCAGGTTTAACCAAGCTGAGTTTCAAGACGTACCCCTAGTGAACCCAGATTATTCTTGCTCTTGAAGAAAAATTTTAACCTTCGCACGAACGCAGGATCTCAAAATTCCGCGAAGAATATGTTTGAGTAATCTGGTGAATCCTTTGGGGCATCCGGGTTGCCTAGTCCTCATAACTACGACTTTCAGATCCCTTAGGAAGGTTTGCTCTGAAATGCCCCCGAAGAATGATAAAATTCGGTCTGAAAAACCTCCTGGTGAACTCAGACTATTTCGGTTTATTCGAAATAGCGTTTTAGACTTCGTAGGAACGCAAGATCTCTCAATTCCTCGAAGAAATGTTTGAGCGACCTAGTAAATCCTCTGGTGCACCCGGGTTGTCTTAGTTCTCTGTTATTGAACTAATACAATTACTAATAATCATTATCTAGGAACGTTAATTTCGTTATATAATATAGTTTCCTCCTTTCAATGACGAAACGAAACAAAAATAGAACCGATTTTTATTGTTGATGGCAATAGCGATAACCAAAATAACCAAAGATTTGATTCATCCAAAAATAACGTATCGTAACGTGACGAGAGTTTCGTACGACTCCCTGATTTAAATCTTTTAAGTGAAATCATCTTTTCAACATAAAATACCGTCTTTAAGTGAGAATACCGATTTCTGGGGAACGTAAGGGACTCGTATTGGTCCCCCAAATGGGGTTTTAAGTGATTGACGACTCAAAGTATTGTCGTCCAGCTAAGTGGAAATACTTATCAGGGACAATGTCTCAGTGACTATAGAGGTTTTGGAATCAAGGTGGTTTCATCCTAAGAAATTAACGATCTTTCAATGAGCGGCCATAACCGCAGGCGAAGTCTTAAGTCTGCGCATGGTTCTCGGCCTGATTCCCGGCATTTAAGTCTTAAGTGGCAAGATGTTCGGGGGTATCTTTGCACCCGTTCTTTTACGACTCGATATAATGAAATCTGGCGACGCAGCAGCAACGCTAAACTGGCTCCGACGGGGATTTAAACGAAAGCCAATTATCGAACCTCGCACTGCTCTCTTATCGTTAAGAACCCACAGTCATTCACTTGTTTCTTCACACTACGAAATAGCCCTTTTAAAATAACTGGAATGCCGATGCGTATACTTCTTTACCATACTTTTCCTACGATATAAGGTTCCGAATAGCTCAAAAGAAAATTTCAACATAAATATCAATTCTAGTAATCTTGATAATTTTTAGATGTTCCTTTGCAAATTTCTTCTTGATAATTTTTAGATGTTCCTTTGCAAATTTCGAAAATATATATGATTAAAACTAAATGTGGCTTAGAAGAAACATTGATTGGCAGTGTGAGAGGCTGAGATGGTTTCATCATATGGAGAGAATGAATAAAGGACGTTTAACGAAGCAAGTGTATTAAGGCTAGGTAAATGGTAGCATACCCAGAGGTAGACCGAAGATAGGATGGTTGGAATGTGTGAATGAGACTCTAAAGCGCAAAAATATAATGACTCGTAGAAACACAAGAGCTCTGCATGTAAAGGTGTATGGAGTGAATGGAACCAAAAGGCGTATGCAGGGATGGGGATGTATGGAGGACCTATATTTATAAGAAAGAGAGTGGCGCCTGAAACGAAAGATATTGGATATTCATAGGTCCTCGTGAAGAGCTTTGCTTGGTGGATGTGGTTAGTGTGAGAAATAAGGATTTCCCTATGGGTTAATCAGTCATCAGTTTGAGTTTTTATGTGTGAATCGTGATGTTTGGCTTAATTATTTATTTATAATTATTAGGAAGGCACTCCTAATAAGTCGATCCGGTTGCATTCTTATACAATGTATTCTATGTATCCTCTTTGCGTATTCTAGTCTTCTATGCTTTGCATTCATGGACGCTATTCGTCTATCCTATACAAGCATTATATGCATCCATCATATGCATCCATCCTATGCGTCCCTCATATACAACCACCTTATTCATCGAACAATCCTATTAGTTCATCCTAATAATTGATCTTACCCAAGAATTTCTCATATGAATACATTTTATAATCCCCAGTCCCCGTCCATTCAATCAATTCACACGCTTCTCAGCCATCCACACATCTATCTAATCTCTTCCTAACCATACATCTCATCATCAATGCAACCTATCACTTCTTATCCATCCTTTCCCATCTCTTTCTATCCATCCTATACATGCATCCATATATCCTATGCTATTCAGTGCTATCCTATACTATGTCATGCTATTCTATTCTATTCTATCCTATCCATTCATCCTGTTTATTATGCTGCCCCTTCATCTATTCATCGATCCATCATGTCTATATATCATTTCCATCTATGTTGCCCATCCATATTATGCTATCCATGCACCTTATTTATTATTCTACCCCTTCATTTATTCATCTATCCTTTCCATCCATCCTGTATATCCATCCTGTCAATCCATCTTGTACACCCTAGCCATCCTATCAATCCATCTTATTCAATAATCCATCCATATCTTCATCCTATCTGTCCAATATGTCCTTTCACCCTATCCATCCAGTTTATCCATGAATCATATCCACCTATCTTATATATACATACTATTCATATATCTGTCCATCCTACCCACCCTATCCATCCATTTTATCCATCCATCTTATCTATCAACCATATCTACCTATCCTATCCATCCATCCTATTAATTTATCCATATATTCATCTTACCTGACCATTCTATCCATCCAACCTATTCATCTATCTATCCATCCCACCCACTTATCGTATCTATATATCTTACTCATCCATATTATCCATCACCCCTATCCAACTACCCTATCCATCAATTCTTCTACCCATCCCACTCATTCATCCTGCTTATCCACCCTGTCTATTCACCCATCCTGTCCATTCTTAGGATGAAGTACCGAATACCTCGAATAAGTATATTGTGCGAGAAGGCAGAGAATATCGACACGAGTGATCTGGCCTCTCTCCCATGACGCACATATTTTTTTTTATAACACCTGCGTGAGAAAAGTGCGATTTTGGTATACATGTAAGAGTGAATCGAAAGATATTAGAAAAATGCGTTTCTGAATTTGTTGATTGAGGTTAGACTGTGATCGATGGTATGAAATTGATACGCAGTTAAGTCTCGCCACCTAGCGACGCTAGTATCATGTTTACTGATTTTTGCCCTCTGACGTAATTTTTGTTTCATATCAAAGAAGAGAAATCGTCGAATCGCGAACTGCGCATAAGTTTCCAAAAAATATAGAAACTAAGATTAAAACTGACCGATAATAATTTGTATAGTAAAAGAAGCTCCGATCGGAATACGATATTCATGACGATTAGAAAGGCATTCCTAACGAGTCGATCCGGGAGCATTCTTATGCGTTGGCTCGTATAATCGATTAGCTTCGACTCGAAGAGTCCTCGAGGTGTAGAGAACCGATAACTCAAGAACGATTCTTCTCCACGTCTTCCTTGATTTTCCCAAGAAGATTTCCTTGTATCGTATTGTTCAATTCAAATAGTGTCATGAGAAGATAAATTTTCTAAATGTTGCTGAGCACATGTACTGTGAATGAATTTAAATTATTTTATGCGAAAGAATTATAAAGGGAATCACTTTCTCTTACATCTACTAGTCTTGAGGAATCGTACGTTCGTTCATTTCTCACGATCAGCTCCAATAACAATGTGCTGTTAAGTTTAATGTGCTACAAAAATTTACGAACAAGTCTCCAGCAAATTTACTACAAGCTGCATTAACATGACAACAAAACCCTTCATGGTATTTCTGTTATAAAAATGGGTGGCACACGGATTTGTTCAGAGTTCAGAGTTCAAGATGAAACCTTATTGAAAATTGAGAATTATTTATTATTATTATACCCTTAAGCCAAATCTCTTTTGGGGTCAGAGTAACTCGTTTGGTTCTAACCTCGTTATACTACCGGGGATCAAGAAGTCGTATGTTGCTCATTAAAATGACACACTATTTCCACAAAACCGATCCGACACGGATCTCTGTTCAATCTTTCTAGCAATCACCCCAGATGAAGAGCTGCACAGAGCCATGATACATCACGATTCACACATCCATGAGGGTCCATTATTATTCAAAATCTTTTTTTTTTCAGGCGTCACTCTTCTTCCTATAAACAATTGTCCTCTATACATCCCTATCCTTGCATACATCTTTTGCTTCCTTTATATCCATACACGTTTTCATGCAAACTTTTGTGTTTTTATGACTTTTTATATCTCTTCGCTTCCGAGTCTCATTGCTTCCGAGTCTCATTCACATACTCCGGCCATTCTTCCTTCGGTCTACCTCTTGACATATATGTATATCAATCTGAAAAAATTTGGATTTCTTACGGGCCCTAAATGAATTTTCTTTAGGACTTTAATTCAACTTGAAAAAATGTGCTATTTTCGATCAACCTTAGTATTTAATTTAACTATTTTTTTAGTTTATTATTGTTGAGCATTGAGAGTGTGAGGTTGTTGAATTACAGGTGCTCACCCCTCTTACTGGAAGTGGGTACTTAGGTACTGCAGAGCAGGTAGAGCACGTAGAGTTCAAACGTCACTAATAATGGAGATAGGCGTGCTACGAGCGGCTAATAGGACCCAGAAAAAAAACAAGGTAATGATGGCATTAATACGGAAAAGAGGCCTTATGATATTGCTTGTATATATCGGGCCCATTGCGTTGGTTCACAGGGCCCGAAGTGAGCCGTTATGTAGTCGAGATATTAGTTCTTAATCAACTTAAATTACCGTTTCACCTATGCATTCTATATTCTCAAATCGTTCTTACAAAACTACACTCCTGACAGAAAAATATCAGATTTCCTTCAATAATTCTACAAATTTATATCATACATTGAAAAGATCGTTCACTAAAATTTAATAAAGATATTTATTTTTGTGAAAAAACGACGTTTTTGTCACTTTTTTCAGAATCGTACATATTAGGTGTATCGAGTTCACCCTCAACATTTCTCTTCACAATCAGCAATAGAATACGAATCTCAAATTACTTTTTAAATTTCACCCCCCCTAAGTCTGTCTTACAGGGTCCCAAAAAGCCCCAATAAGTGAAAAATTGAATTTTACGAGCTTATAGCACTAGTAATCATTTTTTTTGAGTTTCTTTTTTAGTAAAAACTGTTTCTCATTCTTCATAATTAGCAATAGAATTGATTCTTGCCTTGCTCTAACTAGAAAGTTTAAAAATTCGGAAAAACCGCGACTTTCTAACTATATTCTAAGGGAAAATTGCTATAAACAATAATAAATTGTTTTAAAAAATTATTGAAACATCTAATTATCAGTAAAAAGTAATATATTATATATTCGAAACAATTTGTACACCTCACCTTTCACTTTGTACCCAACTTTTTACTTATGGGGGTAAAATTCAAAAAGTAATTTTTGATTCCTATTCTATGGTTAATTGTGAAGAGAATTGTTGAGGGGCAACTCGATACGCCTAATATTGAGGATTATGAATAAAATTCACAAAAACATCTTTTTTTCTTATGGAAAACACGTATTGAACTTCGTGGGGTTTGCGAAACCTCTAAATATAATTTTTTTCTTAAATACGCATTCATTTTTTTGTGGATTAAAACAAATTTGGGGAGTGAGAGCATAAAAATTAAAAAAAAAAAGTTTCTAATGTATTTTTGGACCACCCTAGTGTAACATACACTAATACAAGTAGGGAACAGATCGTATGTACACGTCACGTGTAGAAAGAAACGGTGAATGCGGGATTCATGAGAAGATAAATGCGAGGGTCATCGAGGTACGAGAAGTGCGAAATCAACGACGTTTACTGGTTACCGGTCACGTATGCGAGCTAATAAATTTCTCGCGTATGCGTCGTAAGGGAAACTTCGATACACGTTCATGTTCGCTGCAATGAAATCAGAGGCTTTGCGAAACTCGAATCTGTCGTAAAATCGCAATTCAAATAAATTCACCGGAACGTATACAGTAGGGAGTAACTCTTTTGGAAAGGAATCGTTGCTGGAAAAGACCATTAAATATACTGGAAAGGATAATATTAATACACCGAGTTCCCTCTTATCAAGATCCAAAAGTGGGTAGCAAGATTATTGTATTATTAAGGTATTCGTTATTAGGAAGGTAAAAGTAAGTCACTGCATTCTCAAATCATCCATCCTCTCTTCCAACTCTCTTTACTAATCTGAATGTTTTTAGAAATTGAAATAAACCCTCTTTCATGTCATGATGAACTATTCTTCTTTGTTTGTTTATACTTTCTCCCCTTTACTGACTCAAGAGTCTTTACAGAACCATTAAGTGTTTACTCATCGACAATCCTTATGTACTACCGTACCAACTATGTCTTACATATCGTCTTAAACATTATTCCTTGTCCTAGACGTTTGCGACCTTGCCCTGGGCTTCCGTTTCCTCTTACCACTACCATTCTAAAAATTGGAAGTCTCTTCGCAAAACTGCTTCATTACTTTCCTTCTTTAGGAGTCATTTTTATGTATTTCCCCACATACTCTACACAGATTCTCCTCTTCATTCACCCAATACCTACATGCTATTACCCCCTCTTCTATTTTAAATCTTACCACTCCATTCCATTTGCTCTCCTTATTAATTTTCTTTACGTATTCCAGCTCCCTCTTACACTTTATTATCCTATATCAGCTGTTGTACCTGAACTCCGAGATTTCTTCATATCTTCCCTCTCCTTCCCTTGCCCTTATCTATTCCTCTATTCCCTGCCATTCTCTACTGCTAACTTGCATACCACATTCAAACCTCATTTCGCATATCCCTTTCTCCCATTTCGAATGCCCCACGTTACCCCTCCACTCTTTGTTCATAATCTCCTGGACATACGTCTGTGTAATCTTGCTTTATTCCCCTCTTCTCAGTTTCTCTTCAAAATTTCAGGATCTTTTCAGTTGCCTGACCATCTTTTTTTCTCGTCCTATTGCTTCCTCAGCATATAATCTGGGCAGCTCCAACTCACCCCCATGACCCACCTCAGAAATCTCTCATGCAAACTTTCCACACTTCTATGCTCCTTCCATCCACAAATTTTCACTTCATTACGTTACTCTACTTTACTCGCCCATTCCAACCTGTTTCTCATCCGCACCTTGTTTCCTCCTCCTGTTTTGAACCAAAATCCTGGTAGCACAACTCTTTCACCAACTCCACCATCTCGTTATATATTTTTCATTCTTACTCTCCTCTAAGTTTTCCATATCTCAAACACATCATCTTAGTCTTACTCACACTTACTCTTGAATCTTTTTCTCTTACATACTCTTCGATTGCTCATATCATCAGATTCATCCCTTTTTCAACATCCGCTACTAGAACTATATGGTGTACATATGCTAGTGAATACAGTTTGCTAATATTTTCCCCCCTTTTCCTTTGTTCTCCATCTTCTCCTTCAAGTCTGTCAATAGGACACTAAACAGAAGAGGGCTTAACGGGCACCTTTACCTAAGTCCCCTTCTTGTACAGAATTCCTCCCCTTTCTTTTCTCGTATCTTAACCCTCACCTTAGTCTCGACAAATATCTCTTTTATCCCCTCTATCAAACCTTCATCTACTCCTCTCTCTTTCATGACCTATTGACTAGAAAATTAAGGACGTAAATATTATCTGTGGTCCCCATCCCTTTCCTAGAACCAGTTTGGTTGTGTGGTATGCTTTTCTTTTCATCCACCCATCTTTTCAGCTTCTTCCTAACCACTTGCGCGTAAATTTTTTAGCCTACTGACATGAGTGTAATACCTCTACTATATTCAACTACCCTTTTTCCCTCTTCCTTCTTAATCGACGGGACTACCAGCCCTGTCTTCCATTCCTCCGGCCAACCTTCGCCTTTCCAAACCTCATTGCAAATCCTTTACATCTTTTCTGCACCCCTTCTCCACCATATTTTAGTGCTTCATTCTCTAAGCCATCTTCCCTTTTATTTGTTCGTGCCTTGTTTCTTTTCAGCCTTGCAATTGCCTCATTCGCCTCTTCCCTACTAATCTTGTTTCCGCTGTCCTCGTCCTCCGCTACGGTCTTTTTTCCTTCACCCACCGCCCTATTTTCCACGACCCCTAGATAGTCTTCAAATATTCCGTCCACTTGCGCATCCCGATTTCCTCATTTATGCCCTTCTTTCCTCCTCTTTCCCTATTTCCCTTCCTTTACCGCTTTCTCAACCTCTTTCATGTACCTTTTCTTCTCCCTTTATCTTTTTTCAGTCAACATTCTCAGTGATCTCTTTTTCTCCTGTTGAGTTCTTACTTCTCCATTTCCACTTTCCTCCATTTTCTTACACTCTCCTTCATCCTGCCTTTACTTTCTCTGCATTGCTTGTCCCACCAACCTCTCCTATCCCCCCTCTCCATCATTTCTTGGTCACACCCCTTTCTTTACCTTATCAATCACGCTTTTTTGTTTTTCTAGCAGCGTGTCTAAAACTTCCTCTTCCATACTACCTACGGCCTCGTTTTCCATTTTTTCCTCGAAAATCACTTAACTTATCTTCTCCCTAGCTGCCCATTTTCAATTTCCTTTCCTTCACTCCTTTCTTCTTCCCACTACCGCGCTTTGGTCCTCCAGATTTCAATGTCGCTATCACCGGAAAGTGCTCCGAGTCTATCTCATTCCCCACTTCCATTCTAACCATTATTCTTATTTCATTATTATTCTTATTCTTTTTCCTGTCAAAATGTAATTTATTACGGTGTTCCCTTCACCTGTGAACGTAATTTTTTTCTTTGTCACCCCCCTTGGTATTACCGTTAAAAAAACCATCCTACCTCTCCCAACAAGTCTAGAAGCCTCCTGCCATCCTGATTCGTTTCCTAAATTTCGAGTTTCTTACGAGAACCTCCTCTTCTTCGTCCCACACCACTCCACATTGTTCCTCGTTCTATCCATTTAGGACCACCCTATCAGCACCAACCCCTCCTCTTTTTCCTCTGTCCATTTCCTCATCATTTTGCATCCTCATTCTTCTCCTCTTTTCCTCTACACGCATACAACAGCCACAACCACTTTCCCTACTTTCATTTTTGTCACCATTGTTCCGTCTTTTCCTTCTGTTTCCTTTTCCTTTTCTTCCTTTACGTCCATTTCCCTTCTCACCCCTGACATCATGACATCCATTCCTCTTCTTTTTACGTGATCCTTTCTTGCTGCTTGATTCTTTCACATACATCCTTTCGGTAATATTTTTTTCATGACTTTTCACTCCTTCTCATCCACCCACTTAAATTCTTTTTAAACTCACTTTACAAATCAAGATCTATTTGAAATTTAAATAAACACACCAGAAATAATATTGAATGATTAGAATGATTCGGAATAAACCTGGGGGAGATATATTATCATGATCATTTAATATAAACAAACTTCCATAAGTTTACAATCATTGGGAAATGTAGCTTACTGGCAGGCACCTTCTTTTAGTGTGTGATACTTTTATCCATAAGGTAGCTGCACTGATAATCGTCACTGCATTAATTATCGTCAGATGGAACAGTATTTATCCTAAAACAAGAATTGCTGTTGCCGCTTGTGATAAAAAATGTGATTTTTGGTCAGTTACAATATCCTGTCATCGGAATTATATAGTTTTCTCGTATTAATACTCGAACTTCTATTGAAAAAATCAACTTTTACGTCGGGTTCAGGCACTCGCCAAGATGTAGTGAAATCGTTATGTTCTAGGTTAGGATTTCTACGATGATAAAAGGATTTTAATTGCTAACTGAAAGTTCTTAAGAAGGTAGAACTGTGTTTATTATATCAGTGAAATATTCCAGTCTCGATCTATTTGAGAATGCGCAAGTAGATTCTCCTTGAATTTGTTTAAAATAACGAAAACGGTAACTGAAGCACTTCTACTTATATTGCGTACGTAATGATCACGACTTACGAACACTGAAAGTTGATTGATACTTAAGTAATCAAATTTTTTTATTATATGCCGTAAAGAAATATTTATAATTTCTTTAAAAAAAAATTTATACATAATAACCTCCACGTAGTTTGGTAATCGTCAGGAAAAAAAATATTGCAAAGTAGCAATATTTTTTCTTATATTTGATGACGAATACTACAGCAATAGGGTGTCAAAAACTAAAAATGTTGAATTTTATTACATTTATAATCATTTGATTGTTCTAAAGTGCATCAATATGAAGGAAGATGGAAAAAGTTGTCATACTTCCGATTAATAAATTACTTTCGTACTTTTTCACGTTATTTTCATTATTACGAATAGTAGTTGAAACAATAACTGATGTTAGGGTTCATTTCAATAATAGCGATAAGAACAAATCACGTTAAACAATTTGTTTTAATTCCTGGAGGTTAGTGCCGATCACTAATGCTCAAAAGTGACGATTAGTGAAGCAACACTGTAAAAACTAGAAATCTCTATTTTTATGGTATCATTTTTTTCGTGTCCTGTTTTTGAATAGGATAACTTCATGCTGTTATTTTTAATGTGAAGCAAATGACTCTAAGTTCCCACCAGTGGTCTCATTTCAGTACCAGTCGAGACTGTTTTTTTCTGAGTCATATTTTAATACCTGAAATGAGCCCTGGAATAATAATTTGTTTTTACAGTGAACAAGGTTAAGTGCCTGACGATAACTAAAGCGTTTGAATAATTCGAATTTGAATCGTAAACAAAAATTGACTCTCATTAAGTATCATGTTAAGTAATCAAAATTAAGTTTCTTTATATCTGCTTTAATCAGTTAAGCCCTATACGATTATCGGAATCGCATTTCAAATACAATTAAAGGCATTTTTGATTTTTAATTTGGCTTAAGGTGACGATTACCAGTGCATCTACCTTATTTCGTACTCTGGGCTGACGAAAATTGCCATTTCATCGCCTAATTAAAGCAACTCGCAGAGTGTTGTCTCGCTTCAGGTCCTGTTCTTGCATGATTTATATGGACATTTTCAGACCTCATGTACAAAGACACGTATGCGATGAGGTAGCCGAGATATACAACGTTAATGTATAACAACGCTTAGTGACCGCGGGATCGTGAGAGAATTCGCGTAAAAAGCCCTAGTGGTTCTCCTGAGCAGCTAGCAATTGCTTCCGAGCATGAGACGCATGCCATCCTCGAGTCAGGTTTTCCTCGCTCCCGGCGGACATTATCACGCTACGAGAACGGCATTTTTGCTAAAAAGAAGAAGAGTCTTGGAACGAAGCGAAAAAATAGACCGGCCCAGTTATCATGCGGAATCTCCGCGAGATACTTCGCGATCAACTGGAATTTTTCGACCAGCAATCTTCTCATATCGATCTCCAAGCATCTTGTATTGAACTTTCAATTTGCTTTAAAACATTATACATGTCAAGGTTTCATTGGAAAAAAAATTATAGAAATCAACAAAGGCATGAAAAAATTATGAGTCGTCGTATTTCACAATTTGCTACACCTTCCGTAGAGGGATTGTAGACTATTTTCCGAGACTGAAAATAGTTAGGGGGTCTGTGGTTTACATAAGACAACCTTTTTCTATGTATTCAGAAAAACGATGATTGCGATGTCGTAACTTTGAGAGACATCAGGAAACAGCGGTAAAATACGAGCAGGGTAGGCAGTGACCACCTGCTCGATCACCCTAATGCCTAATGCCCTAATGCAGCATCCCGTACACCGCACCGGACGTATCGTCCTGCCATGCCGAGGAAACACTCTTCCCCGTCAGAGAGATCCTGTCATGGGAAACGAGGAGACGCGGGTAGCCTCTATTAAGAATTAAGTGGTTCGCCACTACACACTTGCACAGACCGCCATTTACGCCACCCGTTGTTTAAATTTGTCACGTCTGGAACTTCCGTGAAATGACGCCGATACTAAAAATATGACCCTTGACTAAGTCACGTGTGAAGCTTTGCACTTTGAACCAGAAGTTCTGGAGTTTCGCCCAAAAATGAACTCTCCAACAGAATAAACACATAAATAATTCGTTTTAACTTGAAAGATAATAAATCAAATATCGTACACTATTATTTAAGTTATTAGGAAACGACTGCATTAATTCCAAATCGAGAAATCAATAATAGATCTTTCAAAAAATCCCAATAACGTTTTTTACATTCTCATCATATATGATACAAGGTATTAGATTCACGTGAATTCAAACCTACCCAGTTTTCGTCAATTCTCAAACAGTTTTACGAACATGTCTGTCTGTCGGTCTGTCAGTCTGTTGATCTGTCTGTATTCTGACAGCACACTAACTTTCGTAGGAATTTTTTAATCAGAATTTCTTTAGGTACATTCTTTTTTGGTCCAAAAAGACAGATCAAGCTCGTTATTTAGTCTTCTACCGCCAGTATTTTTGGGTTTAGCCATGAAAAAGAGACACGTGAGACACGTCATGAGAATGAATTCGTTATAGCCGAAGGAGTTTTAACAGAAGGGAATTCACATTTACTAAATTATAGTTGTCAATGCTTTGACTTTGAGAAGGTCTATGCACAAATGTGGGATAAGCACAACGACCGATCGCGAAGCGCGAAGCAAATATGTTACAGACGCAAAGCGTGAGATCGGACAGACGCGCACCCAAGGCGCGCTCAAACTTGCGAGCTATAAGCGAGCCGTACGCGAAGCGCACGATGAGAATATGCCTGCCCAGCGGACAGATTTTTAATTTGTTCATTTTAGGCAATGAGGTTTCAAATAGAGAATAAACAACCAAAGTGTAAAGTACATATAATTTAAATATTGGTGAGTTTCCTTACGGATACAATGTGGCGATACGGCGGCACTATAGTCCTTCTCTACCTTTTCAGGAGGACATACCAGAGGACCAGAAGAGGAAGAATGGATCTGAGTGGAACTTGGAGAGGAAAGGTAAGCAATGGAGGAAAGATGTCAGGGACAGATGGCGCGAAGATCGGGCCATTGTTTGCTCTCTTACGGCGATAAGTTCACAATAAAGTTACATTCGCTTCCAAGTAAGTTCCTGTCCTTCTCCACCCTTGTGCCCTCTGCCTGCTCACGTCCACATTGAAACCCCCTTGGAGTCATGGTATATTCACTAGCGATAACCATAAGTCTTTTTGCACCCGCACGCTTCTTCTCTTTCCTCTTTCCTTCCTCCTTATCTTCCTTATTTTCCTTCTCTTTCTTATCTTCCTTTTTCTCATGTTCCCTCTCTCTCTCATCTTTCTTCTTCTTATTTTCCCTCTCTTTCTTATTCTCTCATGGCAGCGGATATTCCGCGATTGTTTTCGACTCGCGCTGCTCTTATTGCGGTTGCTGTGGTAGTTGTGGTACGCATGCCATCGTGGACTCTTGGAGCACGGAATTCATGAGACAAAATTGATGATTACGATGTCCCAACAACAGTCAAAAGGACCAACAGCAACCTCTTTCTTTCTTTCTTACTCCTCCCTAGCTTTTATACGTCCTTATCTGTAACTTCCGAGGCGACTCTTTTTGTCTTCTTTTACTCGGTTCTCGAGTGGAGGAATGGAGAAAGAGAGGAAACAAGGTATATGGAGTTTATCCTCCACGATGATATTTCGGCAGTCGTAAACAACAGCAGTTATAAGTACTCGCGTATATCCTGGAAATATCCCTTTCGGGTCCCGATATCTCCTTCTTTCGAGGACGTGAGCTTCTACGAAGACGAAGACTACGCCTCCCCGTCGGGATAATGGTCGTTACTGCCTGTCGTTTGTCACACTTCTGGCCAACCCTTCTCTTTGAGTTTTTTCTGTGGAGTATCGCGAAATGCGACCAGCAGATCGAGAACACCATATCTCGTTTGTTTAGTGTCTATCAATATTTAAAACTGGCAATCATGATATACGCGCCATGAGCACCAGAAGGCTATTGTTGACAGCAAATTTTTGAATATAAATATTTTAGGATGACCATTAGAAATCTAAGAAAAAAATTTCGGATCATTTCCCGGTTTTTTTCTGCGGGATGATCACGTAACTTTCTCACTCCACTTCCACTGAAACTTTACTGATACATTCACCTCCTTTAAATTTTTTGCCTATAGACAAGGTGAAGTTTTTTCACTTAAGTGAGAAAGTTACGTAATAGATCCCCCATTCACAAAAAATGTTTCCCGGTCCTTACAAATGCACAATTTCTTACATATTGAAAACTTTCAAATTTTAATGCGTTTTTTTTCTAAGGGCTCAAAAATTAAGAACTATTTAAGAATAAAATATAGAAAATTTTAAGTTAAATAAACTCAAATTCGAAGTTTAAGAAATTAGATAATCACCAAACAAATAGCACTTAAAATTTGTCTTGTCTTTCAAACTGAAATCCTTCAAGAATGAAGAAATTTCACTCCTCAGCATGGAAAATTGAAGTTTTGTTATTTAAAATGTTTCCAGTCCTAAAAATATAATAGTATTGATTTTGATGTTCTTAGAATTGTACAATATCAAATTAGAAACCTACTTCATATAGTGCAATTTAAAATTACAAAGTTAGGAACCTCAAAAACTGAGCAACATTAAAGCTAGTCGAAAAAATAATATTTTGAAAATCGAAAACATACCTATATGGAAATTTAGCCCATGAAAACCCTAAAGAATATAATTAATTGAATACGATTAATAAACGCCTTTATTTTGCGCATTGATAAAATATACTTGAAACCATTCTTATTCTCCTAATTTCAATATTTTCATGGAAGCCATTTTTTTAATTTTCTGCAGATCTGAACCGTCTTCCTAAATTTCTAAAGCTTTTCATTTGCGGAATTTTCTGCAACTACCGTAGCTAAATTAATTTTCAACAATAGTTTTAGAGCTGTTTTGAATTATTACGTTCAGAGTTTTACTGTATAGAATCAAACACAGTGCAGGATTCTTGAAATTAAAATGATAAAAGAATCATTTACTCGCTTATGTAGAGTATTCTTGTGTAGATTTTTAATGCCTAGGGTTCATTTAAATTCTCAAAACTTGAATTACTCTGTATTATAAAACGAAAACGTACCTTGTGCTGGGGATCTGACTTTATTTTCCTTATGTATTTTGAGGCGCTGAAACTAAAAATGAACTCAAAATTGCTCCATCACGTGAGGTTTTTAAAAAAATTTAAATTTTTGGCAATTTTTGCAACGGCGTAGGGCGTAAACCTGACGTTTCTATACTTCTATAGAATTCTTTCCAGGCTTAAGTTAAAGCTTGAACTTTGTTGAGTTTGCTGCACAGAGTTTTCAGGCGTAGAATTTAATTTTGTTGTATCGCTACATTCCCTTCAATTTCAAACGATTTTAATTTGAAATTGTGCAAGCATTAAAAATAGTATTTTAACATGAAACTGCACGAAGTGAAACTAAGAGACTTAAGGATGAACATTTTAAAATTAATTTCCGACGGATTGAACAATTTTGAATTTCAAGATTTTAAGAGCTAAAAATGAGGAAAAATAAGATATTTACTATTATTTTGTCCGTATATAATACCCAGTATATGCGAAAGAATGCAGTTCATGAAGTACGTAATAAGTGAAATCGATGCAAAAGCACTAAACAATCTTTTGAATTGAAAAATTTTAAATAGGCATAACCTATTCTTTTCCTTTTCTTCTCTCTGCGAGACCTTTCCTTTAGTTTCAATTATTTTTAAATTGAGTTTGCCTATTATTGTTAAAAAAATGACGATTGTTATTAATCTCAGCATTTTTTGTGCGTTAATTCACCTAACTGAATATGATCCTAAAATGCCTCGAGACAAAAACACTTTAAAAAACGAACGGATACGTAGGCGTTTCAATATGGATAGATTGAATCAAACCATTGAAAATAATTATAATATTTGCGTTTTTACATTTTTTTTTATGAACCCGGTTCTTCATGATCAGCCACGGACGAAGTCAAGTGCCTGATGAATTGAAAACAAAAATATCTTAGACTTAACATGGTTACAGCCCAATATGTCGAAGGCACTTTTTGAGCTGGATATTCGTACCAAACTGAATATTTTGCACGGGACCATCTCGGTTTGTATTATCAGTCACGAACGCATTTTTGTAATGCAACCAAGTGATCTGATAAGAGTGATATGCACAATTCGATATACTGGGCAGTTTGGTATTATTTTTACCCCACCATCCACGGGCTGGGATGCAGCCAAGTACATGATGGGGGGACCTACAGCTTAAGGTGGAATCCGAACCACCAGAACCCCGGTGAAGAGCTTCACAGAGCCCTCACACATCATAATTCACACATAAACACTCAAACTGGCTGATAAACCCATAGAAAGATCCATGCTCTTTGTCCCAACCGCATCCACTAAGCAAAGCTCTTCACGGGGACTCATAAGTATCCGAAATTTTCCGTTTCAGGCGTCACTCTTCTTCTAATAAACAATTGTTCTCCTTACATCCGTGTCCTTGCATACATCTTTTGCTTCCTTTACATCCATAAACCTTTTCATGCAAGCTCTTGTGTTTCTACGACTCCTTGTATGTCTCCGATTTAGAGTCTTACACAAGCATTTCAACCATGCGTTTTGCGGCCTACTTCTGGGTATGCTACCATTCATCTTACTTAAATACACTTGCTTCGTTAAACGTCATCCATTCATTCTCTCAACATGACCAAATCTTGTCAGCAAGTTTCTTTTACTCTTTTCAATCAATACTTCTCCTACATCACATTCTTTGAGAACCCAGTCACTACTGACGTTGTCAATTAGGGTTTTACCACATGTACTCCGCAGGAAGTGCATGCCAACAGCGTTTTCATTAATCCTATCCTTTTCTTGATACGTCCAGGTCTCGCTACCATACAGCAAAATTGAGGCAAGCACAAAATAATATAGTGCAATTTTAGCTTTATCGGTTATATTTTTACTTCCTGTAATGGATAATACAATGCCGATAATCTTTCTACCCTCGTTTATACGCCTAGGTATTATTATTATTAATTACATAGGAACTAATACATAGAAAAAAGTAACTTGTAAGATGTACAATGCCGAAGATTATAGCTGAGGTTTAAAATGTTCTCAGTGTGAAATGAGCAGTTTTCGCAGTATTGAATGCAGTGCGAACCAGTAATCTGAAAGCATACTGATCGAAATAGCTCTTGTAGTAATGAATAAAGCAGATATTACAGTTGGACATTGTAAAGTGGCATAGCACTGGTAGGCGTTGTTTTAATTACTGGTAAATATTTGTAAGGTTTCTCTCATGAGCTGACATATGGTACGTTAGGTTGACCCATTGTAAAATAAAAATTGTGACACGATAGGATCTGTCCCCTCACCAATTTTGCAGTGTGAAATTGTAAGATCTCCTTTTTCGTACTGCGTCAAGTGCTAACTGAGAGTGTTAAAGGTACAGTGTGAACTGAGAAAGAACACGTTACTGGGCGAGATTGTAATATCTCCACTTTCAGTGTTATTCGCTGAACGAGATATGTTTTATTTGTTACATTATTTTATTTGTCTAATTAATCAATAATTATTTTCTAATTATTTATTATTTGTCTAATCAATTGATCATTATCTATTATTTTCCTAATTAATAACTAAGAGATAGTCCTAAGTCTAAGAGACCATCAGCCATAATTTTTCAAACGAAAGAATCTTTTGAATATACTATTAGTTTTGGAAAAAAATCATGATTAATATAACAGGTATAATTTCCATGAATGTTTGCATTCTCTTTAAATACGAATTATAATTAAAATATAGGTAAGTATAAAGGCATTTTAGTAATTTGAAACACTATTTTATGAGAGTATTAATGTTTCATATTGTAATGAACACAAGTCAGCCTTGTAATTCTTCAAATCGTGCAATGTAACGATGGAAAGTAATATTTAAGGTAATTATTGTAGTAAATGATGACCAACTCGTAATGGAATACAAAAAAAAGACATCAATACATTTTTTTGTTAAGCACGGTAAGATTTACAAATGAATATTTATTGAAATAATTGCATTAAAATAGACGCAGTGGAGTTTTCCTACCGCTTTGTTTATGGAAGAAAGCTGCTTAAGAGGGCCCCCTTTCATATGTTCCAAAAGTTTTCGATCTTAAATAACTTCTGAAGTAAAAACAATTGCTATCCTTATAGTTTGATGTCCGTGTTATAGAGTTGAAATTCATACAAGTTCAAAAAATGGTCAAAGGCAATAAATTTCGATGTTGAATGCAATATGTCAAATGGCTCGTCTTAGGAACCCGATTTCCTAAAACGCGACCCTTTTAAAAATTATACAAATAATTTGATTCAATATTTGGCATTCATGAATTTTATTCGCAGTATATTGTTTCAATATCAGTGTACCTTGATGACGCATTATACATGAAAAATACATAATGAAACGTCAAATAAGCGTTTAATAAGGACAATTATGAAATGACTATTATAAAAAGTAAAATGAAGTAGACATTTATATAAAGTTGTAAAGTCACAAATATTATTTACTTCAGAAGAATAGTTAATTGACATAAAGCGAATGTGGTTAGCCGCAGAGAGACTTTTTTGTTCACCAAAAAAAAATTCAAAAAGTACGAAGATTTTTTCTGTAATCAATTGTGTCTTCAGCGCAAATTCTTTCTGTATCACGCAGGCTTCCTATTTAGTTTAAAAAATGTATACGATTACAATGAGTTTCGGAGTATTTTCTAACACATGTGAAACGATTTCCCTTAACTTCACCTGTCCAATTATTGTAAATGAATTTTTCATGGCTAAAAACAATGAACAATCATTTATCAACAAAAATTTTCATACGCAAATAACCACATTTATCAACTAATAGGCTGACTTATTTTTCTTAAATTTGATATATTGAAATCGTAGCGGATTTTTTTACCGTTAAAATAAGCCATGTGAACAAAATCGCATGGTTTGAAAAAAATATGAAAGGATATGAAAAAGATTCAAAGAAAAATTTTCATAAATATTCTCTACTTTTTCAGTATTTTTCACTCTTGTAAAAAATAAGCATTGGTAAGTATTGGATTCGATACTTTACAATATTTTTTTTCATTGGAGCACCTCTCTAGAATTTTTAGTTGAAATATTTTAAATTTACAATTTGAGCTTTGGAATTAATAATTTCATGCAGAACAGTCAAAATTCGATCACTAAAATTTGAAACTCAATTAAAATGCTGCATGAATTACACAATTTTCAATTTAAAGCGTTTTATATTATCAACGCAAAAATTCATATGATTAAAAAATTTTAAAGCTAGCCTGAAATTTCGTGAAATATTTTTTCACGAAAATATGAATGCATCTCTTAAATTTATATATACATTCGTGAACATACATCTCTTAAAAAGAAAATTTCGTACTGTAAACCGCCTGCGTGAAGCGGTATAACGGAAGAATGAAAAAAAAGTAACAGATCTTATAGATATTTTTGAATGAAATTGATCTAAGATTTTCTTCCGTAAACTATGGATTAACATTTTTTTAAAATTATTTACCATTATTTTTTCTCGAGTTATTAGCAAAATACCTAATCCGAAGGCAGTGGAATTTTACCTATTTAGTATATAAGGACCGTTCAAATCCTTATTCCCAGCGTCGTGCGTGCGATTCATCAGTTATAGCGATATATTGTTGTGTGTATTAGTAATTAGTTACTTACGCGTTCGTGATATAGTTTAGCTTCGTAAGTTACTACCGTTGCAAATGTGTATTTCTGAAACTATGTACATGTGAACGTGTTTGATGAGGTATAAGACTTATGCGCGCTGAAATAGTAGAGCAAAACTGTAACTTTTGCTTGTCAAAGCGAGTTATTTCCAGTGCGAAACTAGAATTATTGCTCCCAGAAGGAGCGCGGATTAGTGGGCGAATTTTTCATTCTTACTCTCGCGAAATACGCAGTGTACAATGCGAGCTGTATCTTGCGCTCCTTACAAAGTAGGGATTAGTGGGTGACATTGCTAAATAGTATCGCTCATCCATTCGATCTGGCTACGAATTTTCAATTTAAGGCAGTAAATCTTGCACCTTGGTGCAGCAAGAATTAATAATTTCCCCAAAGTGTAAAAATTACTCTGTTATTGCACGAAAGGCTTCGTAATTGTGACACTGAGTAATATTTCATCAGTTTCCCTAGTATATTTTACAGGGTACTTTTTTCTATGTAAGAGCTCAGATTTCTGAATTTGAGGAAAATATATAAGTATAAGCGAATTTCACACGTTCTAAACATGCGAGAATGTGCCAGTTTCGCATCTTCAAACAGACCAAATCCTGATTCCCATATAGCCATCCCCAATCCTGATCCAATAAAATCACTGAACACGCATCCCCTTGGCACTCGCAACCAGAACGAAGGAAAATATAGAATAGAGATAGATACGTCTCACGAGCGGCTCCTGATTGCGAATCTTGTTATGCCATCATATAGCTGGATATCTCTACGATCCAATCAGTACTGCAACCTTGCATCGTGGAAGTATCTGGGTATATTGCGTCTTTCTAACGTCGATAAATTTCACCAGTACGGGTCGAACGTGCAGGCGAGAGTAGACATAAATAATTCTTAGGTACGTTTAACGCCGTGAAGCAGGAAGAGAAGCACATTTTTTCTAAAGAAAATCTCCAGTCTTTACCTTGCTGCTTTCGTTAAGGGTGTTCCTTTTCAAATCAAAGCGAGAATCAAAGATGAAATTCTTTGGCAAGCTGAATCGACTCGACGCTTAACAAATCACTTGTTCAAAATCGAATTTCTAATCAAAACAATTCCCTTCTTTTATCTTCATAAGCTTCCTTTTTTTTGTTACCATTGAAGATTTCAATCAGTGAAAATCAATTGCGAATCA
>JAUMHM010000085.1:52491136-52503869 GCA_032362435.1 Melikaiella ostensackeni
CTCCACTTTGAATTGGAATAAAAGAGGCCAGAGTAAAGTGTGTGAAAACTCTCTATAATTATTTAAGCGCTAAAGGAAAAGGATTTTTCGAAAAGTATTTTTTTTTTAATAACAACTCAGAGACCAGGTGCCGAAGAAACTGAAAAGAGTGACGAAAATGATTGAAAGTAATTTTTGATAAAGTATTATTTTAATAATGTAGTGTTCCAAATGTCTAATGAATAAATTTTCCTAATAATAATATCTTAAGTATTATTTTGGTAAGTCTATATCGTCGGCTGCAACACATTCGTAGCCGAGGAGGCACGTGCATCGGGCAGCGTTAAGATTGCCGCTTGCTATTTAAAACATTCATAATTTTTTAACCATTAATCCGATTTAGCTATGACTTTCCAGAAAACTTCTTTGAACCTTAGTCGACAATTTTTTCGCTGGAAGTTTGCCGTTCCTTAAGATTCGCTCGATAAAAGAAGCGCTTGAAGGTTAAATTTCATGATATTTGCAAAGTCTCAAAAAAAAATCAACAAATTTTCTGTTTATCAAAATAATATTGGTTTTCTTTCTTAAATTGTTTCAGAAGGCTTAAACACGTAATTTAATATTAATAAAATCGGCAAATTCTGAAAACTGGCTAAGTTAGCGCGAGTTGAAGTGAAAAAAAATTGCAATTTTTTGTATTCAACAAATCTACTTCTTACCAATTACTCCAAAAACTATAAAACCTACAAATTTTTGCAAGAAGGAAAAAAAACGCGCCTTGAAATTGTCTACAAGTATAAGTCCCTAAAATTAAAATTCGAACAATTTTAAAAATTGACGCTTAGGGCAATGCTTCTCAAGCTGAATCCAAGCGTATCGCCTTTTCATCGGAAGCGGTTCAATTGGTCATAACTTTTAAGCGCACTGCAATATTAACTTAATCCATTGTAATCTTCTGCGGCCCAATACACTGTTTTATTTCGGTGAGCATGGAAAGGTGTGCTTCAAGAAGCCTTTGAGTAAAGTTTGATGACGGATAGGATATTTTTTCAACAAATTAGAAATTTTCGATATTTTAATGTGTGATACTTCGGCAATTTGAGTAGCACATTTTTCCCATATGTGGTGCCTGTCCGATGCCTGAATCTAATAAAACATTGAAGGATTCTTGACCTGGGTAGATGCGCGCACTTTTCACACCATGTAATATAACTTGACTTGTAAATGAAGGATTAGTTATAAAAGCACGATGACAGAAAAGTGACACTTTCCGTGGAAATGCCTATATACCTGTACGTTGATTTAGACAGCTATAAGTATACCACCGCGAATCAGCGAATATTTACCGTTTTAATTTGGAAAAGTAAATAGGATGATTCAAAGCCCAAAAAACCCTGGGGCCTGCTTTTATCTTGAAGTTGGATCACCGTGATTTGCAACCTTATAGCACTTTAGTGATCACCCACAAATTACATAAAGTGTTTTCCGAAATTTTTAACCCTCGTCCCCGCTCTGACCTAATCTCCCGTCCACAAAAACTTACTAAAATTTTATAAACTAAGGGAACGAATACATATATAAATTCTGTTAATTAAATAAATGTACAACATTAATTAAATTAGTTTTAGAAGTGGAAATTTCTAGTTTTCTAACATAATATTTTAAAAGTATTAAAAATGAAGTGCAATGTTTATTTAAGCTATTATTCTTTAGTCTATAAATTATGAGAATTCCTATTTATTTATTGCAGGATTCACAGTCTTTCCCAATTCTCCTCTTTACTCCCTTTTCTCGTTCTCAACTTAAATGCGAACTGAATTAATAGATCACGATAAGAAAATCCAAATATTTTTGTTTGAAGGCTATTTCTTTTTCGCTGAAGAGTCTACTATTATATTTTTGGTTAAGAATTCATCTTTTTTTGCTGAAAAATTTTACTATTTGGTTCAACTATTTTGTTGGAAATTCGCCTTTTTAATTTGAAAATTAATCTCTTCTAGTAAAAATTTCATCCTTTTTGGTTAAATTGCAACTTTTTGGTTAAAAATTAATCCGTTTTGGTTGACGATTCAACTATTTTGTTCAAAATTCATCTGGCTGGTTGAATTTAATTGTCTTTTATCAAAACTTAAAATCTGTTCCGATTAAAATATCAACTATTACATTTTTCGTTGAGAATTCATCTCTTTTGTTTCAAATTTGAGTACTTGTATTAAACTGAAACTACTTTGCCATAAATTCATATTTTTGTTGAAAATTTATCATTTAAGTTGAAAAATTATCTTTTTGGATAAAAATTTAACTATTTTGTAGAAACTTAGCTTTTTTGGTCGAAAATTTATACTTTTTAGTTGAAAATTCAACTATTTGGTTGAAAATGTATGATTTTTGTTTTGAAATCTTGATTGGTTGAAAGTGGAATTAGTTTGTCAAACATTCATTTTTTGGTTGAAGATTCATAATTTAATTCGAAAAATCATCTTTTTGTTTAAAAATTTAACCATTTTATAGAAAATTCGTTTTTTCAGGATTGAAAATTATTTTTTTTTTAACTGAAAATTTAACCATTTCACTTTTGGCTTAAAACTAATCTTTTTTTATGGAAAATTCAACTATTTGGTTGAAAATTGATGTATTTTGTTGACGATTCGTCTTTTTCGTAGGAGTTTAATCTTTTTGGTCAAAAATGCAAATGTTTGGTTGAAAATTATTTTGTTTTAGTTGAGGACTCAACTATTTTGTTGCAAACTAATCTTTCTTATTTAAAAATTCAACAATTTGGTAGAAAATTACTCTTTTTGATTGACAATTCGACCATTTGGTTGAAAATTCGTATTTTTTAGTAGAAAATTAATTTTCTTAGCTTTCTTAGAAAATTTTCTTTGGCGGTTGAAAATTTAATTATTTAGTTTAAAATTAATTAGTTCATTGAAAAGTCATCCTTTTTGTTTAAAAATTAATCTATTTTAGTTGAACATTCAACTATTACATTTTTCGTTGAGAATTCATCTTTTATGGTTGAAAATTAAACTATTTGGTTGAAAATATATGTATTTTGTTGATGATTCACTGTGTAAGTTGAAAATTTATCTTTTTGAATGAGAATGTAACTATTTTATGGAAAATTCGTTTTTTTAAATTAATTTTTTAACTGAAAATTTAACTATTCTATCTTTAGTTAAAAATTTATGTATTTTTTTGTGAATTCCTCTTTTTGGTAGAAAGTGTATCTTCGTGTTTGAATATTCATCTCTTTAGTTGAAAATTCACCTATTTGGGTACAAATTCATTCATTCATTCATTCATTCATTCATTCATTCATTCATTCATTCATTTGGATCTCGCGCTTCGCGCTCGGTGTCATATTTTCTTTATGTACAAATTACTAAATTTGTTTCTGATTTCAAATGAAAAAGGAAATTTATTTACTTAAGGCT
Source organism: Melikaiella ostensackeni (assembly GCA_032362435.1). Lineage (NCBI taxonomy): Eukaryota > Metazoa > Arthropoda > Insecta > Hymenoptera > Cynipidae > Melikaiella > Melikaiella ostensackeni. Next base: position 52,494,553 of record JAUMHM010000085.1, read on the forward strand.
CTATCGACCTAAGGAATACATCCTCATCATAATATTCGCTCTCGATTTCCTGCATAAAATTGTGGGCCTTTCTAATAAATTAAATAATAAAAATAATTTTTTTTCCAAATATTTGAAAAGGGAAAAAATACTTTTAAAAATCCTAATTTGATTTTGCCGCCAAGAACGTGAAATAAAAAAAATATTACAATAACAAATTATTGGCCTTAAAAAGATCTACAAATTTTCCATAGACCACTTTTGACCACTTCCATTCAATTTTCCTAACAGTATTTTCCACGATTGGAAAGAAAACTACTTACCCTATAAAAAAGCGGTCAATGGAAGATTTTTAGATCTTTTTACGGCCAATATTTTTTTATATCTCACGTTTTTTGGCGGGAAAATTGAATTCATGATTTTTTAAAAGTATTTTTCACGATTAAAATGAAAACTACTTATCTAATAAAAAAAAAATGAGTAGAGAATTTGTACATCTTTTTGATATCGATAATTCTGTTTATTAACACTTTTTTTTGTATCTCGCATAGTTTGGCTAAAAAATTGAATTTTTTAATTTTCAAAAGCTTCTTCTGATGGATAAAACCAGAGCCGTCGATCAAAAATGACTGATTAACAAACTTGCCTTCTTTCAAGCCTTAAGCAAATGTGCCAAATCGCAATCAAATCTAATAATTCTTTAGAAAGTTTTTGGTGGGAAAAATTAGTGTTTGATTTTTTTACAGTATCTCTCACGATTAAAACGAAAACTATTTATCCAATCAAAAAATGGTCATGTGAAAATTTGTAGATCTCTTAGAGGCTGATAATTTTTGCTTGTAATATTTTTTCATCCCTCACGTCACATGGCGGGAAAATTGAATTTTTCGTTTTTAACAGCATTTTTCACGCTTAAAGCGAAAAAAACTTATTTTACCAAAAAATGATCAGAAAAAAATTTTAAGATCTTTTCAGGACCAACAATTTTATCTATTTACATTTTCGTCTTATCTCGCATAGTTTGGCTGGAAAATTAAATTTTTTATTTTCCGAAAACCGTTTTTCATGGATAAAACTAGAATCGATAGTCAAAACTGGCTGGTTCACGAACTCGTTCTTTCTTTTTAGGTCTCAAAATAGTGTGCCAAAGGGCAATCCAATTGGACAATTCCTTCGAAAGTTATCGTGTTCACAGACGACGACGACAACGACAGACAGAAACCGAAGTCAAATCCATTTTTTATCATTCAGTGAGTCCGAAAACGTCGAGATTTGATGAAGTCCGCGAAAGCCAATTTTCACATAAAACCAAAACCTTCTTACTGAGATGAGAATGTAAAAAACAACGCGACTGTCGGTTCCTAAGGTCGTAACGTTGAGCTCGTAAATTTTTTGATTCACTTAATTGGATCATTTTTATATTAAATGGAGGATTGGCTTTAGCTGCAGCACTTTTGATATGTTTGCATTTACTGTGATAGCAAAAGTCCTGCTGATTATATCAGTAATCTCTTTCTCTCTGCACATGCGTAGATTGATGTTTCGCTACTATTCAGCGAAGCCTCGCGAATTTTTCGCTGATTCAGATTCAGACAGTACATTACTGATATAGTAAAAGTGTAGTAAAACTTCTCAAATTCTGAAGAGGGTATTCACCAATCAATGTATAATAATCGAAATTGAAATTTTTAGAGTCCAAATATTGATAAAGTAAAGTTCGACCTATGTTATCGATAGTTGTCTCCTATTGCAAATATTTGCGGTCAGAAATGACGACAGGCCATTCCATTAGTATGGAACAGCAGTCGTAGGAACAAGGAACCGCTTACAGGTATTATGCAACCAGGTGCTCTGCAAATACGTGAAATTGGAGGCGCGCATTTACGGATGATCCCACCGGAAGCTAAAGGTCCTGTTTCTCAGGATGGTGCAGCCTCTCGTGCGACTACAATCCTCATGAATTTCATTATTATTTTTATTCAGGAAAGATAATAGTATCATTTTTTTAACGTGTTATTTTCCAAAAATAGATCCTGTGTACCTCCATTTTATAAAATACATTTGCAAGCGAACTCATATGACCTTATGACATTTATTACCACGTTTAACTTTAAAGAGCCAAATGTATTATTGTATTCTGTATTGCTTTCAGGATTGCCTGAAATGACAAAACCAATTACCTCACCCTGGTGGATTATGCATGGACTCGAGGTAGGACATACAGCTTACACTCAACCATCATGGTCGTAACATGCTAATGGTTTACCAGGTGAGCGTCAGCAACTTGTTCAGATTATTCGAAGTTTGAAGATGTAACCTGTCCGTCTCTTCTCGATATATACACCACCTGCAGTCTGCAAACCGAAAGTATGCATGTTTTACGAGAAGCTCCAATTACGACATGACCGATCGGATGTTAAAATCTGCAGAAATATTACTTTTATCATCAACCTAACTGACTATGATCGAAATGTTTTCTACTCATAAACATTTACAGAAAGAAATGTATGTCACGAAATATGAATACTTATAAGCCATTGTAAGAAATTCTAAATGAGTGTATTATTATATTAAGGTGGCTCAAAAAAACTTTTTCAAAAAAACATTCTTTCCTAATTTAGATGAGTGAAATTTCGCTCATTCGAATTAAGAGGGTAAACAGTGTTTATATTAAATTAAATACTAATTTATTCGTCGCGATCCATTCCTAAAAATAATTTAAAATTCCCATTCAATCAGTAGTCATTTTTTATACACTCGAAATAGAACTCAAAATTTGATTGATTTAATTGAACAAGCTTGTGTTTACTGAAAATAGTGTAATTTCTACTGACAAAATCATCGCTTTAGCAGATGAATCAGTCAATATTTCTGACTGAATCGATTAGTCACTTACAATGACTGATTTGTAGCCAACAGAATTAATTTATTATTATGTTATGTTCTAAGTTACCTATAGATAAACTCATATATAATAAACTTATAAATAATACTCAATTACTTAGACAAAACTTAAGCTTTTTTATAACAAAATTATATAAAACGCTACAAACATTTGAGCAAACAGTTGACAACCATCTTGACTACTAAATTGACAATTACAACCACAATCACAACTTTTAATACAATAGTTGTCAACTGTTGCAGCATGTCTCTCCAATTTTTAAATAAAAAAAGCTGGGGGATTCTCTGCGTATTCGTTCAGTGGCAATTACCTGTAAAATGGGGCTTAGCGGCGCGTATGGGGTCGGCCGACTCACCCACAACTTTATTTTTTATAATTAATTAACTCTTCTTGAAACAACTGCTCGTCTTGAATCACCTACTTTGCGCATTTGTCGCACAATATACTATTCTCTGAATAACAAAACTCAAGATAAACGATTGTTTTATTTTTCACAAATGTTGAACTTTATTTTAAAACTTGTTTAGTGCAGTTTCGTTAGTTATAACGAATAAAAAGTGCATTCGTATACGATTCTTAGTTTTAGAAATTTGGTTGGATTTTGTGACAAAACTTGTGAAAGACTTGACTTGCAGAAGTTTGTGGAAATTTGTGCAGTGGATCATATTTTCTAGCACCCGAACAAGAATTATGCAAATTTTTACGTGGATACGATGTATTTTCGTCCTATAGAATGATTTTTGTAAGGATTTTCGTTATTGCGTAGAAAAGCGACATATTATTTTATTATAAACGAAACGTAAAATTGTTTCCCTTGATAATTACTTCATTTGGCAGATCAAAAATACTTTGAATAATTAGAAAATTTATGAATAATTATTTTTTCTGTAAAGTTTTACTTCCAAGCACTTGTTTTTACTTTTTTTGTGAGTGAGCGACTCAGCCCCTAATTGTAGGGCAAAATCGCTTACACTTCAAGGGATGATAAATAGTTGTTTATAAATTAAATGTATATTTTTGCTTTATAGTACGAAATAGGAACATATAGGGATTATATATTTGAAGCATCAATACCTACTCTGTAAAAATTTTGGGGAATTTCCCCCGCTCTTTTTGGGGGAAAATTCCACATTTCATGTTGAAAATACGTTTCCCCGAAAAATTAGGAAATTTTCCCCAAAAAATTGGATGACTTTCGTAAAAATTATGAAATATTCCCCAAAAGCTAGGGGATTGAGTGATTCCCATAAAATATAGGGAATTTCTTACATTCACATTGCGATTTTCCTCAAAAAGTTGGAAAATTTTCGTTGAATTTAGGGAAATTTTCGAGAAGCTTGGGAATTAAGTAAGCCCCATATAATGTGGAAAATTTCTCTATGTTTGGTGAATTTTTCCAAAAATTGGAAAAATTTGAGATGAGAATTAGGAGATATTTTCTACGAGAGAGAAATTTGATTATGATCAATTCAAACACATATCTTTAAAGCAAAGAAATATTTCTTGGCCTATGAGAATGTGAGAAAATTAACTCAAGATATTGATATCTTTAAATCTAAGAACCTAGTTTCCTTGAAACTCATTTCCGCATCCAAAGAATGATTTCGATCCTTTGAATTTAAAAAATTACATTTGAAATAACTAATTCATCCATGAGTGGATCAAATATTTTAGTTTCTTTGAATCAAAAACTTCCCCACCTTTAGAAATTATTCCACACCATTATTGGGGAATTTTCCCCACAATATTTGGGGGAAATTCCCAATATTTCAGGAAATATTCACCAAGATTTCTTGGAGAAAATTCACAAAACGTTAGTGCAATTTGCCTTGAAGTGATTAGTCAGTGGTGACTAGTTTTTCTAGTCGTTAAATCCGCATTTCATTGAAAGAGTAAAACTTGATTGCGAATTAGTCATTTTGGACTAATTCAAATTTGGAATGTACAGTGTACACATAATATCTCTAGATTATTTATTGAGCAAAATCATTAGGAGTGAGGTTTTCATTATTTTGAGAATGTATTAGTTAGATTTAACGTGTTGTATTAAATTAGCTTATTAAGTTATTACAAAAGGCTTATTAATGGTGCAATTAGTAGAATATCTACAAAACTCTAGGATAGGAGTATAAACATATCGTCTGCGGAGTTCAGAGAGCGTAAAGGCCATAAAAGCATCGTGTAAGATACGGTATTAATCACTATGGGTAATAATATTAATAGCATCATGACGGCGATAAATGATAATAATATTTATTGAATTGTTTTCTGAAAGAAGGAACTCGTGTTTATAATAATTTGTAACGATGATAGCATCCTGCAAGGAGAAATGAACCTGCAAGAAAAGGCAATTTACATTTTAAATGTAATCACATTCATAGTGAATCAATCATCTGAATATTCTGAAATTGAAATCACTGAACTTCACGTATTTTTTTCCTTAACGATAAAGATAAACCAAAAGTTTTACGATAGCCAATTTCGCATTCATTAATACATAATAATGTAAAGGCACAAAGACAAAATACTACTTTGTCTCATATTTTTGAGAAAATATTTCAAGTGTCCTACAAAATTGACAATAATTAATTATGAATAAAATCTACAACTTTTTCCAACTAGACAAACTCATCATAATCGCAACCGATTGCCAAGTTGAAAATAATGATTGCATTAATTTCTTTAAGGGGTTAGGCCACTGTAGAGCACGAAAAAATAGGCATATTTCGGAAATTTTTTTTGGCGAAATAAAGAGATCAATCGAAATTCTATAAAATGGGATTTATAATACTAGTAATAAAGTACAGAAAATATTTTTTTCAAGTTCGTTCATGACAAAATGGCGGCTGCGCATCATTTCTCCGTCGGCACCTTTTTTTTAAAGTGTCCACGGCCGGAAACCTAACTTCCGCAATTTTTGAGCTGGAACAAAAAATGAAAGTTTTTTTGATTCTATACAACAACAGGAAGAGACGTACGTAGGATTTTTGCGATATATTGACTTTTCGCGAAATGGTGCACTTTTGAAACAAAAGTTTGGAATTTCATGAATAAAATCGTCACAAAATTATTTATAAAAAAAAACTATGCAATATTAAAAAAATCCTACGTACGTCGCTGGAGAAAGCAATTTTGAATAAACCTTTAAAGTTTCAGGTCGATCGGTCTGGATTTGTTCGAGTTATGTTTCCGGCCAGTTCAAAAAAAGTGGTTTCGAGAAAAACGCGTTCAAATTTAAGCACTCTAGAGCCACCAAACTCGTCCACTACCGTACCAACAGAGCGAACCGTTCGAAAACGCGGTTCATGCGGCTCTGCCTGTTTACGTTGGAGTCGCTCCGCCATATGTTCAATTCCATTACAGACAAGAACCAAAGTCGGACCAATATGGGGGTTCCTGTGTATTACAAAACTTATACAACTTATACCTGAGAGGCGTTGCGGCAGAATTGTAAATTTGGACCTTCAGACATTTTTTCCGCCCTTCAACTTTTGGTATATTATTTCTAAGACCCTAAAACACCTTTTAAGCAAAAAAAAAAATTTCGATTTTTTGAAAATTTTACAGTGGCCTAACCCCTTAAGTTGTATTATGTACCCAAAATCTCAATCTTATGAGTGCATGTAGAGATTTAATGTAAAATTTTTATATTCTCAACAGAGAAGGTATTAGATTTGTGTAAAATTTAACCCCCGCTCGTTTTCGTCAAATGTCCACGTTTTGAGACCCTCTGAACCCGAAAAACAGGTTTTTACGAATGTGTCTGACTGTATGTATGTACGTATGTATGTCTGTATGTATGTCTGCCTGTGAATACGATAACTTTTGAAAGAATCAATCTATTGGATTAGCCAGTGGTACTCTTTTAGTGTCGAAAACTGATTATGAAATTATATGTACGACCATTCATAGTGTTCAGAAAGTCAAATAATTTATCCTTATGACTTTTTTCGATAAAAAGAAAATTATAAGATTTATAGCATTTTCCAAATTCCAAAAAAAAACGGAAATGAAAATTTTAAGCCAAACAATACACGATATGAAAAAAGTCAAGAAGAACAAAACGTTGCCTTTTAAAAGCTCTACAAGATCGACATAATAACTTTTTGAATTAACTAAAAAAATCGAAAATTCAAATTTTGATCCAAATAACGCGAGATACGAAAAAAAGTGACGATATCAAATTTGTTGCTTTTACGAAGACTCATAAGCTTTCATTGAACATTTTCTGGTAGGAGGCATAGTTTGTTTTTTAAGTATGCAAAATGATATTGGAATATTTTGATTTTAATTTTTGAGCCAAATGACGCGAGATAAAAACAGTCAGAACAGTAGAATTTCTGCTTTCAAAAAGTCAAATAAAATTGCCGTTAAACATTTCTTTATAAGACCAATCGTAAATCATTAAGATAATTTTTTAATCGTATTTTTAAATATTTGTTTGTATATATTATATAGTACGGTGAGCGCAGAAAATCGAGCGCCAAGTGCGAATATTATGATAACAATGTATTCCTGGCAATTTCTGACAATTCCAGGCATTTTCCAGGTATTTCTAGATTTTTCCAGGTATACTTAAGTGTTAAGTACTGAATTTTTCTAAGCAATCGACCATACACCCTTTCAAATTCAAAGTACCGCATAATACTTGAATAACTCAAATTTATTATTTACTTATGAATGGTTAAATTTTATGTAATTAACATAGAAAAATCAGAATATGTATAAGATTTCGCGAGTTTATTACAAATAATGTTTTTTGAGTTCTTTTAAATATCTAAATAGGTAAAACAATTAACTTTGATGTTGAATATTCATATTTTCGGGTTAAAAATTCCACTGTTTTGTACAAAATTCGTATTTTTGGCTTGAAACTTGAACTGTTTGGTAGAAAATTCACGTATCCAGTTGAAAGTTCGACTATTTGGTTGAAAATTAACTTTTTTGTTGAAAATTCAACTCTTCTGTTGAAAATTCGTCTTTTTGGTTTAAAAATGTTTCCCTTTTGGTACAAATTTCATATTTTTTGGTTAAAATACAACTGTTTGGTAAAAAAAAAAACAAATCGGTTTTGATTGATGATTAAACTACTTATGAAAATTCAACTATTTGGTTGGAAAGTGTTTAAATGAAAATTAACTTTTTTGTTGAAAATTTAACTCTCTTGTTGAAAATTTGATATTTTTGTTGGAAATTGTATGTCTTGGTAGAAATTTCTTTTTTTTTGTTAAAAATTTATCTACTTGGTTGAAAGTTAAACTACTTTATTAAAAAGTCATTTTTTTGGTTGAAAATTCATCTCTTTGACTGAAAATTTAATTTTTTTTGCTGAAAATTCAACAATTTTGTGAAAAAGTAACCCTTCTGGTCGAAAATTATATTGCTTTGTTGAAAAATCAACTATTTTGGTTCAAAATTCAATAACTTGGTTGAAAATTAACTTTTTGGTTGAAAATTCATATTTTAGGGTTAAAAATTCAACTGTTTTGTTTCCTAACTAAAAAATCTTTCTTGGTTGAAATATACATTCTTGTTGAAAATTCGTCTTTTGTGGTTGAATTCAATTATTTTTTATTCAAAATTAATAACTTTTCTGGTTTAAATATCAACTATTACATTTTTCGTTAACAATTAATCTTCTTTGGCTGAAAATTCAACTATATGGTTGAAAATTGAATTACTTTGTTAAACATTCATTTTTTTGGTTGAAGATTCATCTCTATGGTTGAAAATTCAACTTTTTTGGAAAAAAATCGTCTTATTGGCTTGAAAATTTAACAATTTTGTTGAATTTTTTTCTTCTTGACTGAAAAATCTTTCTTGGTTGAAAACTCAACTATTTTGGAAAAGCATTCAGCTATTTGGTATAAAATTATCTTTTTTGTTGAAAATTCATAGATTTGGGTTGAGAATTCAACTGTTTTGTAGAGAATTCGTCATGTTGGGTTGAAAATCCAAAAATTTGGTTGAAATTTTTTTTCTTCTCACATGAAAAATCTTTCTTGGTTGAAGATTCAACTCTCGTTGAAAATTCGTATTTTTGGTTTGAAAATTCATCTTTGTTGGTAGATATGTATTTCATAGGTTTTGACTTAAAAAGTAACTTTTTGGTAGAAAACTCATCTGTTTTGGTTGAGGATTCAACTATTTGGTTGAAAATTTAACTGTTTGGCTGAAAATTAACTACTTTTTTGAAAATTTTGTTTTTTCTTTGGTTTGAATCTTTTGTGGCTGAAAATTCAAACACTTGGTTGAAAGTGGAACTACTTTGTTAAAAATTCATTTTATTGGTTATGGATTCTGTTTGAGTGAATGATTACTATTTAATAATTTTGTATGAATTATGTATATTTGTGACTTATATTTTCTTTATTCTCATGTTTGTACTGGCATTAAAGCCTTCTACTTTCAGCATCTATGTTTCTTCGAATTT
>JAUMHM010000085.1:52503969-52515660 GCA_032362435.1 Melikaiella ostensackeni
AACGTTTACTGAAGATGTTTACACATAAATCTGTCTTGGGTCGTAGTTTAGGACGCACGTGATGTTTTAGTTTACAAATAGATTAAATTAATAGTGCGCGCTGCATTACCCAACAGGTAGGATAAGTTGACGCACATGGACTTTTTTGGAAGACTTATTAAGTATTTTAATTGACATAGATTCAATTTTCCCTATGAATAAAGCAAAGCTAAGATATTGATCTACGTGTTACATATTCTGCCATTACATTATAGATTATATTTATCTTTCTATCGATTGATATATGTTATGCGCGCCGCATTACCCGCTTCCCCGCAGCAACGATTTCTAGGGGCCATATTGGAAATTATGAGCTAGAATGTTGACTCGACCTTTGATCCCCCACCTTTCACCTTTAACCTTTAACATTTGACATTTAGCATTTGACCTTTGAATATTTGCTTTCGACATTTCCTTTTGACCTTCAACTTTGACTATTGAGCTCAACCTTGACCCCTGATCTTTGATCTCTATCCCCTCATTTCTGAAACTTGATTCATTTTCTCCATGTCGTTAGTGGATGAGAGTCTATTTAAATAGATCCTTTTGAAATCTTAAAACTATAAAATCAGGCAGAACTTCATCCATACAAGTTCAAAAAAAAATGTCAGAGCATTATCTTGTGGCTTAGAAGTCCTTATTATTAATCACCTTAAACTTACAGCTTGAACTGAGAACTTTCTTCAATCATCACTAATTTTGATACTCCAGCTGCTAAGCTCGACCCCTCTTACACTTTTTAACTTTCAGAGCATTATTTTGAAGCATACGATCTTAAACTTTGTGCTCTTCAACACGTGGACATAAATCCATGATGATAGCACAGTAGCTCCAAAGTATCAAAGTAGTTACAAAAGTCACGTGTACAGATGATCATCCACAGGTGCGACTGGCGGAGTCTGCGTCGTGTTTCCGACGTCCCCCTTCTTTTTTAAAACTTTTTTTTGCCCCTGTGTATATACGCTATAAGCGCACATACTTACATATACATATGCACCTAGCTTCTTTTCAAGCGTAGTGGAAAAGCAGTAGCAACTCGAGTAATAGCCCATCTAATGGAAACGTGTTTTTGCTTGGTGGTTGGATAACTCACTGCTTGGGTGTTCGACGAGCGTTGCTATTCTTCATTGCAGTGATTAGCCGTGGCTGCGTTAAAGTTGTGACGATACGATTGGCGTAAGAGTTATCCATACCATGCCGAAAGATTTTTATCAATTACATCACTGGGTGATTTTATTATCGCTTCAATTAGAATGGAAATGCTTTCTAATGATTTGCCTCTATTGAGGAGACAATTAAATCATTTTAGACATTTTTTAGTCCTGGTCAGTGCAATTGAAACTTCCATTTATTGCAAATTATGTATGCAGAGAGAGAAAAGACATTTTGCATCAGAGACCGACAGTTGTAATCAATCATTTATTAGATTCAAATGGGGTTGATTTGATCCAAAGATCGAAAAGGATTGAAAAATATCTTAGTAGGTACATGATCATGATCGAGCTGATTCGGAAGAAATCGATTTTGTTACATATGTCCAGGATTTTTAGGACAGTTTTGAATATATAATAAGTTTCTAATCTAACACTAAATCAATTGATTTTGCATTCGTACAATGATTATTTATTATAAAGTATTCTGAGATGTTCAAAGGAAGAAGTTGGGTAATAAAGTTTGTGATATAAGGAAGACAGTGAGTGAAAGAATCTTCTGGATAAGAAACGTAGCTGAGGGCTGATGCTGGCAGGCATACAGGCATAGGCGGTAAGCGGATAAGGAAAGGCTAGACATGGCAGGCCATTGCAGAACATGCCCTGCCCGCGGGTGCAACGACCCTGCTGACCTTTGTCCGATACATGCTCTGGCCTGGCCTGGCCTGACCGATCTCTGCCGGTACCTCACTAGCCTCCCTGGACCAGAGACCAGACGACCAGGCGGACTTTCAAGGGAAACTCTCGGATCCCGAGAGAGAGAACCACGGCTCTCGGGCTCAACGTCTCGACTTCGGGACCTACGCCCCTTAATATCTCACATACAACTTGTCAGAAACACATCGACCTTTCGCTATTCAAATTCCAATGTGCGAAATTATGTTATTTTAGTGAATAACTCAACAGAAAAAAATTCTAAAATATGAGACTACAGACATTTTCAAGATTAAGATTTCGTAAATATTGGTGAATGTATTTTGAAATGAAATTTTCAGTCCATTAGTAATTTTTTTGTGATGAGGGAAAGCTTGAAATGTACCATTTTCTTACGATCATTTCAGAATGCCCAACTTTGAGTGGCTGCTGCTCCGTAAAATCGAAGTCAAAGAATCTGCCAAAAATACATGATTCTCAACTGATTCTTTTTGTGTACAGGGGTGCAAGCCAAAGCCCAAAATAATGATTTGTTATTAAGTTAATAACAAAAGAGTAGTAAAGCATTATCATCGAAACTAAGCAGTCTACAGAGATCATTCTTGAAGCAAATTGCAGATTTTTGACCTCTGAAAACAGTGCATGTAGTGTCAATCATTAAAAGGTGTATTTTATGTTTAAGAAATTATTTTCTCATTTGAAAAATAAAAATAGATATCCCATTATTAAAGGAACCACTGGCACAGCAGGAGATCTTGCCTGGGTTACTGCTACTCATATCTTTCACAATGCCATTTTTCACGCTACTTCTAATGAAAAAAAGGGTACCATTCACTTTCCCTAAAATTATTCAATTTCTTCGACAATGGGATAACCCTTTTTATTTTTCGAAGGAGAAAATAATTTTTGGAAATATTGAGACGCAACTTTTTGTTTATTAACAATACATGCATTATTTTCAGAAGTCAAAAATCTGTAATATTCTTCAAGAGTGATCTCTGTAGGCTGCTTATTGTTAGTTTCGAAGATAATGCCTCACTTATCTATTGTTATTAACTTAATAACAAATCAATATTTTGGACTTTGGCTTGCACCATTGCGCACAGAAGGGGTCAATGGAAATCACATATTTTTGGCAGACTTTTTTATTTTGATTTGAGGAAGCAGAAGCTGCTCAAATGTGGGCATTCTGAAATGATCGTAAGAAAAGTGTGTTTTTTAACCTTTCACTCATCATAAAAAAATTACTAATGGACTGAGAATTTTGAAGGACACCCACCAATATGCATGAAAAGTTATTCACAATAATCTCTGGAAAAATTGAGGGGTTTATACTTTTTGGACGGAAAGTAGTGAAGACGGCAATATCTGACTTTACTTTTCTAGATTTAAAACTAATTTTTTTGCATGATACGAAATCTTACGTTAGATTTCACCTCACCATCGTCTCGTATTCGCATGGGAGCTGTCGTACTATAGAATATTTCAAACCGCCCATTCACATCAGGAATTTGTATAACATATTATAACTTGTATAATATTATTGAAACAGTAGGGGACTACGCCTCCTGGGTGCGCTTCGCGCGCGCCTATATCTTCTCAATAGGTATATCATTACAGACATTTTTTTACAGGTTGCTATTAGAAATACGTAAAAATAATTCTGATTATTGAAAAAATTGGAGAGGGGGTTCTTTTGAAACTTATTTTAATTTCCTGGAAAGGGGTTGAAGGGCAGGGCTTGTAAGAAGGGTTGCAGGGATTGAGGGGCAAAGCTGTAAAGAGGGCTGCAGGGGTTATAAGAAGGGTCGCGGAGATTTAGGGGTGTATGATGTAAGGAGGGTTGCAGGGTTTAAGGCTCATTTCGGCTTTTTTTATGAAGGGGTTTGGAGGCCCACGTAGGAGGCTCTGGAGGCTCTCGCGTGAGGTTGAGAAAGCCCTCGTAGGAGGCTCTGAAAACCGTCGTGGGAAGCTCTGGAGGAGGGCCTCCTCACAATTTCTCAAACAATGGGGGCGGCGAGTTCTTCCTATAATATAGAGAGGTATAACTTTGAACATATTCAAGATAACTTACCTGTATTTTTTATCTTGACATATTAATTTACTACATATGTGTAAACTTATCACGAACATTTTTGGTTCTTTTTTGGTAAGGAAAGGAAAATATTGGCTTCTAGAAACTGAACGCGCTCTTACATTTGTTATTTCCGGTAATGGGTAATGTATAATTGTATATGTGGGAAAACTATATGCAAAATAAAATCAAAACTGTTTATAACTTTATGTTGAAACATATTTAAGGGGAAATAAAAGCGAAGTAAATTTTTTTTAAAAGATAGAAAATTTAGGAGAAATTGATGACAACAGCACGTGGCATTCTCAAGCGGTCAACCATCCAAGTACTAAACGCGCCCAACGCTGCTTCAACTTCAGTGATCGGACGCGAACTGTTTTTTCAGCGTGGTATAACCGTTGTCAGAATACAGAATAAAGTAAATTTATATTTTAAAAACTACCCTCACCAATATAACGTGAGATTTTCTCTACCCCTATCTCCACACGAAAAAAGCTTTGATCTAGTCTCTAGTGAAAAATTATTTTATGGTGGTGTGACTATTGTGCTGAAGCGACGGCTAGACTTAAAACTAATTTCTTTAGGTGACACGGAATTTTACGTAAAATATCACCTACCCCCCTTGCTTCCCCTGTAAGAAACACTAATCATTCACGAAGACACCATCCTCCCCCACAAAACTCTTAGGTAATACTTAAATGACTCCTATGCCTTTAAGAGCGATAAAAAAAATTTCAAAGAATTTGTGAAGAATTCCAAAATACCATATGCCAGAATATAAAATTAAATTGTGATATTTGTGAAAGATGGAGGTTATGTTGCATGTCTATACCTGTATCCCGCTCCCCCTTCAAGCACCAGGAAAGAGCGACGAGTGTGACCGAACTCGCGCTAGAATTCTACTCGTAAGGCAGGCGTCACCGGGGAGGAGAAGTATTCTCACGGAACATATGCGGCGTTTCCACCACTACGGCTCCTCACTCAGCACGTTAAAGTTCTTCTTCACTCTTACAGCTGAGTGTGGAGTCGTAGTGGGGGAAGCGTTACATCTGTTGCGTGAGGGAAAATCCCGAAATTTCTCCTCCCTGGCGAAGCCTGTTCTAAAGAATTCTAAAGAAAGAAGCGTAGTGAAGACGTTAACATCTGATTTTACTCTTCTTGAGGAAACTGTTTCTTCACTATATGCCAAAGATTTCTTATACATTTTTAAAAGGATAGTAACAAGATAATTACATTCGATCAAATGAATTAAAAATAATGTTTGAACGTACTTTAAATTCGGATATAATAAAAATGTGAAGAATGACGTGATTGTAATTATAAATATGTAACTGTACCAAATTCTGTATCCTGTGATGCATTATGTTTTAATTAATATTTACGTGACCATTTAATTAAGTTTTGAAAAATTCTTCAACTACGCTTTTAATTGTTGATCATTCATTTGAAGTATTGCACAAATATTTTTTAAATATATATTAGTTAATGTTTTTCTTTTTATCAATATTTTAACTATAAATTTAAATTAAATATGACAAAGAATTCACTAGATTTCTCTCGTCTGTGATGCATTATGTTTCGATGAAAGTTCACGTCACTATATTTTTTATAAAAAGTATTTTTTAACTACAGGTGTAACTGTATAGGGGTATTAAAAAAATTATTCAATCAGTAAAAACTTAGATTCAATGCATTATAGAAGGTATTATTGTTAGAATGCAAGCTTCATGGGTTTTTTCAAAAAAAAAATATTTCATAATAATAAGAATATATGTTTTGACTTGAACAAAAAAAGGAAAAAAGAAATTTTTAATGAGAACATCAATAAATTTAATAAATCTATTTGAATTTACTTAAAAAAGGATGCCATGCACATATACACAATTAATATATGTTTCATTATCTATAACTGTAGTTATCCTTTAAATTATTGCTGATGAAGAAGTTTAAATTGGCTTCGAAACATGTTGGTCCCCAGTAGTATAAAAAAGGCGGAGAAAAGAAAGAGTGTGAGGTTGGTTTTGGATTACTTTTTCTTTTTTCTCCCTCTTTTTTCTTTTTTTTGTGTACATTTATTGTACATTTGTCTCTGAAGAGCCGCAAAGCTGGTAGTCTTAGAGGTTATTCTTGAGTTGTGAACTTTGTGGTATGTTCTTTTAAAGTACACCAAAAATTTTTATAAGAAAGTAGATTTTATTTCGATCTTGAAGAAATTTTCTATAAGTATATGACATGATTTTTTGGCGATTAATTCTTCAATAAAAAAAGAAGTTTTATAGCATTTTAATAAAAAGATAAATTTCAATCATTTGCAACAGATTTGAAAACTTATTTCATTATATATATATTTTTTGGAACCTAAATCCACTTTACGGAAAATCTACTATTAATCAAAAAGGGAAACAAGGAAAGTTTGGTATCTTAATCATTTCAAAAAACAGAGTCAATACAAATTATTTTCCAATATTAACATAGTAGGGTGGCTCAAATAAGAAGAAGCTTTTTCACTCACGTTGTGTATTCTCTTCCGGCATATGTTTTTCTTCCGGAGAGAGGGAGTACCTAACCTCATTTCGTCTACAGGAATCGCACTTCGCAGAATTATATGCAGGAGGGCAAAAAGGGATTTTACAGTTCTTATCTATCCGCGATCTATCATCACTGTTTCAGGCAAGATAGACGCGTCCTTTAATTTTCTATTCTAGCATACATTGCCGGACATGCGTTTCTTAACTTGTTGAATTTAACCTTTGAATTCTTTGGAATTTATCATAGATTCTTCGGAATTCTTTAGAATTCTTCAGAACAGGCCTCGCCAGGGAGGAGAAATTTCCCGCTTTCCTCACTGAACAGCTGTGGCGTTTCCACCACTACGAATTCTCACTCAGCTGTAAGAGTGAGACAGAACTTTTACGTGCTTAGTGAGGAGTCGTAGTGGTGGAAACGCCGCATATATTCTATAAGGATACTTCTCCTCCCTGGTGACGTCTGCCTTAGAATTCAAGCGCGAGTTCGGTTACACTTGTCACCCTTTCCTGATGGTTGGAGGGGGGAGTGGGACACAGGTATAGATATGAAACATAACCTCCATCTTTTAAAAAGATCACTATTTAATTTTCTATTCCAGCATATTCTGCCGGAATATTTTGGAGTTCATCATAAATTTTTGAAATTCTTTCGAATCGCTCTTATAGGCAGAGTCATTGAAGTATTACGTAATAATTTTGTGGGAGAGGATGGTGCCTTCCTGACTGATTAGTGTTTCTTACAAGGGGGAGGGGGGGGGGGGCTAGGGGATATTTTACGAAAGATTCCGTGTCACCTAAAGAAATTAGTTTTAAATCTAGGCGTCGCTTCAAGTACAACAGTCACACCACCATAAAATAATTTTTCACTAGAGACTAGATCGAAGCTTTCTTCGTGTGGAGATAGGGGTAGGGAAAATCTCACGTTATATTGGTGAGGGTAGTTTTTTAAATATAAATTTACTTTATTCTGTATTCTGACATCGGTTATACCACGCTGAAAAAACAGTTCTCGTCCGATCACTGAAGTTGAAGCAGCGCTGGGTGCATTCAGTACTTGGATGGGTGACCGCTTGGGAATACCGCGTGCTGTTGTCATCAATTTTTCGTAAATTTTCTATCTTTTAGAAAATTTGTTGTATCACTTTTGTTATATCTTAAATATGTTTCAACATAAAGTGATACAAAGTTTGAATTTCATTATGTATATAGTTTTCCCATATATACAATTATACGTTACCTATTACCGAAAATAACGAGTGTAAGAGCGTGTTCAGTCTCTGTAAGCCAATATTTTATTTTCCTCACCAAAGAAGAACCAAAAATGTTTATGATAAATTTAAAAATGTGTAGAGAATTATCTCAACAAAAAGTTATCTCAAAGTTATCTTAAAGTTAAGTCATCTTAAATATATTTAAAGTTACATTTTCAATTAGAAGAAATCGTAGTGGTATTCATGGGTAACTCTGCAGATTGCAACAAATCTTTGCTTAGTGTCTCTCTTTAAAAATTTCGTAAAGGTTGAAATGAAATCTTCTTTCTTATGAAAATTTTTATGTACTAAAATAGAATAGCAAAAAAGTTAATTTCAATCAGAATGCAGTTCCCACGTAAAGTTGCGGGCGAGAGACGAACGTCTTGTGCAGAGCCTGAAGACTTCGGGCCACCTCTCCAGGCGAAGTTTAATGACGCTATAAAAATCTGGAGGTCGTTAGATAAAGCTAACCCAGTCGAGGAGGATTCACATTTTTTTAGTGCACTGACCGTGCTCGTGATTGTTACGAGGCTTTGAGTCTTTTATTTTCTTTCCCTCGGGTGTAACTATTTTTAGAAGGGAGATGAAAACTCGTTAAAATTAATTTTCAACCCTCCAGAGTGAGTAAAATTCCGGTTTTATTATTCGAAAGGATTATACAAATCCCAAACAAATAATCTCGCATGTCGTACTTCTAAGAATTAAGAGGATAATTCTTATTATTAATCAAAAACAATTTACTTTTTGTGAGCAATTTGTGTTAGTTTCATCGTAATAAAAATGTATGTAAAAATATTACAAGTATAAAAATGAAGTCGTAAATAAATCATTTTGTTTAATGGACCATATGGTGGTTGCGAGTTAACTTCATGTATCTTGTTTCTTGACACTGGCTTCACAAACTCTGATTCTCATTATTTTATTACGGACCTGTTGCATCAGTAGCTTTTGTGATTATGTATGAAGATGATTCGTACATAAGCATTAGACTTTATACATACATAGAATATGCAGAATGCATTGAAGAGAGTGTAAATATATGGAACAATCTATACAAGATGCATATGAAAGTGGGAACGATGGATAGTCCTGCAAACTGCAATGCTGAAGTGCCTGAGGGCTCTTTTGCTTCTATAATGAAGAAAACAAACAGCAAGACTAAATGATTATTTCATAAATCACTGGCTTTGAGTGACGATGCTTAACACCCTGCAACATTGGCTTCTTCTCTTCACTTATAAATGTAGGCTAGGCCAGATACGTAGGTCCGGCATTATTTAATCTTCAAACGCCAAGGTTGAGCAGCAAGGTAAATTCATAAAATTTTGCAGTTACTAATCCAAAATATTTTTTTGTTCATTAAAATTTGTTGTATTTTGAACGCGACAACATGAACTGCAACAATTATTAACGTTTTTCAATTTTAATTTCAGCACAGAAAACTTTTAGTGTAAATTTAGTTGCATCTCATTTTGAACAATAAAGAGAATTTTCATTGTGCCTACATTTGTTTTCGTGTCTCTCTTTTTATGCTACTCAGAACTACACCGAATTCAGCATACTTTTGAGGACAGATGTTTGTCTGTGAATGGAAATTAAGGGGTTAGGCCACTGTAAAATTTTCAAAAAATCGAATTTTTTTTTTCCTTAAAAGGTGTTTTAGGGGCTTAAAAATAATATACCAAAAGATGAAGGGCGGAAAAAATGTCTGAAGGTCCAAATTTACAATTCTGCCGCAACGCCTCTCAGGCATAAGTTGTATAAGTTTTGTAATACACAGAAACCTCCATAGAGGTCCGACTTTGGTTCTTGCCTGAAATAGAATTGGACATATGGCGGAGCGATTCCAATATTCAAAATTGCTTTCTCCAGCGACGTAAGTAGGATTTTTTCATTATATTGCATAGTTTTTTTTATAAACAATTTTGTGACGATTTTATTCATGAAATTTGAAACTTTTTTTTCAAAAGTGCACCATTTCGCGAAAAATCAATATATCGAAAAAATCCTGCGTACGTCTCTTGCTGTTGTTCTATAGAATCGAAAAAACTTTGGTTTTTTGTTTCAGCTCAAAAATTGCGGAAGTTAGGTTTCCGGCCGTGGACACCTTGGAAAAAAGGCGCCTACGGAGAAATGCTGCGCAGCCGCCCGCCATTTTGTCATGAACGAACTTGAAAAAAATATTTTCTGTACTTTATTACTAGTATTATAAATCCCATTTTACAGAATTTCGATTGATCTCTTTATTGCGCTAAAAAAATTCCCGAAATATGCCTATTTTTTCGTGTTCTACAGTGGCCTAACCCCTTAATCGAGTTAACTTTTCTACCGTATGTTAAATGTCTAAGGTTAAACGTGCAGAGCTTATGCTAATTGCTGAAACTTTTAACCGGTCAAGCGTGGAGCACTAGCCTCTCCTTGATATTAATTAAAAATATTTCCAGGCACAATTAGTTCTTGAAAATGTTTTGAACATTTCAGTGCTTTCTTTCTCTTTTAATTATGCCGGATTTGATAAATATTTTTTCTTGCAACATGAACACTGAAATATTCATCACATTTTCAATATCTTCTCACAGAAATTGCAAAAATGACTTTTCAAGTCTGTTATAGTGCCCCCCTTGACTGGTTAAACGTTTAAACAATTGGAATAATTTCTGCATTAATCCCCTTAGACATTTAACCTGTAGAAAAGTTCATTTGATTTAATTTTCCATTATTTTCAACTTCTTTTTTTTCTATTTAAACTAACTTTAGTTGGTTTGAAATTATGTCTTTTGTTTTGAATATTGATCTGGAAAATCGAACTGTGTGAAGTAAGTTCAAATAAAAAAAGGATTTGAAAACGATGAAGAGTTTAATGGAATAAACTTTTCTACAGGTTAAATGTCTAAACAGTTAAACGTAGAAATAATTCGAATTGTTTAAACCTTTAACCGGTCAAGCATGGAGCAAAAGTCTCTCCTCGAATTCGAAGACTCCAAGAATAATCATATCATATTAATATAGAATTTTTCAACATAATATTTGCAGGTACAATTAATTATTGAATAGGTATTGAATATTTCAGTGCTACCTTCCTCTTTTAATTATGCCGAATATAATAAATACTTCTTCTGACAACATGAACACTGAAATTTTCATCACGTTTTCAATATTTTCTTACAGAGATTGCAAAAATGACTTTTCAAGTCTGATCTAGCTGATGAAGAGTTTAACCGAATGAACTTTTCAACAGGTTGAATGTTTAAACGGTTAAACGTAGAGATTATTTGAGTTGTTTAAACGTTCAATGCGGTCAAGCGCGGACCACTAATCTGATGGTCTACAAAGTCTTCTTCTTCTATTACGAATACTTCAACAATAATCTAATTGTATTAATATAAAATATTTGAACGTTATATTTCTAAGTACACGTAGGTATTGAAAAGGTTTTGAATATTTCAGTGCTTTCTTCTTCTTTTAATTACGCCAGATATAATAAATATTTTTTCTAACAACATGAATACTGAAATATTCATCACATTTTCAATATCTTTTGACAGAAATTGCAAAAATAACTTTCAGACTCATCGTCTCCAAAGTGTTCTTCCTCATTATCTTCGGAGTCTTCTAAGTGCCCCTCGGCACACCGTTTGTCTTGCTATGCTTAAGTTGCCTCCAACTCGTCTATTCATTTCCTCAAACTTTCTACATTTTCTAGATCATCAATGCTTAGTTGTGAGGGATTCGACGGGAGATTTTTTTCATTAGTACAAATGTACAATGAGAATGATGATGTAGTCGATTTGATTTTATCTCCAACAATCCATTAAAAATCTTTTGGAAAAGTTGACAATACTACAATATTTTTACGATGAAAGGAGGTGTTTCGGGATTCAATCGTGTGCAAAACTACGAATCTTGCCGACGTTTCGTGAACATTGCAGTTC
>JAUMHM010000085.1:52515760-52528894 GCA_032362435.1 Melikaiella ostensackeni
TTTACGGGACATATCTTCTCCATGGTATAATATTGTCATCGGATCGCGGTTTCGTCGGGCATCTCTTCCCCACATAATCTCATGAAGGGCCTTTCCCTGGCATCTTTTCCCTGATAAAATATCAGGTCCCTCACACAATGGCATGAACGGGCAAGTCTTCCCCGAGCACCTCTTCGCCAAAAAAATATTGAGTAAAAGAGACGTCCTAAAAAGACCTGCCCGAAGAAAACTTGCCCGTCCATGCCATTCTGTAAGGGACCTGATATTTTATTGATGAAGAGTTACCCAATGATCCTCACTAAAAACAATTTTTTTTCCTTTGTTCGTTTGTGCTAAGGAGATCATTTTCATTTTAGGTAAAATGCAACATATTTCAGATATTTTTGGATTCGCATGTTAATTCATAAAATCATTAATTAGTATTTTTTTAGCAGAATAAGACAATTTTGAAAATTAAATCGTTAGGGGTCTGCGTAGCTCAGGAAGTAAATTGCACGAGTCATATTTCGGCACGGCAGATACATAATATAAAATCTAAGTTACTCTGCTGCGGTTTCAAATACCAATGAGGAGACACGAAACTAAACGCTGCTGCGAATGATTGTAGTTCTTTTCCAAGGATATGTATTGTATTCTATTAAAGATTCAGTTTGAACAATTACATCTGTCGGGATATACTTAACAACTTAAGAGCTTTAAATTTTTTTTGCTTTCTCATAGAGAAAGCTTTGTAATCGTTACAATTTCAGATATTCGCTTCCTCATAGAGGAAGCTTTGTAACGATGAAAATTTTCGAAGTTCATTTTTCGACATATTTTGACATAATTCAATCTCAGGAGTCCAAAAATGAGGTTTTTAAAAAACGTCCGTGTGTGTGTGTTTTGTCAACAATACACTTTCTATGATAACTCAAAAACAAGTAGAGCTAGGATCCTGAAATTTGGAGGGACTGTAGTCCTAAATAATGCCCATCACTTATTAGGTTTAGAGCCAGATCGGATAAGAATAAATATTTTTATTTCAATTTTATATTTTTCTTAAAAATCGTTTTAGATGTGATTTTTTGCAATTTTGATTATAATAAGGAAAAAAATTGTATACATAGCTTTAAGTGAAATACATCCTTCTTTAACCAAAAAGTTTGAGGTTCAATCAATATGTATTGTTAATACGTATGAGAAATTTGAAATAAAAAAATAAAAAAAATATTGGCGCTTCGACCGGGACTTCAACGCACAACAAAATTTGTTGTAATTATTCTTATTTTCAATAACTGCACATTTAGATGAAATATTATTACTATTTGACACAAAACACAATTTATTATACAAAAAAATCATTTGATCGTTCGATTTTTGTGAACTGAGGCACTAGGGCAACAAACATGCCCCCCTGCGGGGGTCCTCGTGGAATATCTAAGATTTCGAAGTTCCACTTCCAAAAAAACTTCATTAAATTGTTAATAACAATGCAGTTTTAGTAAGCTTGAACTAATCAAACATCAAAATTTGTAATGTCGAAATAATATTAACCGTTTGAACTTAGAAATTTTATCTCACCAACCGTGGGGACAAACGAACAGAGCACCCAGCGGGGGTCCTCGTGGAATATCTAAGATTTCGAAGTTCCACTTCCGAAAAAATTTCCTTAAATTTTTTATAAAAATGCAGCTTTTGTAAGCTTGAACTAATCAAATATCAACATTCTTAATGTCAAGTCACTTAGAAATTTTAACCGGTCGATAGTGAGAGCAAACGAGCATGGCAGCCTGCGGATCCCTCGTGGAATATCTAAGTTAAGGTTATTTATAATATTTGAAGAACCTGTTTCTTACAGTTAAACTTGTTTCATTAACATAATTCAAAGTTGATGCAAGAATAGAAAAGACTCCTTGATACGAGACTCAAAAAATCATTAATGCTTCCTCTAGGAGGAAGCAAATATATTCGCTCATCAATCATAATAATGAAGCAAAGTCCTCATCAGATGACCACCAAAAAACTATGAATACAAACAAAGTGGAAATATCCGAGATCTAATTCACAGCTAATTTAAATATTATGGTGGGAATTTATTAAGTTTTGAGTCATGAATTATTTCATTAGATTCCGCGCCAAACGTTGATTACAGGTTGTAAGCTTTTTGAGTAAATTGTTTTCATTAAATAAAAGAAATATATAAAAAACGTTAATTTTTATAATCCTGTTGCACGGCTGCCTGTTGAATCGCGAAAGATGTGAAAACGGACAAAACTAATACTCCACCTCGTGGAACCGACGTGTAATTTTGTAATGAAGTCCATGCGTCATTTGGACGGGCGTACTAAATCACAGGACATGGATTGGGTCCCATCTCCTCCAGATGTGACCCAGTAGTGCTTTCTGCTAATTTGCTGTTCGCACGAATCTTCGCCCCTTGTCCGCAATCTAGTGAGCGCTTCTATTAAACCAACCTTCATGAGATCCTCTTCCCAATCTGCCAGACTTCTTCTATATGTACACAACTTCATTCATCCTCTTCCCAAAATCCATAATTTCATTTGAAAACGTTGAATATTCATCATTTATCTAACTCATAATCCTAGCGGAGTCAAATAAGGTTTACACCTTGGAATCCAGTGTCAGTCAACAGATCTTCATGAAACCTTTTGCATTGTGTTTTTAAGAGAAGATACTCAAAAGTTAAAAAAATCAGAAATGTCCGCTATCTCAAAAACCAAATTTCAATTAAAAATTCCAAAAAATGATAAAACGGTCAAGTTTATTATTATTATTATTATTATTATTATTATTATTAATGATATTTTTATTATAACATCAAGCAAAGTTCCTTTCAGGGTAAGTGAAACTCGTTTGGTTCTAGCCTTGTTTGATTACCGGGGATCAAGGAATTTATATGACAAGAGTAAGTTAGGATGTGTAGGAGATGGGATAAGCTTTAGATTAATCTAGAATTCGCGCTTTGCTCATTCAAATGACACACTCTTTCCACAACACAGTTCTTACACGGGTCGTTGATCGATCTCTCTAGCAATCACCCCAGGTAAAGAGCTTCACGCAGCTATCATACATCATGATTCACGCACACTCAAAGTGACTGATAGGTCCATAGGAAGATCCATACTCTTTATCCCAACCATATCCACTAAGCAAAGCTCTTCACGAGGGTCCATCAGTATCCAAAATCTGTTGTTTTAGGGGTCATTTTTTTTCTTATAAACAATCGTCCTCCATACATCTCTATCCTTGCATACGTCGTTTGCTTCCTATACATCCATACATCTTTTCATACAAGCTCTTGTGTTTGTATGACTCTTTATACCTCTTCACTTTAGAGTCTTATTCACACGAACCAACCATTCTTTCTTCGGTCCACCTCTGGGTAAACTACCATTCTCCTTAATTGAATACACTTGTTTCGTTAAACATCATTCATTATCTCAAAGTGACCAAACTATCTCAGAAAATTTCTTTCAGTCTCGCCAATTGATGTATCTTCTGCACCACATTCTTTAACTGGAATAAATTAAATCTTCGAGCCACAAAAATGCTATGTATATGGATTTTAGGGCGGAATAAAAAGTTTTAACATTTACGAACTTTTTTGAAAGAAAAGTGTTAAGGTGTTCATATTTGACATACATATTCCTTAAGGCATTGGAAAATGATATTAAACAAGTTTGACCTGAAATGAAGGGGTAATCACCCTTAAATGGAAAAAACGGCACCCAAAAATGGTTTATGACAATTTTCTCGGAAAGTGTGCTTCGGACGAAAAGGCACTACTATAGAAAAATATTAGGTCACATTTTCAACAAGAATTATGGTATGCATCTTTCCTGTGCGGGACATATTTTCCTAGTTTTCCACTCACGGAGTGGAGGGTGATTTACCCCGCTGGTCGCACGCTCTTTTCTTAGCACATATCTCAAAATGGGGTCGTTCCTCGATAAAAATGTAAAGAACTGGAATATAGAGAATTTTTCTCTAAAATTTCAGTATCATACATTTTTATCAAGAAACGACACCATTTCGAGATATGAGATAAGGAGAGAATGTGCGAGCCGTGCGGTAAAACTCACCCTCCACTACGAAGGTGAATTACTCAGAAAATATGGCGCGCACAAGAGAAGTGCAAACTAGCATTCTTGATGTTAATTTTATGAAGTATTTTTCTGTACTAATGCATTTTTCCGATGCACCCTTTCCAAAAAAATTGTTAAAAATCATTTTTGGGGGGGTGGTTCATCCGTAAGAAATTGCCATAATTTTTTTAAATTGTCATACTCTTTGGCAGTCGATGATAACAAATAAATAATAAATTCATTATGATATAAAAATTCATCATGGCGAATTGAACATAGTTGAACAAAAAATGAAATTGATGTGAAATTACTGCAAACAAAGTTTGAAAATGTAATTATACATAATGCTGAAAGTACTGATTATAATTGAATAATGATACAGTGAAAATATGCATGTTCTCTATACACAATAAACAAAATTAAAAAAGAAATAGAACAATTTGTTACTGAAAAATATAGGCTTAGTGGCTTTGCGACGCCGCTTGCGCGAGTGTTTGTCATACATTTCGTAAAGATTTTATTTTCCAGTTACATTATCATAATAATATACACTTTTTGGGATACGAATCTTTTCCTTATTTGTGTCCTTGTCCATTTTCCAAAAAAATAATAAAATTTACCACCTTCACTGATAAGAATATATTCAATAATTCTCTGTTTGAATAACTGAAAAATAATCAACGGATATGTCTGATTCCTTAACTCTTTAGTACATAATCTTAGCAACACAATTCAAAACGTTTCATGAAACTCCGTTGACTGATATTAGATTCTGAGCTTTCTCATTTTTAAGGTCTAACTGGACTCCACTTTCATGATACTTTCTCATATCCCAATAGTGGAAAATAATTTGGAATCACTCACCCAATTTCCGTCATGCCTGACGTTAAAAAAATAACCGAATTTTGTACTAGGATCATTATAGTGTGCACTTTTTGCGTTCAATAAGATCTTCAGTCTATAGTTTTGGTCTAAATGACAATTTTTTAATTTATTATATCTTGACTTAAAGTCAGAGCAAAGTTAAATTTTTCCCAAAATAATTTTTTACACTTCAGCAATGGCTTATCTATGCTGTAAATCATCTTAAATCGATGCACAGGGACTCACCGAACACAAATAGATTGTTAGGAAGGTAGAAGACAACCATTCAATGCTTAGGGCAATAGAGGATTGTGATCAAAATATGAAATTTTTATTATTATAAGCAGTTATGATATTTATTATTATTATATTTTTTTATTCAATTTGTTTATAAAAATGATGATTATTATATTTTCATAAATATTGATGTTCATGTATAACCTCTAGAACCGCACATAAGGCATATAAAGAACGGATCAGATTTTCAGAAAACTGCGAATTCATTAATTTTGCTATAATTATGGTTTATACCATTAATAATTTAATATTTTTTTAGCCATTTTCACAATCTTGTATTGGACTAAAGATTAATTTTTACAGTTTCAGTGAAAAATTGTTTGCTTGACTAAACCACTCAATTGTTAATTATTACACTCAATTTGTTCATAACAATGAAAATAATTGATAGACAAATTATTTGTCTTTCGGCTGAAGTGTAAAAATTATTTCGTGAAAATTCAATTTTTTCATGCTTTAAGTAAAAAATGAAATAAATAAACAACATAAGATTACAAAATCGTAGAGTAGAGTTCTCTGCCAAATTTAACGCATTTCAATTTTTTTTTTTAAATTGCAAATTGGACCTAAATTCTAGGCTGTAGATATTTTCGATTGAAAAAGTGGGTTTGATCGACTGTGCCTCGGTTCGCAGTTTTCATGCTTCCAATTTTCCATGCATTCCTAGTCCTTCCTGTCATTTTCATGTCATTCCGGATGTACTTCAGAAATAAAAAGAAGAACCTTCCTCTTCGAAATCGTAAACTATCTTGCCTTCCTCCTTCCTTGGATTCAGGAGTAAAAAAGATTAAAAGTACCTGAGGGAGAGGGTGGGACCTCGGCACGAGCCTGGTTTTTCAACAGCTGCGACCAAGTCCAAGATAAATGAGTGCAATGTCAGAAAAGAGACATACGTAACGCATGTACCTAATCGAAGAGAGAAAGAAAGAAAAAAGAAAATAAGGGCACGAGAGAGGGCAGAAAGCATGGGCGTGTGTACGCTCTTCCACTGGGATTCAAGTTGCACAATGGAATTATGCTCTACGGTATTGGTACGTATTCTATGGACGATATATACGCGGTGTAGCCATGGTATGTTGGATATGCCCGCTATGCCGGGGCCATGTTCTGGTTTTGATCCGTGCGCCGATAAGATCGCCCTTTGTTACCAAGACTCGTGCCTTGGCTTGGGGTTCCGAAAGCCACAGTGAGGACTTCTCCCATCTTTTCCTCCTCAGGGGTATCTTCTCTCGTTTCTCTCATGCAACGATCCTGTGACATTTTGAGCATTGCCAACCTCGACTAATCCACCGAAATATGGAAACTGATAAGAACGATATGGGAATCAATCAATTTTTTACAAGCATTTATAAAACCTATCCTTAAAAAAACTACTGCTAAAATGGTCTTCTTATTTTTTTTCTCGAAAACAATCCTGCTGCGGAAGAATTTAGGTCGAGTAAAAGTACTAGAAAATATGCATTATATCTTTTTCAACATTTTTACAATCACTCGTAGGATTTATGTACTTTATGCGCCAAAAAAGTACTAATGCCAAATTCACATGACAAAAAGATCCAAGACAATCATGCTCCTTGGAAATGCGTGGAAATATGTGTTGTATTGCATCTAGGTTCATAATATCCGTAGAAAATCTTCATTTTTTTTTAAATTTTGACAAGAGCTCATAGGATTCATGCGCCAAAACCCTATGTAGAAATCACCCCATTGGTCCCTATTTTAATGAGGGCAATAATCAGAATCTCATTAGAACAATTGGACTAGTACGTTCTAGTCAGGGACGTCTAACTATGTACGTCTACACAGAGAAGAAACTGAGGTTTCAATTTTGTTTCAGATCATTTTCTCACAAACTCTGTCGAGTCTTAGTCAGCATACCCCAGATGAAATTTGTGAAGATGGCGCTGCATTATATTTATTGCAGTGCCATCTTCTGAAGCCTCTATTCACTAAATTTTAATTAGTGAACACGCGAATGGCTTCCCGAACTGCACGTGGCAGCAAACTAATATTTACATTCATCCTTAACATCCGAGTGCTTAACATTTATAAACACGTGCTTTTCGTGAAAATAACACAACCTGAATTTTAATTGAATAAAGTGGAAGTGATAGTTTTGTTAAATTCTATTTAATACATATATACTAAATAGGGTGTGTGAATATCACCAACAAATTTTAATTTATTTATTTTTCATCTCTCACAATAGCGTTACTTTGCTTAAAATAATAAAATTGTCAGTTTCAGTGGAAAATCATGAAAATAATAAATTGTTATAGTTGAGTCCAAATATTCAACATTCACATGTTATGATACAAGTATATGAAAAAAAATGATTTTCTAGCAACAAAATATAAACATTCGAAATGACGTATCCAAAATTTGTATGTTTTGAAATATTATCATTCATTTCCTTGTCTACAAATTATTTTTCACATATATTTATATCACGTCTGAATGTTGAACGTACTGCAAAACAGAAATGGTCTAGACGGGCGGTGGAAGGGTATTCCCGTTAGGACCTGGTTAGAAGTTCTAGATGGAGTCCGGCTAAAATAGCGTTACAGAACTAGCTAGGCCCTCTCTATTTACCCCGATCAGTGCCCGATCAGAAATATACGAAACTATCCAGGGCCCTTTCAAATCCCAATCGCAATTTCTACACGGGACAGCCTTGCTGAATCAGGAAGAATTTTGAACGTTTTTCGCACTTTACGAGTAGTCCTATTTCGTCAAGAACTGAATACATTTCAAACCATGCAGGCAGGCAGGCGCGGCGGCGACATATTCATAAACATGTTGTTGTACGTGGAAAATAAGGTAACAAAGCGACATTTCTACATTTTTTGCGATTATTTTTAAATTTTAAGGGTAAAACGAGTTTTTTGCAAATTTTACTTCAAAAGCCGTGTCATTGTTACAATTTTTGAGATATTGAGGTTTGTCCTGTTTAGGTTTATCCAGTTTTTCTCACTATTTTAGAATCCACAAAAAAATTGAAAATTATGAAAAATGGGAAGGTTATTTCGATTTAAAAAAAAATTTTTTTTAAGTTTTAAAAACTCCACATTTTCTTTCCTGAAATGTTTAGAGATAATAGATACTAATATAGCCTATTTACAATAAATTTTCCATTTGGTATTTTGTTGTATTTCAAGAGAAAAGAATTATTTTTGATTTTTTTTTTCAAAACCTTTCCCGCTTTGCAATTTGTGACATTTAAAGGTTTTTCTTATTCCAGTTTGTCGAATTTTTTCACTCTTTCGAAGCTGAAGGAAGAATTAAAATCAGTGGAGCTACTTTGATTTTTTTTTTTAAATGAGAACACAAAGTTTTCTCAAGACAGCCACCTTTTTCTTGTTGACATTTCCAGGAGTGATAGATAATAATATATAGTCAACTTACCAGAAGTGTTAAACCTGAGGTGAATTCGTACTTCCAGAGAAACAAAAGTATATTTTTTCTTACTGTTCTGGCATTTATTGTATTTTACTGTTACTTTTTACTTCAAATCAGAAAAATATTATTTTATTGGATATAACTATAGAAAATGGAATTTCATTTTTCTTGAATACAAATGCACTCATCTCACGTAACTGTGCCGCCCTTTCTTGTACGCAGTTGTACGCAGACTCAGTTACGCGATATGAGTATACATACATCCCAGGATTAAAATTTATGTTAAGTTGGCTATATATTACCTATCACTTCTGAAAATTTCAGCGAAAAACGGTAGCTGTTTTGAGAGAATTTTGTTTTTTAAGTTTTCAAAAAGTCGAAATAGCTTTACCTATTTTCATTCTTACTCCGTTTTTCTCATTGGTTTCGAAAGAAAGAAAAAAACTCGTCAAAGTGGAAGAATAAAAACCTAAAAATGTCAAAAATCGTAAAAAGGGTAAGGTTCAAAAAAATATATTTCCTCTCGAAAAACAAGTAAAAATAACAAATGGAAAATTTATGGTCAGTAGACTATATGAGTACCTCTTATTCCCAAAAATTTCAGGAAAAAAGGTAGGATTTTCGAGAAACTTTTTTTTTTGTCAGAAAATGGAAATAACTTTACCTTTTCTTATTATTTTTGATTTTCTTTGTGCATTTTGAGTAAGTGCGAAAAAATTTATAAACTGAAACAACAAATCCTTAATATCTTAAAAATTGCAAGCATGGTACGGTTTTTAAAGTAAAGTTTTCAAAAAACTCATTTTTCCCTTATAATTTTATAATGTTTGTAGCAAATGTAGAACTACTGCTATGTTGACTAAAAAAATACGTGTCTTCTTATTTTTCATGTACAAAAACATATCTCATTGGCAAGCCAATCCTGAACATGTCACACGCCGGCCTGTATGATTTGAGATGGATTCGGTCAAGAACTTTTTGGAAAATAAAGTCTATGAGCACTTGTGAGAATTTTAAAATAAATTAAGTGGTACTCTGTCAGAATTTTTTCCTTAAAAAACCATGCTGAAGCAGGACGTATTTTAAAATTTTGCCTGAACTCTTTTGGAAGATGAATTTGAGATTGTGAAAATTTCAAAAAATTGTTAAGAGGGACTTTTTTAGTTTTTCGATCTATATTCGTACTCTTAAAATATGTTAAGAAAAGTTTTTTACATTAGTACTGATTTATCTCATACCCAGTACTTAAGTGGGACTTTATTTGGGTTCTAATTAGAATTCCGTTGCTTTTTTGTTCTACTCGGGAAGTTTTAAAAAGGAATAAAGTACCTGGAAATGGATACCATGCCATATAATAGGATAAATAATAATTTTTTTTACATTTTACACGTCCAATGCAGCACTTTAAAAATATTGTTTGAACTGATATATACAATTTTAAATTAGAATACTCGTTGCTCAAAAAAAAGCTTTAAAAAATTAAAAATTAAAAATTAAAAGCTTTAAAAAATTGAATTTCTAGGAGGCAGTGTGACTCAGGTGGTAAACTGCACGAATTACATTTCGATACAGATCTTTTAAGGATCTACCAAATTTTTATATCACTGTGTGACAATATATGAAAAAAATATAAAAATATATTGTAATTGTTGTGTAAATTTAATAGATACTGCACCTGCTTATTCATTTAAAAGCTAAGTTGCAATTACATTTTCAAGTAGAGAAGCAACTACTATTATGAAATTTCTTTTAGTTTTGTTTTTCGCAAAAAACATCAATAGGAACCTTTGTCGAGTTACACATTTACGATCGTAAAATAACATTGAAAGATTGTGGCGGTGCGACCGTGCGCGTTAATACTCATTATGATGTGTATGCGTGAGTCGTCTATAACAGGAAGAATGTTTAAGGGACAAGACAATGAGTGTAAATAACTTTAATTGTGTAATTTACATTTTCCTTAATCACCGAACGCAGACCACAAAGCATTAATTTATTAAAATTGACTTTCCTTCAGTAAAGGGGCCGATTCTCTTACTCTGCCTACGTATCTTCTTCTTGTCAAGAATGCAATTCTGCTGTAAAACTTACATTTTATTTTGCAGAAAAACTTACATGCTAATTGTCTAATTAATTTTCCTAATTGGGTAATTACGTTTTCCACTAAAGAATGCTCAATGAAAAAAGCGTTTATTAAGTATAAATGAACCATATACGAAACTTTGTCCATAATTTCATGTGCAAGTAGTCTGTATTCTTGAGAAAATTATAAAATTGTCGGTATTCATTATGAAATACACGGTTTTAAATTAACTGAATGTAATTTTGCTATTTTTAGAATCTGATATATCTTGAGAAGTGGATCTTCCTTGGCGCCTAAGGAGAGAAATAAAGGAAGATGAAACATCAGGAATAACAATGATATAAGACGCGGTAACAGTTTATTGCATGCTGGGTGCAATTATAAGTCCGTGTCCAGTATGTATGTGTGAGTCAGATGCAACACGAAGTCAGCTGCCGCTAATTATTTCAAATGATACGAGCTCTTGAAGGAAGCATCAAAGACAGCAAAGTAATACGTGCTTCATTTAATGTTCAGTGGTCAAGCTGCACATCGAAGACTCGAATGACACTCTTTCTATTAAGTACAACTGTAGAAAGTTTATCTTCCTTACTTTTCATCATTAATTCTTGTTTCATGCAGAAAACAATTGATAAAACAATAATAATTTCGCAATTTTTTAATTATTTTAAGGACGGTGTTTCAAAAGAGGACTTAAGTTTTTTTCTATAAATTAGTACCCCTGCAAACTGTTCCTTAAGTGTCAAAATGATAACTCATTTATGGCAGAATTCAAAAAAATATTTAGGGGTGCACTAAGCGGGGTTTTTGAATAAAATGCTCATATTAGTTAAAAAGCGCTGTTAATATATCATTTTACTTTGGTATGCTGCAATGTATCCTTTTTTAGCGAAATACGTCCCTAAGATATTTGAAACAATTTAAACAAAATTACCGACCCCCAGCTCATTTTGTAAATAAAATGTTTATTTAATTTAAATAACTGCTCTTATATTCAATTGTTTTACGCAAAATTTTTTTAGTAAAATGCATGAATAATATACGAGTATTTGTCACGAGTCTGAGTGATCTTGAACTCTTCGAGAGATTACCTAGCAAAATATGTCACCAATTATTTTCACTTAGCCAAGATCTTTCTTCTTCGGTATTTTTCACCCGATAAGAGAAATAATTTAATCCTCTCGTAAATATTTTTAACTGAAAACATGTTGATGAATTTGACAATGACGTGTTGGAGTAATCCACCCGACCCCAGAGTAATAAATCAGCGACAATGTCTCGTTTAACAGAAAATCCGAGAATCAAATGTGGTTTCACCTGTTCCAACACTTCTCATGGTACATGCTACTGTTATTTCTGTGAAAGTGATACGAGTTTCTTAAAGATCGAAAGGAAATCTACTTTCTTGTTAAAATTTAATGTGTACTAAAAAAGAACACCCAAAAAGTTCACAAATCAAAAATAGACTTCGAAACCACCCACTTTTACGGATCATTAAAGACAAATGTACAATAAATTTACAACAAAAAGAAAAAAGGGAGAGAAGAAGAAAGAGTCAACCAAACCAACCTCTCACTCTTTCTTTTCTCCGTCTTTTTTATACTCCTGGGGATCAACATATTTCCAAGCCAATTTAGACTTCCTCATCAGGGGTAACTTATAAGAAAACTGCAGTTATAAATAATGAAACCTATATAAGTTAAATTCGAATATTACCTGAAAATAAAAATAGAGAAATTAAAATCACATACTGGTTGGTCAATTTTTCTATTTTCTTATTAATATCAAAAATCTTCAAAATCGAAACGAAATGTAATTTCTGATGAAAATTTGTTTGTACTAAAATAGAAAACAGCAGAAAGTTCTGTGTACCTGTGCAACTCATCAGGATTCAAAGTTGAAATTAGAATACTTGAATTAGATAAAAAAAATGTAGAACTTCAAAGAAAAAATTGAAGTTTCTTCGCATAATTGACGTCTAAAGTCAAAACTCAAATACTCGTAACTTCATGCAGAAAAAAATCTGTTAATGTTACAGAGGCCCTATGTTAAAATAGTAACAGCATAGTTTTTAGGCCAGTTACACCAGCCCCTCCCCCCCCCCCCCAATCATAATTTTAGAATTTCTTTAGCTCACTGAATTGCTCTGCAAATGCGCTCATGTGCGCTATCGATAAAAAATGTTGCTCCACAAAACCCTGAGAGTTATAGCCAGGGTTACGTGGGGGGAGGCTGGAGACACGCTAGCCCCCCTTATTTGACAAATCAAATTTTAGATTATATGACCTTGAAGAACTCAAAATGCGCCAATATGCGTCACCAGGCAAAAATTTTGCGCCACATTGATAACCGAGTTATTAGCGACACAAATGGGGAGGGGGGGGGGGGGAGAAGCACGATTTTTCT
>JAUMHM010000085.1:52546930-52560023 GCA_032362435.1 Melikaiella ostensackeni
TTATGTCGAAGAATAAAGCCAATTTTTCAATCAAAATATCGTTTTTTCATTGTCAGGCCGAAGACTTTTCAGCCCATATAGTATGTGTTGCAGAAATTAAATAAAGTTAAGTGCATAACAAAGTTATAGCCCGATCAGAGTTCAATCAGAACCAGACTAGTATCCGATAAAGACCCGCCTAAGAGTTTCAACAAAAAAATATCTGGAGTATCCATTGAGAATTTTGAAAATGAAATAACTCGAATCAGCATCCATACATAATTATTGACAAAAAATAGTGCAAAATCAATGTATCTGCAAGAAATTTTGGCAAAATATTATAATATTATAATAACTCCCTGCCAGAAACTTTTACACAAGAATAGCCCAACCAGAGCTCGACTAGAACTCACCTTGGAATTTAAACCAAAAAATACCCAAGCAGCTGCCGACCAGTCCCCGGCTACTACCCTACTTTTAATGGGGCCAAGTGGGGTAATTTCTACACGGGTAAGAGCGATTTATAACACAAATCACTGGATGTACTCGCATCACAAAACTGCGCATGTAAAGCCTTCAAACGGCTTCTTATCTTCATTTGTTCTCAAGATAAAGTGCTTTAAAATGAATCCCTATAAATAGTAAATTATTAAGGATTTCAGAATTTTGACAAATATAATACATTCACAAAATATACATATATTACATTCAAGAATGCTTAAAGAATATCTGATAGTTTTTTCAGATTTTTCCTAACGTCGACCGCGCTTTGGGAACAGGTGAAAGTCGAGGCTTGAAAGAAGTTGCTGAAAACCCCTCTTTTTGGAATGTTTCACCTTCTAGCGGTTGACACAAACTTTTTTGGAACGAACGTGACCATATCGTTCAATTCGAAAGATTTTGGGCTTTCAGGTGGTTTTTCATAAAAAATTGTGGGACTCTTGTGGAGCGAGTTGCAGTAAAAAGAAGTGAGGGACCGCGACTTTTGGCCCCGACTTTAGGACCCTTTATATTTTTT
The DNA here is from genome assembly GCA_032362435.1 of Melikaiella ostensackeni. Classification (NCBI taxonomy): domain Eukaryota; kingdom Metazoa; phylum Arthropoda; class Insecta; order Hymenoptera; family Cynipidae; genus Melikaiella; species Melikaiella ostensackeni. Next base: position 52,547,928 of record JAUMHM010000085.1, read on the forward strand.
TTCCTCTTCTTCCTCACTACGTAGCTATTCCAATGCTGGGCCACAAAGTTGCTTTTCTCAACTGTTCGTCCATCCTCCCTCTTGTGAAAACCACATGCTCAAAGAATGACAACAGACTCTCAATGTTAGCCGAATCTCGCACGCATCAGAGATTAACGGTAATACGGACTATCGTGCCGACCAAAACCAGCAGTACACCTCCCACTTTTTATTTTCCAGTCGTTTAAAAACGATTAGCATTAGGTATCAGGAGAAAATTAAATGTCCTTATAATTGCCAGATAAGCAGTCTGCTACCTTTCAGGCGTAAAGAAAACATATGGGGTGGTTGCATCAATGGGAATAAAATGGCTATTTTTTAACTGAGGTGCGTATAGAGAGAGTTCCCAGTCCGAGTAAAACATTCCGAGACCCAAATGTCTATTAAATCTTCCCTCGAACAGGTGCTTTTCTCTTCAAATATTTTTTATGACACCACCTTGAATTCTTCAGTACTCGTGGGCCGTACCGTTAGAGTAGTGAAACGTGGAATCAAGAAGTTCATGGTAGATAAGAAGCATATAAAACTCGTCGTTGTGCTCGTAAATGTCTTCCTTCTTGCAATTTTACACGTACATCAAAGTGAATTTCTTATGCCGCAATGCTAGTAAGTCGAAGTTTTGTTACTGTCGCGTTGCATGCACATATAGTTGGAAAATTGAGTCTTTTTGCAGGAAATTTTCGGACGAAAAATCCCAAATCTGTACCGCGTCGAATTCATTGAAATCGAATCGAAAGCTGAAGCAAATATTCGATTAAAATTGAAATGCCTTGGATGATTTCCTCGTTCGGATAACGGATAAGTATTCAAGTAAACATGAGTGCATTTTAAAGCCTCGTAAAACGAATCACGTGCGTAATAGTTTAACGAGATTATTCACCTTTTTAATGCTCGAAGGAATTTCCGTTGATTTTAAAGAGATACTTATCATCTGGCCGTTTTATTACCACGGAGAAAATCAGATCGTTAACTCATTTATTGGTAATTATTTTTATACAGTAATTTGTCAATAACTGTATAATGAAGTACTTCATTTGTTATCTTTCCTGTTATCTTAACATTCAAAACTCTTCCTTCAGCTAATATACCTATTTAAAAACAAACACAAAAGTTGAAGGGCATGGAAAAATCCCTTAAAAATAATCAGTCTTAAACGTTAATAATTTGGCAAAAGTACGATATCCGAGGCGACAATATTATTTTTGATTAGTCTTCGCGACATCAATTTTTTTATATATTTAAATAAATGAAACGAAAAAAATTAATTTTAATGTGGTATTTTTAGTTTAATTGAGAAAGGGGAAGAAGGTGCGACGAAATGAGAACTAACCCCTGATTAGGGGTCCTGGAACGAGCGAAGGGGTGTGACAAAAATATCATCAATCCCCACGGAGAAAAATGTGGATTTCGGAACAAATTTTGAGCACCGGAAATTTTAAAGTAAAATCCAGACATTCAGGATTGTGTTTAGGAATCCTGGACCAAGAACGATGAATATTTTGAATCCTTTCCGCTGCATACTGAGACTGAGTCCTAACTGCTCCAGCCCCATTCCAAGCGACACTACAGACAGCACTCCACTTTTTCATTTATATCCGTACCTGCCACTAGAGATGCATATATCCACATGTGGCTAGCAAAATTAGTGGTGGTGTAAAATACTCATTCAAAATTTGTCACTCCGGATATCGTACTCTGTTCAGTGGGTGAAATTAATTTAGGTAATGCTTTGTACCAAGGAAGTTATAAATGAGTATCTACACACTCGAATGAATGGAGACAGATTTGTATGTATACAAGTAAGGAAGTCGAATGGGTGGAAGGTTGACGAGGCGAATCTCGCGGCAGTGTATGGGGTCGGGGGGCGTGCGGTATTAGCATATTAATTTCGCGGAGACTGCGAGGCGCAGATAAAGCATCTTAGGTAGCGAACTTCAGTGATGAATCAAGCTCATACCTACTGGTAATTATTCAGAAAGTTGCCCCACCGTGAGCAAATCGCACGTCGACCGCCATCGGCCCGGAACAAAAATATTTTTCTTTCTAGGAGGTAGAAGCCGAAGCATTTCCTGCCACGATCGAATTTGCATAAAGAGGGAAAGTTAGTCGACCAATCGGCTTTTCGACAGGTCTCCAGCTCTTGGTAGGGCTCCTGCTAATCGCTTATTAAAGGGCCCTCAAGAATTTCAAATCTATTCCATATCTTTCTCAAAAATTTTCTAAAAATGAGGTATTTGAGCAAATCTTTTACTCTGGAATGCAGTCTATTTCCAATTAAATTTGGCACCATGATCTCACAGAAAAAACTGGGGGTTTGCCAAATTTGCAGCTGAAATACAAGTTGGTACCTTTTAGAACGTGAACTCCAATAGAAACTTGTGAAGACCCAAAAGGGTTCCTTTGGAGAACACTTGAACAAATATAAATATCTTTGTCCTTTGGCGATCAAACTGACGAGTCTCCTTTGGAGCAAATTCATCGTTTTGGGTTCCTTTTCAGCAAGAAAGGTTCCTCTTTATTGCAGCTTCCCTGGAATCAAAAATTTGTCCTAATAGAAACACCTGTTTTTCCTGTGCTAAATATTTTCGTGTTACTTTTAATTTGTACATAATTAATAAACTCTATAACATTTGACCTTCCTAGTCACGTTTAAAATCGAGAGAGAGCTAAAATATAAAGAAACAAAATCATGAAGCAGAAACAGTGTTAATCTATTTACTCCTGGCTTGTGCCTCCTCCCACTCCTCATCTCCACCAAAAACTCCGGTTTCCTCTGGTTGCGTCTGCCTTTATCAGGCTCGTATTTCATCACCAGCGTCCGTTTATGAGCGAGCAAGAAATTAACTTTTTCGCTAATTAACTCCCTAGAGCCGCTAACGAACTGTGGCCAACGCGCTGCCTCTTTTTTCTTTATCTTGGAGAGGAAAGATATAGTTCTTAAAGAAGGTTGGGGACTATGCAACGCGCTCACTCGCTCTTTATTGCGAGACGAGTCAATAAATATTGTTATTATTCCTATTAGTGAATCGGCAGTACAAGCGATTCCAGTCAATAAACGAGCCAGATCAGCATAGCAGGACCGATTTTTCTCTGTCGCATTATACTGTTGCCATCGGTATTTCCTGTAAGAAGTCGCGATATAATTTTCACAGATTCTCCTACCTTTTTGAAAACTTTTTCTTTTATAGGCAAGTATTCCCGTTACGCATGCAAATTACATGTTACGTAGAGACTTTATGAGTTTTGTATGCTTTATCGCCATACTAAGCTAAATATAGAAACGGAATGATTTCTATTCATGGGACTCATAGACGCTTTCTTTGGATTCAAATCATTATTGTGACTTACACTGTCCATTATCACTTTATATGCGGAACGAACAAACATAAATGTCAACCTCAATATCATCGAATGCACTTAAAAATGGTAAAAAAAAGAGGGTTTTTTGTTATTTATATGGGGGCATTATACATAACATAATTTTTTTTATAACATGTATACTACGACGTAGAATCGAAAATCGTGGAGCAAGAATCTCTTGCCATAATACAAACTGCTAAATACAAATACTTTTGTTGATGCAATGTTATTTCTGCCAAGCCTTCAATTATATCTAGTGTCCACGAATATATTTAATGAGTAATTAATTATTAGTAACTAGCGCCAATTTTATATCCTTGATATCATATTCATGAAAGGCTTCTCTGAATCGATTGAAACTTTCAATAGCCTCAATTATTCTGATAATTTTCAAATCCAAATTGTTTAATTTCAAGCAATGTCAATTTGTAATTATACAACTTGAAACGTCTCAAACTTTGAAGTGTCTATCAATTAGGCATCAATATGAAATTTTGTTAGAACTTTGAATGATTTGAAAGTATAATTTTTTAAATTGTTCAATTATTGAGGTTTTCAGTTTGAAATTTTGAAAAATGAGGTTACACTAATCGAACTAATCGTATGAAACTACTTTCTACATCGTACGTAGGTACTGATTTAAAACATTCTTTAACCTTTCAATCTCCGTTTCAAACAAATTCCAAGCATTTTGAAATGCCATGAAACCCTGTTCCAAAACAGTTTCAAACATTTTAAAACCTGGTTAAAGACTGGTCCAAGCCAGATTCAAATCATACTCTCTTCCAAACCAGTTTCGAGTTTGTTTAAATCTAATTTCGATCTAACTGAATGAACCTAATTTTCAAATTAAAAACCTCAGGTTCAAAATTTTCTTCCAAACCCGGATAAATCATGTTCCTACCTGTTTCATGCATGTAAGAGCATATCCACAGAGAGTGTCATTTTTTTCAAAAAAAAAAGTTCCAAAACATATATTGAGGCACACATTTCAAACATTTTTTCTACATTCTAAATATATGTAGAAACGTACTTCTTCACTTGGTCAATATCTCTGAGCACGCGCGCCATTTGCACAAATTACTGAAATTAATACATCCATGAATTTAACTGAATGAATAATAGTTAGACAATTTTAGTAAATTTATAAGTGAAAAATAAAAACCTGTTTCTTCTGAAAAATATTTTTAGACGAGTAATTTGATAGAAACAAGTAATATTTTCTAATTATTCCCCTATTTTTTGTAATATTTGAAAATATTCTTACTTTTTGGAAAAAAGTTCTAGACAAAAGTTATTCCTTGTAATGAAATGCAACTCTTTTGTGCAAACGAATTTTAATTTGAGCAGAATCTGTTGACGAGAAGCCATTTATATACATATTTTTATATTTTTTTTTACTAAATACACATGATTTTTTAGGTAAAATGAGTAAAAAAATTGATTACATCTTGTTGTGCACAATTTTCATCGCTTAAAGCGTTGGAGGAGACATTTTCGCTAAAATGTTGGAGGGGACATCTTAGCCCTAAATAAGACATAACTTTTGCGCGCACTGCAATATTGACTTAATACGTGGCAAACTTCTTTGGCCCAACATACTGTTTCATTTACGTGAGCATAGAATAGTATGCTTCAAGAAGTTTTGGAGTAAAGTACGCTGGCGTAGGGGACATTTTTTAGACGAATTCAAAATTTTCGATTGTTGAATGTGTTAGTAGCACACAATTTTAGCAGCACATCCTCTTCCTCCATATGGTGTCTATTCGACGCCTAAATGTAATGAGAACTCGAAGGATTTTCGACCTGGGTAGCTGCGAGCACCTTCCACACATACATATGTTGGAGGGGAAATTTGAATCGTAAAAACGGTGATATGAGCTTGAGATGTTTCTTCTGAGCTAGAAATCAAAGCACAATGTCAAATTCATAAAATTTCAGTAGCCTATGCTCTACTAAGCTAGCCAAATTTTTCTCAGAATTTGCAAACATTGCACAGAAAAGTTGTGAGCATGCAAAGCATTCAATTTGTAACTGGTGACAAATATTATACACGTATATTTTTGGGATTTGGTCTAACTATTATATGATATATCTTTTGATGAGGGTTTCTGTAATAACTGGAAGCTTTTGTTTCTATTTCAGGGAGTCTGTCTGTAAATTTGCATGCAATATAACTTGTAATTTGAGTGCAGGTTTACCTATAAAATCACGGTGACAAAACAATGACACTTCCGTGGATATGCTCATAAAACCTGATGAAAAACTATCCAAACTATATTCAAACCTGACAAACCCATGCCCAGAACCATTTTCAAATCTGTAGCTAAACCTTCTTTCAAAACATTAAGCAGTTTCAACACTGAGTAAACCCTGTTGCAAAACATTTCCAAGCAAATTTAAATACGAATTTGAAATTGTTCCAGTAATTTGAATGTTGAGGCTTTCTATTTATGATTGTTCAATTCCAAGAACTTTTAATTGCAAATTGCCAACATTGAAGAATATGTCACCATAAATATTGGGATAATAACTATTGCGAGTACTTCGTTCAACTCATAGGACATAATTGCCGAACTTCAACGAAATCTTAGGTGTCTCTAACGTGAATATCTGCAGATACCTTTTGAATCCTAACCCATCTCTACTTTAGTGTAATGACAGAAATAAACTTGAATACCTATGTATATTTGATGGTGTGCATAGAGAAATCCTAAAGCCATAAACGTCTCCAACGATTCCGTTTCACTGACTATACGAAGGATGTGTTACATGTTGTACGTGTTAACGCGGGTTCTCAATTCGCGATGACGTCTCGCAGCCCCTTTTATCATCCATTTATCATCGTTCTCACCGTGGTGCTTGCGCTCGCGCAGAAGTTGTACTTCCATTGATACCTACCCTCGACACGTTATTATGCATCGTGTAATTATCGCTCGTAATACTTGTCCCTAGACCTGTCAAGCTTAATGGACGTTCGCTCTTTGTTAACCTCCAAACAAAATGAACCCTTAAATATTATGCTTGAGGATTTTCTTTAGATTTAAAATAGTTGTATGTTATGGTGAAAACTTTTCGAGGCTCATATATATCTTTTATTTATATATTTCTTGTTTCAGATAACCATCCAGGTATATCTGTGTAAATTTTCTTCAGAATCATATTTTAATAATACGAGCCAGACTTATTATTTCATTTGACAAAAGTCTACTTTCCCCCAACTTTTTCAAATTTTCGGTTAATTAGTAATCAGGAAGTTCGACTGGACTCGAAATATATTCATTCTCAATTATTCCATAGAGCCTTGCGAAGCCTCATAAATATAAATCGACTTTTTTAATTACTCGAGAAGAGTCCTCGCGAATCGAAATTACGCTCATCTGGGACAGAGGAAAACCAGTATGAAGATGTACCTTCGCTATTAATTGAAAAAATAATGAAAATACAAAGGAGCGGCAAAAAGATGGCGCAGCATCACGGCTTTGCCACTTACAGTTGTCGCAATAATGTCGCGGTTTAGGCAATTCTCTCTTTCTAAATGCTTCTTGTTGCAGGTATTACAGAATTGTTCATGCATAAGGCACTCGGCGAGTACCATAAATCTCAACGACTTTCGTGGCTAATAATTTATTGTCTCGATGAATATTCACGCGGACCGCACGAACGTGGGACGCGTAATGTCATGTAATATTGCTCTTCAAGAGCTACTGGAACATCAATAGAAATGTTTTCAACTATCTTGTATATGAATATAAAGGTGTGCAGCAATTACACACATGAAGATTTATATAATAGAATGGAAAAATATAATTACAGGAAAGTGCCTTGCCGATTAAGCATGAGATTTGTCTACCATGTCATGTGACTAAATATTTATTTTTCCAAATTGCTAATTGTACTATGACTGTCAGGGTGACCATAATAAGTACATGGTCGAAAAATTTTGTTTCATTCTCTTTCTCCTATCCACAGAATTCGTTTCAATAGTCAAAAGATGATGCATTCTAAATTTAAGAAAAGTCGATTAATGTTGACTCCTCTCACACGTTAGTTAAAGTTTTCCATCATATTTAAATAGAAGGGGGGAGGGAGTGTACAAATGGAAAATCGACATAGCTTTCTTAGTTTTCGTTGAAATCTGTTGTCTATAGAGGACAGCAAACTTCTTTCAAACCCAAAAAATGTACCGTAGAGTGAGAATTCAAATTTTCAAAATATTGAAAATGAAGGACTATACAAGTACCATACTTAATCATCTTTTATGGGTCAAATATTTTTCAAATTTCGGAAATTTATACTCTACACTACTTTTATAGGTTTAGAAGAAGCTATAGGCCAAATATTTTGACAAAAAATGAGCAAGTTATCTAAATTATTCATTTTTGCACATTTTTTCCCATATGTAAATGTGGGAAAACTTTCAATAGTGTGCGACAGACGCAACATTGCTGTAATTTGTATATAGTATAACGCATCTTTTTTTGGCATTGAAACAAATCCCATGGGTGGGAACAGAACAATCTTGAATTACAAAAAAAATGGACAGCCTTATAATCTGGGCCTTCAAACCACCCTCAATCACGAAAAAATGTTGTTTTTTTTGTAAACAAGGAAAGTTTTTTTACCTAAACGCTGAAAAATGATACCGAAAATCATTCGGAATTGGTTTTAAATTAATGGATAAAACGAACAACCCTTTAAATTCGAATAAATCCCCCCTATAAGGGTTGAAAATATGTATTTCGTTTGAGTTTTACTTTATTTCCATTTAATTTTACAAGTTTTGTTAACAGATGGTTCGAAAAGACTTAGAGGAGTATAAAAACCGATTTTTATTAAAATTCACCTTCAGGAACTAAAGGACACCTGTTATAAATCTTTACACTAGTGGGTTGATTTAGAACCAATCTATTCAGATTATTCCATTTTTCAAAAGGAAAAGGTGATAATCCAAACCAATAATACATTTCTAAGAATTGCTAATGTATTCAAAATTTTATTAAAAATACTTAAGTAAAATAGATATCTTTTAGTAAATTGAGTTAATCATTAAAATCTCAATTAAAAGAAGTCTTAATCATTCATAGGCAACCCTGCAGATTGGAACCAATCCTTGCTTAATTCAATTCATTCATAATTTCATTTCATTTCATAATTCAATTCCTTGCTTTTCAAATTTCTTAAAGATCGAAATAAAATCTACTCTCATATGAAAATTTGTTTACTGAAAAAGAACACCCAAAAAGTTCACAATTCAAAAATAGACTTTTTGGCTACCCGTCTTTCCGGCTCATTCGAGACAGGTGCACAATAAATGTACACAACAGAAAGAAAAAAGAGGTAGAAAAAAGAAAGAGTCAACCAAAACCATCCTCACACTCTTTCCTTTCTCCGACTTTTTTATACTACTGGGGATCCAACACGTTTCGAAGCCAATTTAGACTTCCTCATCAGGGATAATTCATAGGTAACACAACAGGTATGAATTATTTTAAAGAAAATGGTTTGATTATTATTTTCATCTGAAAATTAAAGAATCATCTACTATGGATATTCAATTCAGTTTTATAGTATATATCTTATTCATTGTTTTAAAATTCTTGATCCCGATATGGGTAAAAAACCTCTGAATGAGTCCCATAATGTAAATGTTCTATTGCATTATTTGAAAATGAATTCTGAAGATGTCAAAAAAACATTCCATAAAATTAGCTTACATTCTATCCAATTTATGGTTCCATCCCAGATTCTGTTATACTTGGCCAAGTCTCTTTTCAAATTTATAGCTTTGTTACCCTCCCTTTTAATGAATAGCATTTCCATGAATTCTCTCTTTCTTTTATTTTCCTCGTGATATAGAATTTGAACATCATCCCAATTAAAATCATGTCCTGTTATGAGTCTATCTTTCGTAAGGACTGAGTAATATCTAGTACTTCTATGAAAATTATTTTTATGTTCGTCTTTCCTTGTTCTAAGTGATCTCTTTGTTTGTCCTATGTAAACAGCCTCACATTGCCTGCATTCAAATTTGTAAATTATACATTGCTTCTCTAGTTTTTTATATTCATATTTACCCAATGTAATAATCAAGTTGCTTTTGAAAGGAACTCTATATATCGTATGTACAGGAATTCTAGTTTTCCTAGCATTGATTTCAAGAATTTTGATATCTTTCCAAAATAGGGAGGGACCACTGTATTGAATCTATTGTATTCCTGTACATTTCTTCTATTTTGATTATTATCTTTGCTATTAATCTGAACAAGTCTGCTATGTATGTGTTTGTCAATGAAAGTAATTAGATAATGGTTTTGAAAAAGAATCTGTTTGCACAATTCAATGTTTTTTTCATGGAAAGTAGGGTGAGACAGCTTAAGAACTCTATCTATTAAATTCTTTACAACTCCTATTTTGTTTTGAATGGAATGAATCGAATTAAAATTTAATGTTCTCCCTGAAGAAATAGTTTTCCTATGCCAATCAGTGATGATATAATTTTATTAGATAAATTACAGTCTTATGATCCCTGAAGAAAAGAAAGTGACTTAACATCAGGTTTTATTTTTAAACAGCGACGTTACAATTATAACCCATTTAAAAGACAGGCTCGAAATAATACTTAGGTACATATGAACTTTAAAAAAATATATTTTCTGAAAATAAGCTCTCATATAATATCAAAACAACTGACTGTAAAGACATTTTTCTACATTCTACTCGCACATCTGTAGTATAATTAATAATTATAATTTAAAATATTGATGTTATTTCATCCAATCGGATAAAGTCTTGCCCTACCCACATTGAGGTCAAACAAAGATATATTTTCTTTTGAGCCGATGAGATATATGAATCAATACTTGTACACAAATCAGTGATCAGTTTTTCGTTCGTGCAGTTAACCGGGTGACCGATCAAGCGGTTGACTGATCAATCGAGTTAGCTCGACGAGGAAAACGAGTGAACCGAGGGATACGAACAAGCTCGAGCCAGGGGATCCTATTGTTCACGACTTCAATGGTCAATAGTCCCAAGATTTGGGGCTTCCTTCCTCGCTTACCTCACTTTTTACATTCTCATCAGAGAAGGTATTAGATTTGTGTAAAATTTGACCCCCCCCCCCCCGTTTTTGTCAAATGTCCACGTTTTGAGACCCCTTAAACCCGAAAAACAGGTTTTTACGAAAGTGTCAGTCTGTCTGTATGTCTGTATGTCTGTCTGTGAGCACGATAACTTTTGAAAGAATGAAATCTGTTAGATTGGCCTTTGGTACAATCTTTTAGTGTCAAAAACTGAAGGTCAAGTTCGTTAGCCAGCCATTTTGGATAAAAACTCAAAAAGTTAGAGCATTTTCAAAATTTTTGAGACCATTTTCTTCAAGATTTAAAAATTATATGTACGAGTATTTGAAGTACTCAAAAATTCGAACAATTTATTCTCATGACTTTTTTCGATAAGAAAAAAATTATGAGAGTTATAGCATTTTCAAAATTTAAAAAAAAACGAAAATGAAAATTTCAAGCCAAACAATGCACGATATGAAAAAATTCAAGAGTATAAAAAATGTGCTTTTTGAAAGCTCTACAAAACTGTAAGAGCAAATTTTTGCATTTTTAAAAAAAATCGAAAATTCATATTTTGAGCCAAACAACGCGAGATACGAAAAAAAGCTGTGATATCAAAATTGTTTTTACGAAGAGCCATAAACTTTCTTCTGAACATTTTTTAGTAGGAGGCATAGTTTGTTTTTAAGCATGGAAAATATTGGAATATTTTAATTTTAATTTTTGAGCCAAACGACGCGAGATAAAAAAAAAGTTAGAAGAATACAATTTGTGCTTTTAAAAAATCAAATAAAATTGCCGTTGGACATTTCTTTATAAGACCAATTGTAAACCATTAAGATAATTTTTTAATCGTCTTTTCAACTATTTATTTGCATATATTATACGGCGAGCGCAGAAAATCGAGCGCGAATATTATGATTTTTTCGGGTAGGTTTGCTCGCGAATCCCTCGGTTCACTCGTATTCTTCGGTTCATTTGTTTCCCTCGTTTCCCTCGTCGAGTTAACCGGTTAACCATATTGATCGTCTCGATTGTTCGCTCTGTTAACCGTCTTTCGTTCGGTTAACCGGTCGATCGAACGAGTAAACGACTAAACGATCAAACGGTTAATTGCTTGATCGTTCACTCGGTTCACCGCACGAACGAAAGGCTGATGACTAAGATAAATTGGTATTTTGGGACAATCAAACAAGGAAAAATGTTGTTCTTTTTACAGTAAAGAATACTATTTATTCAAAACCATATGTGGCTGGGGCTATCCGCTGGTGTGGGCTAACCTTAACTTTCCCCTATATTTTTTATTTCATGACAATGTATGTACTAAACACGTGCATATGCACGAAATTCAAGATTATTCAACTTCAAATGCTATTTATTTGAAATATTTGTTTCAATTTGAAATGACAATAATAATTTATACAGTTTCAATTAGAAGAGAAACAAAAAGAGATTACGCAGCTGTCCGAAAAAAAGATAATGGGAAGAGAGCAAATGCGAAAAGTGCAAATCTCATTAGTCCGGGAGCTGACGACATTTTTCATGTATCATTTTCTACCGGTTGAAATTTTTCATATCGTCTAGTTTCCATGTAAAACTTACGGACGTGCCCGTCTGGGGGGGGGGGCGG
>JAUMHM010000085.1:52596081-52607784 GCA_032362435.1 Melikaiella ostensackeni
GAATTGATATGCCTCATCCCCAGAACAGGAAATACTAATTTTTTCGAGTTTTTTAAGGTTAGGGTGAAACGCTGACGTGTATAGTAGAGCAAATTCTGACAACGGATTCGGATTTAACGCGTCAAAATCCATAGAAAAACATATGTCGCGTCCCCAGATCACGACACTTTTTTTGTGTGGCTGTGTAATTATCTCGACACCTTACTCAGAAAAAATAATTCAAAGGATTTCAAGTGAATTCAAAAGAATCCAAAGAATTACAACAATTCAAAATAAATTAAGTGGGATCCATACCAAGTTACATGCGGCATCTCTCCCCAGCAGATTACCAATTTCGCAGCAAGTCTCCCGAATCCAATTCCCACATCTGCGACTTGTCTTCCCAGCCACAAGCCTCCCTGCGGCATCTCTCCGCCAAGAAAATTTTTAAGTCTTTCTCCAAAGTGACAAAGTGACTTCAATTTTTCTTGGGTGACAGATGCGTCAGGGAGATTCGCGCCTGGGAAGAAAAGCCGCAGATGTAGAAAAATGGGTTCGAGAGACTTGCCGCACTTTTGCCACTTTGGAAAAAGATTTCCATTTCTTCTTGGAATGAAAGATGGCGCAAGGAGACTTGCGGCTGAGAAGACAAGCCACAGGCGTGAGAACTGGGTTCGAAAGGCTTTCCGCAAAATTGGTAATCTGCTGTGGAGATTTGCCGCAGGGAAGATATGCCAAAAGAAGACATGCCGCATGTGACTTGTTATGGACCCTTCAAGTGAATTCAAAGAATCTAAAAGATAAATAAAATTCAATCCAATTCAATAGAATTGAAGAGAGTTTTTGTTATCAATTCAGTCTTCAATTTTAACAAATCAAGTAGAAATTTCGTATTGATAGTCAAGCTCGTAGTCAACTTCTTAAATATAAATATTTCATCATGACCATTAGAAATCCAAGAAAAATACGTGTATTTCGGTCATTTTTAGAGTTGTCTCCGGCTTGCAAAAATGTTTCCCGGTCATTAGGATTAAAAAATTAAATTGTAAGTTGATTTACAACCTGTCTATTCAGATTATTCCAATGTTTAAAATAAAAATGGTAAGAATCTAGACATTTACACATTTCTTAAAATTGCTGATTTCATTAACATCTTTTGATAAATGGAGGTAAACATTTACGCCACTATAAAAAAATCGTAATTGTATTCATAGGCAAACCCCGCAGATTAGAACAAATCTTGAGCTTAGTGTCTCTATTTTAAAATTTCTACTAAGATCAAAATGAAATCTACTTTGTTATAAGCTTTCTTGTGCACCAAAAGCAGAACATAAAAAAGCTCGCAAATCAAAAATAGACTTCCAACTTCCTCCTTTCCCGCTAATTAGACACAAATGTATGAAAAAAAAGAAAAAAGAGGGAAGAAAGAAAAGAGTCAACCGAAACCAGCCTGCCACGCTTTTCTTATTCTTTTCCGTCTTTTTTATACTTCTAGGGACCCAAATGTTTCGAAGCCAATTTAGACTTCCTCATCAGATATTGTTTATAGGAAAACTACAGGTATAAGTTATAAAAACTCATAGTAATTAAATCCAATTATTACTTGAAAATAAAAACATAGAAATTAATATTAAATGCAAAGAAGACCAAGGAGGTATAGTTTTCTATTCCTTAGTGAACGTTAATTTGCACAAATGCACATATCAAAATTGTGATAGAAAACAAAAAATCAAAAAAGAAAACGAAGGAAACAAAGTATCTCGAGAGATTCCTTTTTAAATTAATAGCTTTGATGCTCTCTTTCTCTCTTTCTCTTCATAAATAACATATCCATGAACTCTCTCTTTTCTAATTTTTCTCCTGATAAAGTATCTGGAAACTGTCAAATCTGAAAATTTTCTCATCGCAGTAAATCTGCAGGTATCGTTTTTGCTGCAAAGGTATTAAATTAATAGAAAAATATGTATCAATATTAAGAAACAAAAGACTATTATATTCTTGGATCATTCTGCAGCAGATCAAATTGATACTTTCATATTTAGTGTGATTTCAAGTATTCAAATGTAAACTACAAATTGAAGCACGCTAAGAATGATGAGATGGCTTACTGATATAGTGATTAGTGAAATGATATAGATATGAAAACCTTCTAACGGAAATCAATATCATAGGATGTTTATGATTGCAGTTTTATCACCAGTAGTAATAATCTAGAACCATAAAAGATCTTGAATAACGCATACCTTGAGCACAATTAAAAGATGGCATTCCAAGGTTCAATTATACAGTCTGACTCATCTGAGCCTTTATTTTATTCTTCTTACATTCTGCTTTATCCATGAAGACATTGCAAATGACCGGTATTTTAAAAAGTAAACTGCTGGGACTTTAGCTGTTCTTAAAGTCCGAGCTCGTGGAACAAAATCATTATCCTAAGTACGGGTAGTTGTAGTTCTCGCTGGTGATGCATTAGAACAACTTACCAAGGCAAAACATTATGTTTATACTCGTCCAGAGGATCGAACAGTTAAATAGATGCTTTCATCAAATGGGATAATGGTAAGTTGCAAAGGTTCAACACTTGACGCGAGTAACGAGAATAAATTTGAGATAATAAGATATCTATCGCTTATACATAATGCTATTATATTCTTAATGAGACCTTTTTCTGTTTCTTAATCACGGGGAGAAACTTGTCTACAACTTCCTTGTATTTATGTTTCCATTTAGTTTCTAGAGCGAACGTAGAACATTTAAATGTATAGAGGAGACGCACGTACGCACGTACTGGATATGAGTACATACTGGATAATGCAAATTTTCTTATAATATAAATGATATTAATGCAATCTGATAATGCGTATCACCCTCATTTATATTATACCTTCTGTTTTCATTTATTTTATTATACTAGCAATCATGATTCGTGCTGGTACTCTCTAAATCTGAATTAGTGAAATTTTTACTAATTGAATTACTAATTGAGTGTTTGCCTGATAGAATAGTAATATTTTAGCATTGCTCCGATGAAATTGTAATCAAATCACAATTATATGTTACTAAAGTCTATTACTGAAAATATCGAATAAATCTTTAGTGGTTTCGGTTACCAATTAATTGGTGAACTTTTCTTTTCTATCGGAATAAGAGGAGAAGAAAGGAAGAGAAGAAAACAGGAGAGAAGAAGGGATGTAGGGTGGTAGGAAGGTAGGGTGGACGTGAGAAATGGAGAAATGGAAGTATCGTTGTTGGGAGTTAAGGAGGAAGGGAAAAAGCATGACAAGGAGAAAAGGAGAATGGGAGGTAGAGTGGTCGGGAGGAAGGGTTGTAAGGTGGTAGGGAGGTAGGGTTGTAAGATGGTAGGAAGGTAGGGAGAAACAAAGAATAGAAGAAAGGGAGGTAGAGTGATAAGGAGAAAGAGAGGTAGGGTACAAGGGCGGTGGGAGGTATAGGGAGAAAAGATTCTAGGGAGAAGTATTGGGACGTAGGGTGGTAGAGAGGTATGGGGAGGTATTGTGGCAGGGAGAGAAGAAGAAAGAAAGAATTGGAGAAAGAAAGAATGGGTGGTAGGGTTGTAAGGAGATAAGGAGGAAGGTAGAAAGGGAGGTAGGGTGGTAGGATGTTAGGGAGGAAGGGGGGAAAAAAGAAATGGTGGGAGGATGGTGGGGTTGAAAGGGAGGAAGGGTGGAAGGGGGAAGAGAACTACTGCTTTTCTGCTTATTAAAAAAATCCGCAATTGAAGTTTCGGCTGTAAAAACATTGCTGACTGGCTGATTTCATGTATCCGACTTTCTCTTGATTATTTTCTTTGTTTTCTGTTTCCTTTTTAAACCATACGGTTGCACCTAAATCGTTGAAGTCACCTTTCAATAATTCTGTTTTTCACTTTCGTTAGTAGCATTCAAGGACTAAAAACAACAAGATGACGGATGAAAACAGGTATATTTTGAAGAGGTCATTTGCTGCAGCCAGATTGAAATGAGCCTCGATTTTCTCCATCGCCACTTAGAGCCTTTCGCGTCGCCTTTTTGGAGAGAAGCTCACAGCGTCATTAGAGTGACATAGGCTCGCGCCATATTTGCATTGAATGTGCAGACATAAATGTCCGTCGAATGGTCGGGACGTCGTGAGTTACGTCTAAACGTTAATTGTGGATCTATTCTGTGATTTCTACCTATGCGCAGGCCAGCCGTAGATGTCAATCACCACGAGTAGCAGAAGTTTCCAACGGAATTTATGGCCTTTTCTAAGGCCATCCTCGCACCCCGTCTTGCACTTTCGCGCCCTCTTTTCGACAGACTCACTAAGCGGTTATTAGCGTCGCAAAGTCTGCATTCTGGGTGCTATTCATCCTAAATTGATGGGATAAATTAGTACAACTAGCTGCGTAACTTAAGAAAAATAATTCTTATGACATATGGCGCCAAGAATATTTTATGTTCCCCGTCGCAATAAGCACTCCAACTAACCGTAATAATATTTTCAAAGATGCTTGTATATTTGAGTGTTAATGATCGGGAAACATGTTCTCAATGCCTTCTATGTGTAAGCTAAAATTAGCCATTATCAGATTGCACATTATAACCTAATAAGTCAAAGAGATAAAATTCAAATCTAAAACCTTCAAATCTTTATGAAATTTCTAATGTAAGATTATGTTGAATACGTCAAAGAATTTTTTTTTCAATACAAATAAACCTAAGCTTCTTCAAGTGAATAAAAAGAATCAATAATTAAATTTTTATTCTTATTTATGACTCTACAGCTCTGCTCCAATTAAATGTCATAGGAAATGACGAAACAAAATTTTCTTGAAACGAACTGACGAATTGTATCCATTGTTGATGTCCAAGACGCCTTATATTGTATCTATCTGCGAATTTCTAGTAAGGGGCAATAATTATAGTGGTCATATAACATCTCGTGACTAGTTGACGAGTCAGTGCTTGCGCGAAAGTACATTTCGCAAATGCATTATCGTTCACAGCGCGAGACATCGCGATAGGATAGCGGGTGTTTCACTAATGATATACTACCGTGTTACCGCGACGCGGTTGAAGAGCTGAATACAGTTGAATGGCAGTTATGGTAATAAATGTATCGCGGATAGGCGGACGTTCGGTCGTAAATACCAACCAAGAAATAAAGACCAGCCGGCACGTGCGTCATGAACGATTCGACACTATAGAAATGATGCTAGCCTGATCAGTCCTCACGTCTTCGTTTCTTCGATTTCTTTTTAATCCTGCAGAATATGCACAATATTGTACATTGGGGTGGTTTAAAATCACTTTTTTTTATAGAGGCCAATAATCCCCTCATTTCGGTTCTAAATACGAAAAAGGAAATTGCATATTTTTATTTTTTCGAAATTTTTATTTTAGCAGGTGCCGCTGGGCACTTGAAATTTCCCATGGAAAATACATGGGAAAAAAAAACTTCTTGGGTTTTTTGGAGTAGCTGTTGTGGGTTTGAAAAAATGTTACGAGAAAGTTATAGGACTTGTAGGGGACTTTCCAACGAAGAATTCTATGTATCAATCATATAGGTTTTCCACCCCCAACACACCCCAAGGTAGTCCCGAAAAGTACACCTCAATCCAAAAACGTCAATTCCGCCAGAAATCCACACCTTTGAGTACTTTATTTTCGTTTGTTTTTGGCAAAAATTATTATTGTTGATCTAGTGAAATAATTATTAATCTTTTTAAGTCATTTTTAATCATTTAATCAAATTCAATTTGATTAAATAATTTTTTTTTCAAAATGTCGGCTTTTTTCCAACAGAATCAAAATCAAGGTTGCCTTTATATATATATATATATATATATATATATATATATTCTTACACATTTTCGATACCTCTGCTCTATTATACAATTTAATAAACAATATTTTTGCAGGAAATTTGTGAATTCTCTATCTTTTCTGCTATAAATATTACAACTAGTGATTGTTGAAAACATAAATTTCATTATTTATATCTTGAATTGTTTAAAAAATTAATTATTAGTTGTTTCCGGTATTTCATTGTATTATTCTACAGAAGTCCACTTTTTTTCTTTAAATTTCACTCGTCAACAAAAATAAACTATGTTCCCGTTAAATGCGACATATCATTTCCAAAGTATATTTTAATGCTGAACACGAATCTGCCCTTCATTTGTTGCCATCACGTGTAGTTCAATAGATATTTGCATCTCAATTTTTTAATTTAAAAAATGGTAATTTTTTAGTGGCTCAAAGCGAAAATCTTTTAGACATATGTCGGGTCATTTCGATGCATTTTTTAATGCAGACGTCAAATTTCACCTTTCTTCACAATAGTTACAATGGTTCTTGAAATAATCTCAAAAAAACTTAAGAAAATGAAAAAAATTCACGAAACTTGAATGCGCTCTATTTTAGTTAGCATTTAGTTTTTTAGTATGAACTAGGGCCATATTTGTTTATATTTGGGGCGGTAAACCCAAATGATTGATATATAAATTTCTTTGCTGGGAAGTCCTCTACAAGTTCTATAACTTTCTCGTAACATGTTTCAAAACCCACGGACTTTATCCCAAACATCCTAAAAAGTGGTTTTTTCCCGTGTATTTTACATGGGAAATCTCAAGTGCCTAGCGGCATCTGTTAAAATCAAAACTTCGAAAAAACAAAAATATGCTGTTTCTTTTTTCGGATTTGAAACCGAATAGAAGGGATCATTCTGCTGTCCAACGGAAAACCCTAGTAAGTGAAATTTGCCAGAAAGGTTATTTTTTCATGCAAGACTGTCTGAAAATGGTGACTATAGCAAATGTCACAAACTAAGTTCTTCCGTTGGACAGCAGCGTTGCCCTTCAGCACGAAAAAAAAATTTTCAATGCATTTTTGAACCGCCCTATTGTACATACGTCCATTGGACTTT
Organism: Melikaiella ostensackeni; assembly: GCA_032362435.1. Classification (NCBI taxonomy): domain Eukaryota; kingdom Metazoa; phylum Arthropoda; class Insecta; order Hymenoptera; family Cynipidae; genus Melikaiella; species Melikaiella ostensackeni. The sequence continues at coordinate 52,602,970 of JAUMHM010000085.1, forward strand.
TAAGAACACTTATTTGAAAAATTAGAAATGAAATTGAAATTTTGTACAAGAAGTAATTTGACTACACTTATTGTAAAAATTATTATATTGGATTGAAAGTATTCCTAAGTTATGAGGAGATAAAAATTATCCAGTATTTACTGTTGTCCAATATGTACCACTCTCTTCCAAAGCAAAAAGGCGCATAATTTTTTTTAGTAAATTGAACAATAATTGTAATTTAAATGAAGAGGAATCTAAAGGTTTTTATATATTTAATTTCTTGGTAAATCTATTTTCGCAATTTTTCGCACCCGGGATTGATGAGGGTCAGCGAACGAAATTTTGGTCACCCTCAACTAAAAGGTCCCTTTTATCTAACCGCCTGACAAATTGTGACGCTTGGCTTTTAGACGACCACCCCGATGTCCTACATTGTTACGAGACTAGATCATCGTAAAATTCTCTTCTATATGGGGCCTGGAAGGGACGGCACGGAAAAATTCAATGAGGACTAACTCCCAGTAAATGTTTATTGCTTGTGGCACTAAAAAGATTGACCTTATAGCCTACAAATAAAATGCTGCGAAATATTTTATTATCACCCGGAAACCTACTTTCATCATCTCTGAAATGAAAAGCCTTATTTCAAATTCTTCCCCATAAGCAGAAGAAACTATAAAACATTTCTTTATAAGGTATTTGGTGAAAAGTTAATGAACATTTGGCCAATTTACAATGCAGAAGATTTGCTAACGCATTCGAAATTTTGTTTTAAGAATGAACCCTATCCAAAATTGTGAATATTTGGAAACTAAACTGTCCAAAATTAAAGAGTTAAAACTAAAAATTTTAAATTTTAAGTAGAAAGTGTTTACAAACTTCCAGATTAAAAAATTTCCTTTTAAAAATGTTAAAAATTGAAAGAATGTGAAGCTTTTGATATTGGACAATGGAAATTTGTGAATCCCTTAAATGAATAAACAATTAAATTTAAATATGTAAACTAAGGTATTCGAAATGACCATCATTTCATACTTCACAATTTTATATTTAACTACTTCAGAATTTAGTTCACGTCGAAGTTGCTATAGTTAAATGGATTCTCCAAAAATTGAAATTGTCAATTGAAAGGTATTAAGTTATAAACTAAAATTGAATGATTTTTATTTTGTATGAGTGAAAGAAAACATCTCTAATTAATGCTCACAAATAAAACTATTATTAATTGAAAATGTTCAAAGTTGAAGGATACACAGCACACTGCATAAAAATTTATAACAGTGTGACTAATAAAAAGAGAAAAAAACTGAAGGGGAGATACGTTCAATCGAAAAAACTAATTGTTTTTCGAAACAAAATATGAGTTACGAAAAATTACATTTTTTTCATTGTTTCACGAAACAATGAGAGACTAATTCCTGACAAATTCTATATAGTTTCACTCTTGATCGAACTTTTTGCCCCACACTTCAGTTGAAGAAGCCCACGTTGGAGTATTAGAAAGCTGAACATTTTCCATCTGAAAATAGATAGAAAAAACTGAATTTAAAATACAAATCGTAACAATTTTGAGAATTTTCAATAACGATTTTAAATTCTGTCTTTGCAAGTGACTGTGTAGGATAGGAAGCAATATTGTCGTGGACATTTTGTGAGAGGTCACTATTTTGGCACATAAACTTAACATTCGTGATTCAGACAAGGTTAGAAGAAATCAACTGTTACCTCAACATAATTATACTCCCCCCTCCGGCCCCCGGACCCTCGGTAATTTGTGCCCTGCTAATACACAAAAATTTGCTTATGGGTTATTTATGAAAACATAAATTGAAAAGATACGTGATAAGCATTGTATAGTAAATAAGTAAGTAAATAATTCTTCAGCGAAAAAAGATTAAATGCATTATCAAAAATAACCATTTCCACAAATTCTAAATGAATTGATTTCACATTACAAAAATTTCAAAAATCCCTTGCACTATGTCGTAAGATCTACTGCCTTATATATTTTTCCTTCCCTCCTTTTGAATTGAAACCTACGATTACGCGGATCGTGTCCACGGCTGCTTTGGGCGTGACAAGAGGGGGATGCATTTTTCTTAAATGAGACGTTTAGTTTTCCTGAATCACTGACCAGTGGTCAGTCAACAATGAGCTCGATTTACGCCCATCAACGGCAAAAGTTTTTCTCGCTGGTGCTCGTCTTTTGCCCATTGAAGATCGCTATTGACCTCATTGTGTCGACTCTGTTGCCTCATTGTACTCATTTACCATTTGGATGTCGTTTCGGATTCCTTCGTACGCATGCTGACCGTTAATGTCACGCCCCCGACACCCAAGATTTTTCTTAACAGCTGGTCACTCTTCTTTTTAACCTTACCTTCGTGTTTTTCTTTACTACGACGCCTAAACGCCTTTTGAGGGAAGCTACTTTTTATTATACAGCAATAGTTGACCGACCAATCTTCCAGATGTGTAGACGTCTCCAAATTGAGAACAGATGATAGATTTATCTACCATTGTCGGATTTATCGTTTATTTTTAAATGGACTATTTTCCTATATCTTGATCTTGAACATAAATTAATAAGAATGCAGAAACGTACAATATGATATTTTAAAACAACCGCATAAACAACAAATTTGTTTGAGAATGTATAAAAATTTTCTTCAATTTTTCAATTATAATTATCTAACATCTTTTGAACATCGTTAAAGTACTATTTACACAATTTTGAATGAACAATTCTGCACAACAGTTACAACAGTTATTTATAATTCTTCTCGATAATATAATTGGGCTCTAATACCATAGAAAATAAAATTATGATAAGAAAATGTTTATCAATTACAACGTTAACGAATGATTATTCACAGCTACAAAATGTTGATGAATTGTAATCATTCTTCTTTACTCACAACGTATCAATTTAAATAATGTTTGAAATGTTTTAATTATAATTATCACATATTTCGAGCATCGTTAATGAAAAATGCACAAAATGATAAACGAGTAATTTCTTGTAACAATTGATTGTCACAGATTAAGCTCTAATACCAAAAAAATTATAATTATAATAAGATAGTATTTTTATTCAGAATACTACTCTTAAAAGTAAAAGATCGCCCTCTATAGGGGGTTGGACATTTATAATGCGTGCTTTTTTCATATACCTTAGAAATTTTTGGCCTTGATGATTAAAAATGACAAAAGAAAAGTTAAAATGTGTGCTACTGATAGGAAACTACCCCAAAACTTTTAAAAACTACCCATTAGAACGATATTTTACTTCTTTCACAGGTCTTCACATGATTTCTTATAGCAAAAGTCCTTGGATGACTTCAGAAATATTGTTTAAACATTTAAGGTTTTTTTGATAATGTAAAGACAATTTGAGTTCCAGTTTTGGGCCTTTAAACAACCCTTAATAAACAAATGGTAAAATACCGTCTTTTTGCGACTATAGGATGTCAGAAAATGAGGCTGGAACTTATTGGAAAGTAATATCACCTCATGCAAACTAGGGTGCTACCGTTAGAAGTCAATAACTGTAATCTGTAAAAAATTGAAAGTTATATTATGTTCTTTTTTTCTTTTTAGATGCAACTCTTAAAATACTTATGTTTTCAAATGAGTCTGCATCATAACTTGGAATAATAAAACACTTTATCTAACAGAATAACCTCGGAAAATTAAAAAAGCATCAAAATATGTGTTTCTTATGTGTAAAAGTCAAATCATCAAAACTTTATTAAAAGAAAAAGATTTTTCAATTCTAAGATGTCTTATAGATTTATGAAAAAACCGACATGCCTCAAGAGTTGCATTTTAAAATGGAAAAGAAACAGACTAGAACTTTCTATCCATCAAAGAGGGTTTTTTTTGCCTTCTAAGGCAATTACTCTGGATTGTTTTACTTTATATTAGGCGATATCACTTTAATACGTCCGAGACTCATTTTCTGATGTCATTTTAAAACAGTTACTCACTTTATCCAAAAAGCGGTATTTTTTATCAACGGTGGCTTAAAGGCTCAAAACTGGACATCAAACAGTTTTTCAGTGATTAAAGAAACTATCTATAATATTTTTGCGATATTTCTGAAGTCATTCTAGAACTTTTCTTATAAGAAATTATGTGAAGAACTGTGAAAGAAACAAAATATCGTTCTAAAAGGGTAGTTCAAAAAATTTTAAGGGTAGTTTTCTATCAGTGGTACACATTTTAACTTTTTCGAGATTTTTAATTCATTCAAGGCCAAAAATATCTATGGTGATGCCTTTCATCATTTTATTGTCATACTTATCGCTCTTACGTAAGACCACAGGTCATAATTTGTTTTAATTTATAAAAAATTGGACAATAATTTTTGTACCAAATGAAAAAAATTGGGAGGTGAGACAACAGAAAAAAAATTTAATTTTGTTGAGCGATCCTAGTGTTTATCACTTACTACTTTAACCAAATATATAATTTGAAAGTCTCTCTACGAAACCTTCACACATACCAACTAGTGTTACATATATTCCCATTTATCAAGACCGTAGCCAGGGGAGGGATCAACAGGGTTTGATCCCCCACCGAAATTCATAAAATATATACATTATATATATATATATATATATATTTTTCCTAAGTGTGTGAGTGCGCCACTGCAAATCCCCCCCCCCCCGAAATTTTGTTATCCCCTCCCATTTTTTCCTGACTACGGTCTTGCTATTTGTAATTTTACAGAAATAATAAATCACTAAAGAGAGCGATTATCGTGTGCCGAAACGTTTGAAGCAAGTTAATTGTTTTGAGTTTTATTGGACCCTAAAGCCAACAACTTAC
>JAUMHM010000085.1:52646884-52661412 GCA_032362435.1 Melikaiella ostensackeni
GAGGAAATGGGAAGTGATAAACAGGGAAGAAGGAGGAAGGAAGGGCATAACTGAGGAAATCGGGATGTATGAGTGGACGGAATATTTCAAGAGACTGCTAAGAGGCGTAGAAAATAGGGTAAAAGGTGAAGGTAGAAAGATGGTAGCGGGGGATGAGGACAGCGGAAAGGATATTGGTAGGGAAGAGGTGAATGAAGCAATTGCAAGGTTGAAAGGAAACAAAGCAATAGGCGAAGATAGCTTAGAGATTGGAGCACTGAAATATGGCGGAGAAGAGTGAAAAGAAGAGATGTGGAGGATCCGCAATAAGATTTGGAAAGGCGAAGGGTGGCCGGGGGGATGGAAGACAGAGCCGGTAGTGCCGTCGAGAGTGTCGTTGATTGAGAAAGGAGAGGGAAAAAGGGTAGAAGAATATAGAGGTATCACACTCGTGTCAGTGGGCTATAACATTTACGCGGAAGTGCTTAGGGAGAGGCTGGAAAGAAAGGTGGAAGAAAAGGGAAGTATACCACAAAACCAAACGTGTTTTAAGGAAAATATGGGGACCACAGATAACATTCACGTTCTCAATTTTCCATTTAACAGGAACTTGGGGCGAAAAAAGGAGAAACTAGTTGCGCTATTTGTGGATTTTAGAGCAGCATTTGATTTCGTAAACAGAAGGATGCTATGGAAGTCCATGAAAGAGAGAGGAGTAGATGAAGGTTTGATAGAGAGGATAAAATAGATATTTGTGGAGACTAAGATAAGGGTAAAGATAGGTGAAAAGAAAGAGGAGACTAAGATGATGCGTTTTAGGAATAAAAAGTGTAGAGTAGAGTAAGAATGGAAATTAAATAGCGAGCTGGTGGAGTTGGTGGATGAGTTCTGCTGCCTAAGATTTTGATTCCAAGCAGGAGGAGGAAACAAGCTGCAGATGAGAAAGAGATTGGAATGTGCGATGAAAGTAATAGGACAAGTGCGGGGTATAGAGAGGAGAAGGTTCAAGGGCAACTGGAGGATGAGTGTGTGGATGTTCGACGTTCTAGTGTGGTCAGTGCTAAGTTATGGAATGGAAATTTGGGAACGAAAGGAACATAAGAGTGTGAGTATGTGTGTGTGTGATTGCACCAGCGTGTGGCCGGGAGATTATGGACAAAGATAGGACGTTCGAAATGGCAGGAAAAGAGATGATAAATGAGGTTTGAATGTGATATGCAAGTGAGGGGTAGAGAATAGCAGGGAATAGAGGAAGATATGGGGACAAGGCAAGAAGAGGAAAGATGGGGGAAAATATCGGGGTTATGGTACAGTAGTTGGTATAGAATAGTAAAGAGTCAGGGAGAGCTGGAATACCTAAAGAAGATTGAAGAGGAGAACGAATGGAATAAAGTGGTCTGATTCAAAATGGAAGAGGGGGTAAGAGCATGCTGGTATTGGATATTGCATGCGTTAGAGAGGTGTACAGGTGACGAAGGGGGAGGAAAGAGTATAGAAGAGGGAATAAAGTAGATTTTGAATGGGAATGGTCAGGGTGAGGAATAGATGAAGAGGCTGGAAGAGTTGAGATAGAGAGAGAGAGAGAGAGAGAGAGAGAGCTGGTTGCACGGGATAGGGAAAAGCCAAAAAATGACTCCTAAAGAAGGAGAGTAATGTAGTTGTGTTGCGGAATAGAACTACATTTATTAGAGTTAGAGTATTAGAGTTAGAGTATTGAGCTACAATTTTTAGATTGGAAGTAGTATGAGGAAACAGATGTTCAGGACAAGGTCGCAAGCGTCTACGATTAAGAACGGCTGTTAAAATGACATGTAAAAAATAGTTGTAAGGTAGTACATAAGGATTGTCGATAAGAAAACAGGTAATGGTGCTGTAAAGAATCTTAAACCCGTAATAGGGAGAGAGGATAAACTAACAAAAAAGAAAAAGGAAGGACTTTTTTCTTAATCAGGTGCTCTTTGAATTAATGCCATTTAGAAAGATGTTTTGTGAAATCTAAATTCAAATTCAGGTTTGAAAAATGATATTTCTCAATTAAAATAAAAATACAACCTTAAATATGTAAAACAAAAAATTTAATCATTTCTGCTTGTAGTATACATTTAAAGTTTGAAATCGGAGCGTGAAATTGGGGATAACTTTGGAGGATGAATTACAAGTGGCGTGTTGAAACGAGGATTTATATTGACACTGAATTCTGAAGTCAAACGAATCTAAGAAGCTCGATGGTGCAGAACACCCTGGAAAAGGATCTCAGGGACATTCAGGAATCAAGATTAGGAGTGTTCTCGTGTATCTGCCACTCCTAACCCTTGATCACATTCCCTACTATGGTAAGTTCCCTGGAGTCCGCTTTTCTTTTACTTTTTCCAAATAAAACGACAGCTAATCGATAAGCCGTCGCTCCCCCTGTCGTCCCCTGAATCCCTCTTTTTGTTATCTTATTTGCCTCGCGGGCATCTTCCACCGACACGGATTTTCTGAACAGCCCCTTAATTCGATCTACGCCAAGGCTCTTTCTGCATCATCCCTAAGGAAAATTGGATGATCCCGAATATCATTAATCTTGTAGAAATATTATTGTACAATGATGATGAGAGTCATTCAAGATAAATAAAGTTGATTAATTTGTTATTTATTAAATTTAACGCATCTAAGAACACCTCTTGGTATAAAAATATTTATTTATTGAAATAAATGAAACAATCTAACTCAATGTTTCGAATTGAATAAACTGACTTCGTCACTGCATTTTTTGATAAGTTGTCACCACTAAGGGGCTTTAAATCTGTCAACAATAGCCGAGAATTAATGGATTTATGCTTGAGACTGTTCTCCTGGTCGTAAAAAATGAATTCAGAGTCAATATGTGATATCTAAATGAGACGTCATACTTTGATCTAAATTAAAAACTGTAACGAGATCTCGAAAACACATAGGTGAAAGATGCTGGTAGTCCCAAGTCGGCCCTTTTTATGATACATGGCGCCAATATCATACGGGTAGTAAATGGTTCGAATGGACATGAACATGTTTATTGAATTCATTCTCACGAGGTCGGTGACTCTTTTCCTGCCATACGGCGTCAAGTTCAATTTAATTGCAACGTTATGCGGGATTGTCGTTCAAGTCCCTGGATTTTTATAGGTCAAAGGGTGCAGCGCCTAGCGCGTGACAAAATAATTCCATATAATTCCATCTCATCAATTGCAGTCCACTTAGCGTCCATCATATTCTACGGGTATCTCGGACCATTAATTCATAAATATATTATTATTATACTATAGAAGATTAATTCTTTCTTCTTCTGGATTTCAGATTCTTTTATATCAGAAGTATTTTTAATTGAAAGATTTAGAGGAAACCCGCTTTCTCAACCCTGCTTAAAGAAGGATTTTAATTATTTTAAGGAATGTTCAAAGTTTTAAAACATTTTCAGGAATTTAAAAAGATTTTGAAGATTTTAAGATAGTTCGAGGGATTTCACAAGAAATAATTAAGGAATTCGATATTATTTCAAAGTTTCCAAGAGGTTTTAAGAGATTTAAAAACTTGTTATGGGTTTGAAAAGAATTTCCTAAATTTTCTAAGAATTTTGAAAGATTTCATATGATTTAAAAGGTTTAAGGCTATTTTTAGTGATTTCAAGGGACTTCAGAGAGTGTCAATGATTTTAAAAGATTTTTATGAGATTTCAAGGGATTTTTAAGGAATTTCAATGGATATCAATCATTTTTAAACATTTTATAATGTTTCTATACATTTCAACAAATTTCACAAGAATTGAGGGATTTCGTAGGATTTATAATATTTTAGGATATTTCGGAAGATTCAAAGGCATTTCAGAAGATTTCCAAATATTTCAAAGGATTTTCAAGGGATTTCAAGAGATTTTATAAAATTTCCGTTGATTTTAATCAGTTTGAGGAATTTTAAAGGCACTCAATAAGGTATTTTAATGAATTTTGCAGGATCTCAAAGGATTTCATGAGATTTTAAATATTTCAGGGGATTTCTAACAATATCACTGTATTTCATATAATTTCATGGGCTTTCAAGGGCTTCTATAAAATTTCCGAGAATTCCAATAATTTTAAGTGATTTCAAAGACACTCAATAAGGTATTATAATAAATTTCCCAGGATCTAGAAGGATTTTATAAAACTTCAAATATTTTAATGGATTTCAATTAATTTATGTATAAAAATTAAGTGATTTTAAAGGAATTCGAAGATTTGAAATGATTTTGTAATATTTCAGAATATTTCCAAAGATTTTGAAGTATTTGAAATATTTTATGATATTTTCATATTCTAAAGAATTTTTAATAGATTTCAAGAAATTAAAGGGATTTCAAAGATTTCAGGGTACTTTAAAATATTCCATGGAGTTTCCAAGAGATTTGAAAAATGTCAAGAAATCTTCCAGGATTTTATTGATTTTTAATACTAAATAAATTTCATACAGTTTTAAAGAATTACCATGAATTTCGAAAGATGAAATTTCCGAGCATTTCAATAATTTGAGGGATTTTAAAGGCACTCAATAAGCAATTTAATGAATTTCCCATGATTTCAAACGATTTTATCAGACTTCAAATATTTTAATGGATTTCAATGAATTTATTCACAAGAATTGAGGGATTTCAAAGAATTTCAAAGATTTGAAGAGATTTTTTAAAATATTTCAAGGTATTTACAAAGGATTTAAAGAATTTTGAATATTTAAAAAATTCTAAAGAATTGCAGGGGATTTTAAAGGTTCTAGAGTATTTTAAAAGGCTTCAAGGATTTATAAAGAGATTTAACTATAATAAACTTCCAAGGGTTTTAGTGATGATTTTAGGATATTTTAAAAGATTCCAAGAAATTTTTAAGAAATTTGTAAAATGTCAAGAAATTTTCAAGTATTTGAATGATTTTTAGGCATTTCAAAACTTTTCAGAAAATATCACCAGATTTAATGAAATTTCACGAGTTTTTGACGGGATTTTATGACGTTTTAACGGATTCTAAAGATTTGAAGTGATTTAAAAATATTCTAAGGGGTATAAAAGAATTCCATAAGATTTAAGGGATTTCAATAGGGTTTCCAAGATTTTAAGGTTTTTTTTTCAATTTTAAGGGCCGCTGCTGTCCTGATGAGTTAATGATATCATGGCCTCATCAGGACTGAAAATACAGAGAATGTACACAAGTATCATCGTAGCTATTCAAATGATGAATTGACAGAATAGGAGACAAAGCACATATTATGTTTCTCGTTAGTTACAAAAAGATTCCACTGTTTTAAACAAATTTCGTGCGTAGAAAAAACATGTAAGATATATTGTCTGTCTGTAATAATTAATTATGCTTAGAAGAGAGTATTGTTAATACATTTTTAAATTGGCATTTAGTGTATGTGAAATGAATGTATCATAAAGAAGATCAGGTACTTAATGTAAAAACATCTTAAAGTTCCAAGAAAGTCGAAAACACTGTCAAGTTTTGAAAAACTGAATTTTTTAATATGTCATTTTGAGAAAAAGCATTATCGGCTATGCTACAAGTTACTAAGGTTTTCTTAAAAAATCCTTGTGTATACAAATAAGGGTGTCATCCACGTGAAGGAAGTAGAAAGATATTCTGAAAGACTTGTTATTAACAGTATCTTCTTCCATATCTTGCATAAAAAGTTCTGGCACCACTGATGAAATTGGTGATTCCATCTGCGTGCCATATATTTGTTTATAAATTATGTAGTCGAATTGCAGGTATGCATTGCTTATACAAAATCGAATTGCTTCACCAAATTTTGCGAAAGTTAGTTTAGTGTGTGGTTGAATTAAGTTACATTTATTATTTATTAAAGTAGAAACTAAGTTGGGGTCTATATTAGAAAACATAGAAACGGCATTTCGAGAACAAATTGTATAATCATCTAGTACATTAAAGTGTTTTATTCCTTGATAAATTCCCATGTAATTTTTAGGGTATATTCTGAATTGTTTGTAATATTGCAGTAACAACAAATGTCACATGCAGTCTGTCTTCTGTTTTGTAAATTCATAATTTGAATAGCTACGTTGATACTTATTTTATCTTTATTTTCAATCCTGATGAGGCCACAATATCATGGCGAAATGCATAAACAATTCTCTACATAACTAAGTGGTGTATTATTCATCTTCAACATTTCTAGACCTAAGGCCAAAAAAGAACCAACGTAAATAAATGAAGCTTCAATTCGTTTTAATCAGTGTTTATTTTCAAGATTAAAATGGGAAGAACCACTGTATCAGATTCTATACTCCGTCTATCCAATCAATCCTTTTACATCATTTTTTCAATCTACACTCACTCCTATTCCATTCAATCCGAGTCTATCTATTCGACTCTATCCCTCGCTTATCCACATCAATCCTTCTTTATCCGTTTGGCAATTAATCTAGAATAATGTTTATTACTTCTAATCCCTATCTTCCTATCGACTTAAATCCTTCCTTAACCCTTTTGCAATATGAATCACCCTTATACTTTTGAATCACAGTCTTTCTATCTAAGTTTATCAACTGTCTATCCAAAACAATCTTTTGCAATCTCGTGGAGGGTAGACTTGAAGAGAAAGGCTGGGATCGAACAGAATATGGATAATTATAGATTGCAATGAATATTGAAAAGACTTGATATGGAAACGTGGAGGATAGATTTAAATAAAATGACCGGGATTCAAAAGGATAGTTATGATTCTAGACAGGTGAGGAGATAGAAAGAGGTTGATTCGGATAGGCGAAGGTTATAAAAACGATTAACGTGACTAAACGGTATACACACTGAGAAAAATGGATTCTACCCGATAATACAAAATATGTTGTCGGCTATAATCTTGGACTATTAATTATGGGACAGTGATCTAGATCATTGAAACTATAATCTCTAGATGTTAAGGAATAGATATTACTGGATAGTATCTTGGATTATAAAATTTTATAATCTGCGATATTAAAATCTATAATCCAAGATTTAAAAATCTAATATCCACGTTATGATCCGAGTCTATTAGATAACCTCCTCAAAAATATTTAATAACTTGTGCAAACGTATTGATAAAACGCATTAGTACATATACGAAATTTGGATACATGAATCTATGAATAGAAATAGAAAGAATTCCAATTTTTTTAACATTAGAAGTACGAACGTGGCTATCACAATATTACAAAAACGAAAGTGAATGAGTTTAAGTTTCTATACTTATACAAGTGCCAGTGACGTGTAATGAAAAGAAATATAAACTCACTTACTTTCTAAAGCCAAATCAGGTCTGATTTAGCACTAATAATGACTTTATCCCTTATTAATTTTTACGATGCAAGTGGATGCTAAGTATGACACCATGTGAGACGTGCCACAACCATCTGAGACTCAGCGAACACCTGAATGTTTTAAAATCTGAGATGGTACAATTTGATTTCTAAATATTTTTAGAATTTACCATCTATATAGTAGATTAAATTTGGCAGCATCTTCATATATTAAAAAAAGATTATAGATTATACGTGCTAATATACTTTTATTTACCGGGTATTATCCTCAAGTTCTAATATCCAGTTCGTATAATCTATTTTTCTCAGTGTAGCTTTGACGACTTGCCATCGTCTCGCTGCTGATTTCAAGTCCAAAATTTGTTTGAAATTCGAATGCAAAGAAAAATAAATAATTTCATTTCTATCACTGTTCGGCATTTATCAAAAACAAAATTCGATAAATACTAAGTGCTATGCAAGTTCACAGATGAATGGGTAATTGTCAAATTGAAGGCAAACTTGAAGTCCCAGTAATATAGTATTAAATTAGAAACTCTCACTGATTTTTATTTTTATTCAATGATCACCTATTATCATCCTCTGCAAAGTGCTCATATTTATTTTTTCATTTTTGTTCCTATCTAATTTAATATGAGGCCACCCCAAACGTCATTACCGTACGGCATGCCAAGCTCACTTTGTACATGGATATATTGATTTTCTCCTTTGTTTTCGACAGTAACCTAAAAAATGATTAAGGAGTCAAGTTCGTAAATTTTAGAGGAACAGAAGTTAGATTTATCGACATTTTTCAAGCAAGATAAATAATATTGTAAAAACCTTGAAGTCTGTCCATCTATTTTTCTCATTCGTCGTCATTACCATCCGCCTTTTTTTTAGTAAAATATTGTAATTACAGTTGACTGATAAACACAGAAACATTAAACATATCGTTTAATACAAGGTTCTATAAAATAAGGCTTGAAATATTAACATTTCTTTGTGTGAATCCGATACTAAAACTGAAAAGTGCATTTCGACAACAAAAATGTCATTACCGCATGTATGTAGAAAACGAGTTTCGGAGTGAAAAAAAACCATCACTGTAAAAAGAAAGTATCATTTCAGGGTTCTATTCAGGCATTGAAATAAGACTCGGAAAAAACAGTCTCGAGTGGTACTAAATTGATTCACTTCAGTCTTAAAATGATATCACTGGTGGGATCCTGGAGTCATTTGTTTCACACTGAAAATAACAACATGAAGTTATCTTTTTTTAAAGCAGAACACCTCGAGTTTAAAATAATACTTGCAAAAAATGATGCCGTAAAAAACGAGATTTCTAATTTTTACAGTCATTCCATTACCTGCTCAGTGGTGTTTTCTTTTATAAGTAGTCGACTATTTATGATTAGAATGTGTTATTTTTTATAAATATTAAGAAAGGATAAACTTCCTAATTTTGCTCTCGTCATTCCCATATGGTTCACACGACAGCGTACGTTTGCTTATATCTGCGCGTGCGCGTGGATCAGGTGGGCTGGTTTGTTTACTATTTCCTAACCTCTATTTATAAATAGAGATATCAATATGTAAGCTAAATAAGTCAGTTATGAAGAAAAAGATGTGTTGGAAATAATATTATAACCTCACTCATATTCGGAGAAATTATCTACGATGATTAAATATTTCGGTTTCCCTCAATTTCAGGCGTTAAAGTATTGGCTTTTGAATTTTTCAAAAGCTTGCGCTCTTTTTCATCAAGCTCCTACCCTTAAATCCACTGCCAATATTTCATGTACGAATTTCATTATTATTTCTTATTTTCAGAAATGTCCCCTCTGGATTTTAAATTTTTAGATGTGATACGATCAATATCCATTATGAAATATTAAATTCCTAATATCAATCTGATTGCCACTGTCGATGCTAAAGTTTGCCAGCAACTTGACAATTACCCGAATATGGAAAGATAAAGATGGATACTGTTATATGAACGCTGATAAATTCCTAAATAGAAAAAGATAGACATTTGTGGACACAAGGGATAGAATCAGGGATAAAAATGATAGATCAATTTAAACACGGATAGAAAATCTCTATATTTTTCTACCTAAAAATGTATATCTTTTCCATATTTTTCTTCCAGGAGGGAAGTTGAACCGCAGTGAGGTTTCACTGATTCAGTTTACGAGAGAGCCTACAATTGATTTACTTTGATTCACAGAAAATCCCAGAAATATTCTTTACCTGAAGTCGGATAAAAATGCTGCAAACAGTTGACAACTACATATAAAGTTGTGAATGTAGTTGTGAATCTGATGTCGGATTATTTTTATTAGGAGGTGCATAAATGCTGCCGTCAACTCTTCACAGCGTTTTTATAAAACTTCGGATGGAATTATACCTTGGACTTACCGTCTTATATTTCCGGAATTTTATCTTAAGCGTTTAGGACCCGTTGAAACATTTTTTTCTGTCGTTGAAAATGCAACAATCACAGTAAACTCGGACCTTAAAGAGATACATATATAATGCATGTGTAATACAACGTTCATAAATCTGGAAATTTGTCACAACGCTCTTAATAAAATTAAATTCTGATTAAAATGAGTGAAGTGGAATCGTAAAGTAGTCGCAGTTTATTGGACAAAAACCGATGACTGTATTCAAACAAGCGAACAAGGAATGATCCAACGAAGTGTACTGAGATGTTGTCAGTTATGGTTAAGAGCGGCACCAGGCCCACTAACAAGATAATTAAGCTTACCGAGAAGGCTCGCAGTTTTTTGCTGGTCGCGTGCTGATGTCAACTCGAGTGAGGCCAGCACTTTTTACAATATGGGGTGCGTAGGATGTATGATCTCGCCTTCATTCAACCGGACTCTTCATTCAAACGCGTTAAACCGGGTCCTCGAGTGCGACGATTTCCGCGTAATTAAAACTAATTAAAAGTCTACTGCGAGGGCGTTTTTAATTAATAGGACGGTATAATATTAGGTATGCTTCAAAGGAATTTCACTTTCCCAAGATATAATAGCTACACTTTTATGTGAAATATTCAAGCAATTTACTTGTGCATTTAGGTTCATTATAAATAATAGGAGAGGAAAAGTAACTTTGGTGTGGCTCTTCTATTTTTCATACCTAAATTCTACATTTTTTAATCAAAATTTTCAAAGTTGCAGCCCCGCCCCTGGGAAGCTGAAGCAATTTTTCGAAAATTAAATTGGAGAATAATTAAACTCTTTCTGCTATTCCATATTCAATTAACTCTCTTTAGACATTTCTGAACACTTTTCTTGAAAGAAAAAATTTCGAAGAAGTTATTTTCTTCGTGACTCTTCTTTCTTCGTTATTCACACTTCTTAACGAGTTTCCATGTAATTGAAAGGACATGTCATTTTGTAAGTATTGAGAAGTTAAATGGTTTTTGTCTAGCAAGCGACGTCTGGAAGGAAGTACACGTAGATTGACGATTTGTATGATTATAGTATAGAAATTTCTAAGTAATTATTAAATGGGACCAGAAAAATGGTCTGCATGCAATTGGACCTTGCCTTATTAAACGGTCGACTCAATTTAAAGTCAAATTGGCAGACAAAGGCCTTAAGTCTCCTGCTTGCTAACATCTAGACAGACCCTTTCAAATGAAGACCACCCAAATTGCCTTCTCGCATAGGATAACAATTCGTCAACTATAGTCGATTCTAAATGAAAGGAAACGTCCATGACTAAGCACTATTCGCATTCAAATTAGGATCATTCATTGTTTTACCACGTCATATAGTAAAAACTGCTGATTCACCTGATGTTGTGCCTCCTTTGAACAGTAACTAATTTTACTTCCTTTTTACAGTCTGTTCTAATATAGATTTTCAGTGGACCTTGCTTCGTTATTTTAACTAAAACTGCACATTCTTTTTTTTCTGGTGATACTAAACGCTTTGAAGTCAATCCAAACTATCATTTTTCTGCTTTTCATTCCTCTATCTTTCTTTAAGTGGCTTCTCTTTATCATCTTCAAAGAGTCGTAAAGGGGAAATCTCGTCTCACCTGCGATTTGTCATTTCAACCCTCTTTCTCATCTGAAAGACTCTCCTTTATTTTTCGCGAAATTTTCCCTAGAAGACGTAGAGCTTGCATTCAGTGGCGAGGACAATCCTATCTGTCGGACGGGCGGCTTCCCTAAGATGTGGAAAACTTTTGCACCCGGTAAAGAGACGTACTTTCTTGCTTCTGAGTTCTTAGACAATAGCACGAACTTCTGTAATTGAAGTTACGCTCTCGCTCGCCGAGGCTAAGTTACATAAAGTTACCTCCTGTGCTTTCTACTGCAAAAGCTTTCTTCCCGATGACACTGGAGAAGCTGGTTGAATTGTATATATAGTATTCGTAGTTCTAGGATGTTGTAGTCTCAAGGAACAAAACTTTTGATGAAATCGCATCAAACCCGTTATACAGCTGCTGTAGTGGTAGTTCTTCATGCCAGGAAAAGCGCTATCATTAATCATCAGAGTTATGACAGGCGTCGATGACCTATCGAGAGACCAATCGATTCATTAATCCCTTGAGATTGCAACTCGATCTTGGGGTTTGCACTGCCTACACTCTCGTGAAATTCATTCTTCCTGTTGCTGAACAATTACTTGCAGGATTCTTGCCAATGTTCATGTAATTCATTATGTTGTGGTATTGATTTATAACTGCATGTAAATCGCTATCCTTTAAATAAATTTATGTAGAATTTTTTTTATGCATTTGGAATCTTCTAAACGTCAGAATATTAGGACATTCTGAATCTGCACCTTCAATTAAGAAGAAATTTCCAAACTGTTATAGATTAAGAAGGTAACAATGTTACAACTGAGTTACGAAATTGTTCCAGTACTGTGAGTAGGAGCTGTAATAGTTGTTATATAATTTTTACATAACAGCATTCTCTCAATTGTTGTATAACATTCATTCCAATTCAGTTATGTGACTGTGCTGTAACGATGTTACGTCTACGTTACGGAATGCTGTTACAATTGTTTTTTTCTAATAATTTAAGAACATGGAATTGAAACTGTTGGAACAGTTACAAAACAATTGTTATCGAACTACAGTGTCACAGAAGTTCTGCAATATTTGTTCCAATCGTGTTCTACATTGGTTCCATAACAGTGTTATGTAAGTATCCAAGGAAAATAAAAAGAATTCAATGTTCAAAGAATAGTCGTTCGGACATTTTTGTCAGCTATTTTTCATTGAAATAGCAGTGGAATTTTTCTTTTTAGGCAACTATTAGCATACAAACACTGTACCATATCTATTACACAATATTTACATAGTCGCAGAGCTGCCATAAAATCACTATAATTTTCTGTGCGTTGACATTTTGGGTAATTGTTTTCAGGAGTAGCTTGTTCTTCATTTGTTTTCTTATGAAGTCATGTACAAAACAAATGAAAAGTGACTTCTAAAAATGCAAAAACGCTATTCTGCATGAGCCACAGCAAGCTTCCTCATAGATGAAGGTTATTCAACAACAACAAACAATTGACACGCAATAGGGACTTAATCTATCTTTGGATGGCGCTGATTTCACTGAAAATTGCGGCGACCATGGCAAAAGTAAGGTGACCAAAGCTCGAAATCCATTGGAAACAGTGCAAAATCAATTAAAATTATAAATTTTCTCATAAGTCCTAAAAATTTTGAACAATTCTTATATCATACATAAATTTGTTCGGAATCGCATAAAAATTGTTCAAAATTTGTAGCACTTCTGAGAACATTTATAATTTTACTTGATTTTGCACTGTTTACAATGGATTTCAAGTCTTGCTCACCTCACCTTTGCCAGAGTCACCGCAATTTTCGATGGCGGCAGCACTATCGGAAAGATAGATCAGGTCCCTATACTTTTCATGTTGATGGTTCTATAACCTTGTATGGGCCATCTATAAATTACCTAACACATTTTAGGGAGGGGGGGGACGATCTAGCCTAGTGTTACACAATAGTGAAAAACTACAGGGAAAAGTCAAAAAAAGCATTACACAGTGAGTAAGAAGGTCAAAATTGTCAAAATATTGCATTACGCAATTTATGGATATGGACCCGAGGATGCCCTCTTGCAGAAAATCTCATTTCCAGAAAATTGAAGAGACTATCAAAAGGTCTGTAAATATATGTCATGTTACAACGAACAACTTTAGAAGTTACTCCTAAAGTTAAGTGTTATATTCCAAATATTGAAAAGTTTTCCTCATATAAAGAAACAGAAAGTAAACCATTTTTTTGAAACTCTATAAATCGCTATTGCTAAATCATGAAAGTGGAAGATTCGCCAATACCCCGCCCCGTGTGAAAAAATCTTCTGGCGCGGACCATACGGTCTGACCTGGGCCTGACCAAGAGTATAACGTTTTTTTTTGGCTAGCCCTAGGCCAGACCGTATGGTCATCCGCTAGCTAGACCGTCTACTCACGTGCAACTCAATGAATAATAAATAAATAGCACATATTACATAATAAATAAATAGTAAGTAATATATAAATAACAAAAAAAAAATAAATAATATCCGCGTGTATAAATTTAGCGCGGGCCTTTACTAAACTACCGCAAGTTATAAGTTCGCCTTATTAAAATAGATGGTCACTCATTCGCTCATGTCATGAAAAGCTGATTAGCACCAAACCTGAGCCAGACCAGACTGTGAAGGCGATAAGAAAAAAGTCTTGTTTTGATAATGTGAATTTCTTATTTCCTATCATTCTAGAAACCCTATTAATTTTTTGAAATATGTGAAAAAATTTGCTGGCCAAACTTATAAATTTGTTTCCCATTGATAGTTTAATCAGCGTCAGACCTGAACTAGATCAGACCTTATAGACTAGACGGTCTAGATAAAGCCAGACCTGGGCCAGACCTGACAGACTGTCATAAAATTTTTCCACACGGGACGTCATTCGATGCGACGTTTCGAGGACCGCAACAAATACATCAAATACAGTACTTTTGTAATTCCGTAATATCAAAATACTTTTCCTCATATAAACAGGGTGAATTATTTTTTCAAATTTCTAAATTGGTATTGGTTGATCACAAAAGGTCATGGAACGTTCGTCACTACTATCGGCGAGAAAATTCGAGTCCTCTGGCTTTGATATTAAAAAAGTAAGTGAAGAAAAAATGGCAGCTCAATGAATGAAGGATCATTTTAAAGGTCAAAATGTTGTACGTTAGTGAGCCAAAAAGCAATATGCCAAAAAAA
>JAUMHM010000085.1:52680454-52691337 GCA_032362435.1 Melikaiella ostensackeni
AGTCGTAAAATTAGCCTCAAATAGGGTCTAGTGTCCAACGGGAAAACCTAGTAAGTGACATTTGCTATAGTGACTATTTTCAGACAGTCTTGCCTGAGAAAATAACCTCTATGACAAACGTCACTTACTAGGGTTTTTCGTTGGGCAGTAGAAGTGTAAAGATAGTATTGAAAACATAAAAGACACTACATACTCATAAAGAGTTGTGAAATTATATATATTGTTTACCTTAGAAACATCATTTATTGATTTAATGCGAAGAAGCAAAATATATTTAAGAAATTCGTGTTGGTAATCTAAAACAAGTGAGAGGTTAGGTGAGGTTAGGAGAGGTTGTGTCTGATTGGTGGAAATTTTGCATTTCTGCTTTTGCCGGCTGAATCGGCTTCAGGTAAACTTGCACTCATGATTTATTCAACGAAAATTCACTTTTTCATCTTACTCTATGTATGGGGACAATCAGACAGGTAGTGAAAGGAAAATAAAAAGTTTGAGACCGGTAAATATTCTACGGACTGCCTCGATTAAGTTTAAGCCAAACGTACTTGCATTTCAGTTTTTTGGTGGTTCTCGTCTCAGGCATACTCTCTGGTTATTTTAAACCAAAAAAAAATCGTACCACACGTTTTGAAAAAATTGTAATGCAGTGCTATGAATTATATTTTGGGTATTTTTTTATTTGTATTTATATTGTTATGGTGGTCATTTGATGAGCACTATGCTCCCTCATTATGATCAATTATAAAATGTATTAATGATTTTAAAAAGTATTGAACTTCTATTTTTCACTCTGTCATTTTAAGTCCAGAACGAACGAACGAACGAACCCGCTCTTCGTGAAAAATGCGTTTGAATTTGGCAAGTGGCACATGTTATTTTTTTCAAATTTCAAATTTACCAACTTTCGGTCATTTTCAGGACATAAGCATAGAATTACCAGATAGAGCATAGATTGACGTATGAATTCCCATTGAAAACTCAAAATCGATATTTTTTATCCTTTTTTCACAAAAACGAGAATATCGGCAAAACTACAGTCGACAAAGTGGGCCCTTTTTTTAAGGAACGTCACATATATTTTTTTAAACAGTTAGTGCCTCTTTAAAGATTAGCTCATAATCAGGGCCGTTGCGACGGTAAGGAAATAACAGCAAGCGATGTACGTTATTTAAAGCCAATATTTTAATTTTTAACGGCTCCAATAAAACATCAATTTTGCATTCGTATAATATAGATCCGGGAGCCCTTCGCAGCCGGAGGCCCTGGGGCGCCGCCCCGCTTGCCCCGCCGTCGCTTTGACCCTGCTCATAATAAAAATCATTTTCGCACAACTAGAACTTTGGAATTATTGGCTTTTCTATCTTAAATTAACCAAGATATCAATCAAGAAAAATGGTCCATTTCAATTCTTGAGAGAAAAAAAAAATTTTCTTCATTTCGAAGCTCAGGAACCTTAGAAACCATACGGAACATGTTCTTCACATAATAATTGAAATAAAACAGAATTTAATCCATAATAAAATACACAAGTTCGTTAAAAGAAATCGCTGTTTTTGCTATTTTTGTTAGCGGGGCAGCATTAGTTAAAAATGCTCCAAGGTTCAAACGTCAGTTCGTAATATTTATTAATTTGATAGAAATATTATTCACACACCTGTACACGAAATACAGGGTGGGGAGCGCAGGTTTGTCTTCACGTGATGCTAACTAAATCAGTTGAATTGAATTTCGGTCTGATCAGATATTGTTTCATAATATCGATTACATTTTTCTTTTTATCATACGGTATTAGTTAGCTACGCCACATTAGCCACTTCTCTCGTAAAAATAAAAATCCTGAAATTTGGAAATGCTTACCAGCTGTCAATTTTACGAGTGATATTGGGTGTTGGAATGGGGCGCGGTCGTTGCACATCGGGCGTTGGAAATTAGACACACGTTTCATTTCCTGAAGCGACTGCGATTTCCGTCGCGGCTTCAAATGTTGGAAATATCGCGCACCGTTCAATTTGCAGCGATCTGATCGGATTTTATAAGTCGATGGAAGCAGTGTCTATGTCCTCGTCCACCATTGCACATTACACTGTGCTTGCAACCATGTCGGAAGCGAAAAAGACGTGAAATTGGCGTTTTCTCATAGTTGCTTCTTCTTCCTTTTTCCTCGGTTTCATACCTTGTGTATCATCAAAGAAAATCATCTGCATGTCGATAAATAAAGTAAACAAGTTCAAATCGTAAAGTAAAGTAATTTATTTCATATATGCATTAAACATCCTTTCAATTTTGTATCTTTATCAATAAAAACTACAGTATTAAAAAATTCTGTTGGAATTTTATATTAAATGTATTGGAAGTTTATTTTCGAGAAGCGAGGTATAGAAGCGGTATTGTGGCGTGAAATTACGATACTTGCATGGTAACCGGAGTGAATTCTTCGAAATAACAATACACTTATTGGAATTTCTCCTTTCAATACCAGTATCGTAACTTTGCCTTTCGCTCGTATTGTAAAAGTCTTGTAAAATTCCAAACATTTTTACCGTGTAGCTCTTCTAAAAGGGTTATGATGAAGAAAAATGTAAAATACGAATTAGTCATAAATCAATGAGCCCAAGAAACTTGCAAACGAAAATTGAGATTGTACTCAAAGATTTTATATACTAACGGGAATTAACGAAATGTTGGCACTCAATTCGAAATTGTACTGGAATTGTCACTTATAGTAAGAGCCCAAAAATGTAGATGAATATCAAAAATTGTGCGACTGTTCTAACATGTTCTTTCAAATATAAAAGTACATAGTCTATTTGTACTGGAATTATGATTATGGTGTACTAATGTACTGCAAAATTTCAAGGATAGTACTTTTTGCGTTGCAAAATCAACTGTAATGCTAGCTTTTCATACATCGAATAAAAAGAAAGTTTTGGGGATGATAAACATCGATCAATATAAAAAGTTATGAGCACACGGTATCATCAAGACCAATCGACTTCTGGAACAGAGGGGAGTGCCTCTGGATCTGGAATCCTCAGGCGCGAAAAAGAGCGTCACTTCCGCCCCCGTAACACAAGGGACACGAGACCCAGGGCGCTAGGGAGCAATTCCCTTAAATGCCCTGTCGTCCGCAAAAAGCACTCCGTCTAAAAAACACCCCGACGTGATCGTACACATACACGAAGTTGCATCTGTGTCTCGTGGCCACAGCCACTCAGGCTATTGCCTTTCGAACGCGCTCCTTCCCAGGATTATATTAGTCTTTATGGCTCCGATAAAGTGCACCGTCGATCTCACCGATTTCTGGAGAGAGGCTACAATGCCTGAACGTGACGTCGCGCACTGAAATGTCGGGGCACCTCATCCCTCGAAAATCACTGCCTATTGCCGTCCCGATCTCTTGACCCATGGCCTCGTCACCCCGAAGTCATTAAAACAGATTTTTCCATCTGGCACGTAATGTAAATCGTCTTAAAAAAATAATAAAATAATACGTCTTGCCGTTTTACACTCGTACCTTTTTCACTAACATCAGGAAAGAATGTAATATCGTGTCAGGCTCAGTAGAAAAAGAATAACGCAGCACGGCTTTTTGCAGAATCACGAAGTCTCTCCCCTAGCACCTTTTCAATGTATAAATAATCAAAAAATATATTTAAAATAAATTATTATTTGAATAAAAACTTTTCCAAGAAAAAGTCTTATCTCGTAATTCTTTTTCTACTGAGGCTGACACGATGAGGCTGACACTTCTTTCCTGACATTAGCTCAAGTAGAAAAAGTATATCACGGCAAGATATAGTATTTCAATTTGGGACCGTTCAGAAAATACGTATTGGCGGGGAGGGGGGGTCACACTAGCGTTACTCCATGTTAAAGTTACATACACTTACTATAGAAAAAACGTCGCAAATGTGGGGGGAGGGCAAAATTGTCAGAAAAAAGCGTTATGTATTTTTTGAACGGCCCCTTTTATAAAAATCGAACTCATCTCTTCTTTTAACTTTAATTTATAATTAATATTTTTATTCACCAAGATGTAAAAGAGACAAAGTCTGATACAAAAACTAAAACTTTTAATAGGATGATACCTGTAGCCAAAATACTCTAAGGTGATCCGAGAAATTGAACTCTTAGAAAAGAAATAGAGATGATAAGAAGGGTAGGATAGTCGTGAAGAGGACGAAAGGACAAGAAGAGTAATAGACCGGAAGAGGAAAAGAATGGAACCGAGAAAGAGGACCCTCCCTGTAAGAGTACAGTGCACTTTCCTCGAAGTGGTGACAATCATGCCTGAGACGGTTTCACAAGTGGTTCTAGAAGGGAAAAGAATCAGGGAGGACTTTTGGCTTCGTACATAAAACAAGTTAGTTGGCTCCACTGGGTGATTCAGAAAATAACGTATTTTTTCTTCCAAAATTTTTGTAAATGCGTAAGCGACAAAATCGAGATTGTTTTGGAGAGACAAAACACACTCTTAAAAATGAGATCTTTAATTTAAAGTACCTATAGCAATTCAATTTTCATTATTTTTGTAGGTTTGGAGCTCTTGACTTATCAAATAATTTTTCTGATATCTTGAAAAATATTAATTAATGCATCCCTAGAACTGTCGAAATTCATTGAAAGTTTATTAGTATACGTTTTTACATTTTCATTGCAATGAAAAGGTATTGGTTTTATGTGAAAATTGAGTTCCACGGATTACAATAATCCTCCACGTTTTGAGACCACCTAAATCCGAAAGAACAGGTTTTACGATGATGTCTGTCTGTCTGTCGTCCTTGTCGTTAACGTCGTCGGTATACTCGATAACTCTTGAAAGACTGAGCGGATTAGATTGTGCTTTGGTACATGTTTTAAGGGACCAAAAAGAAAGTTCGAGTTCGTTAACTAGCCCTTTTTGATCGACAGTTCTGGTTTCACCCACCAAAAAATATACAAAAAAATCAACAATTCCATTTTTCAATCAAACTGTGCAAGATGCGATAAAAAATGAACTGATAAAAATTTTTTATCTGGAAAAAATCTACAAATTTGTAATTGACTATTTTTTCAATGGATAAATAATTTTTGTTTTACTCGTGAAAAATGACATTAAAAATAAAAAAATTAAATTATTGGAACACAACACAAGATACAATAAAATGTTTTATGACAAAATTATTTATCTAGAAAATATCTACGAACTATTCATTGACCATTTTTTAATAAGATGCGTAGTTTTCATTTTAATCATGAAAAATAAGGCCTGAAATGAAAAAAAATTTGGTTTGTGGAAAAGCGACACAAGATACAATTAAATTTTTTATAACAAAATTATTCACTTAAAAAGGGTTTACAAATTTTTTGCTGATTATTTTTTTATATGATGTGTACTTTTGTTTTTATTTTGGAAAATAAAAATAGGAATTAAAAATTTCAATTTCTGGAAGAACGGAAAAAGATACAATGGAATAGTTCTTGCCAAAATTGTTCGCTGAAATTAGATCTACAAATTTGCGTTTGACCATTTTTTGATAAGACACGTAGTTTGTGTTTTAAGCAGGTAAAAGGCTATTAGAAATGAAAAATTTAAATTTATGGAAAAAGGACAGGATACAATAAAATGTTTAACGACAAAATTCTAACATAATAGAGTTTAAAATAATATAGAAAATTTCGCGTTTTTGACATACTTTAATTGAATGCGAAGCGCAAGACACGTGATGATAATGTATTTGTTGAAGCCGAAGGAGCTTTAACAAAAAACAATTCACAATCGCCAAATGACAGTTGTCAATGATCTCTCCATTAATTTTAAAAGGTCTATGCACAAATGTGGAAGAAGTACAAAAACCGAGCGCGAGATCCGACAGACGCGCGCCCTAGGCGCGCTCGATCTTGCGCAGCGGGCAGATGTTTTTTTTTTTAAAGAATTTGATGCCGTTGTCTACTTTTTTTTAGTTCATAAGCTTGAAACTAATGACATAATTAATTTTTTTTCAAGTGTTATCTTTAATATGATCAGTTGAAGCGTCCTCTACAACACTGCATATGCACCACTTGTCATGGGGGCCATATAATATGTGAATATAGGTACAAAATAGTCCTGATGACAAGTGGAGTAGAATGCACTATTATAGAGCACGCTTCAGCACCCTTCAATTATTGCATCCCTATAAATGTAAAAATGTCCATGGATTTTCATTTTAGTTCATTGGTGGACTTTTTTAAAATAAGAACAAGCATTTTTCTTCTTAAATATTGTTTTATCTGTGGATTGCTTGCAATTTTTATTGAATTTTTGTTCAAGTTTTCTCTAAGTTTATTGATTTTGCTGAAATACAGCCTTTTTGTAAGAAAGTTTCATATTTATTGATTAAATATCTTAATTCCCCAAAAAGTAGTGTGAAAGAATTCGAAAATTCTCACAATAAAGAATTTGCATATATTTTTCAATCGTTTTATTTGAAAGTTCATGATCTAAAAATTTGATGATTTTTTTCTTTTAATATTAAGTATCTGTAGCTAATTTAAAATAGGTTGAAAATGCCGATTTGGAATACTACATTCGAATGAAGGGCCATTATGATGACGTCCGTTGTATGGAGTGCACAAATAAAAATTGAATTTTGAATTTACATTTTTTTTTACATTTTTTTTACAATTTTACATTTTTGAAAATAGTGACTTTCAACCATAATATTTGATGTTAAGACCATGCTATACTCACCCGATTTCTACCTTACCGACATTTTTTCGAAACAACTTACGTCCATACGAATTGAGATATCGAGTTGAAATTTTCGGAAATTAGTTAAAAGGCACTAAGGAACGTTTGTATGGTTTTAAATTCCTAAAACTACACACAAAATTTATTTTGGGAAATTTTTGGAAAGATTTGCTTGAATTTCGGGAAATTCAGGATCATACAATCGTTCCTTAATGCCTCTTATGAAAATTCTCATATTTTCAACTCGATATCCCAATTCGTGTAAACGTGAGTTGTTGCAAAAAAATGTCGGTAAGGTAAGAAACGGGTAAGTGTAGCATGGCCTGAAAATGGCTCTAATCGTTTATTTTATGATGTTTCGAATAGACATTCCAACTCAAACTTCCGAAAGACATGGAATTTTTTTTATGACTTCCGGTGGTTGAAGATCGTGCGAATCTGCTTAGAAAAAATCTTCTTCCATAATGCACTTCAAATGTTTCACATTTTAAAATTCAATGAATGTTTGCACTAAGTATCGATATGAAAAAAATTTAATGTGACACGCGGTTTTTTCATAAATACTGAATAACCAATGACTGGCAAGGACTGCTCGTATAACTGACGTCACATCAAACATAAATGCTCCCATTCCCGCAAATTTTTTTCCACCTTTAAAGTTAAATAAAAAGATATTTGAACCTAATATTGACTCCTTTATTGAAAAAATAAACTAAGTTTATCGTCATCTACAAGATGCAATAATTATTTTGGTACTTGCTAGTGTTACGGAATTTTCTATAAGAATAACCCGTTAAAGTATAGCTAGTAGTATAGTTACGGAATTTTCCGTAACTTTAACCCTTAGTAAGCTGGAAAGGGGTTATTTTTACAGAAAATTCCGAAAAGGTAGACAGTTCGAATTATTTTCCGTATTCATAACACATGAAAATTCTCTATTCTCATCACACTTTGCAAGTAAAAAATATCTTTCGAAATTAATTTTTTTCAGCAGGGAGTGGTTTTTAGTTGATGAATTGAATTAACTGACCTATTTAAAAGCCTTCTATGATAAACGGTATACTCATATTGCACATTTTTTCATCGTTCGTAACAAAAAAGTTTTTTAGATTTTTTATATATATATATAGACAGTACCAAATTCAGGAAGTACCAAATACAGGAAATACAAAAATTGTTCTTTCTGACAAGATGAATCAACTCACCAATTTGAAAGCCTTCTATGACCAACTGTAGTCATCCTTCAATAATTTTTTGATTATTGTTTATTATTATTAAGTCTTTAGATCATCTCCTTTCAATATACTCAATTATTTCTCCTGTACTAATGTCAAAAATTTATCCTCCATGAGTTATTTATGCGATTAAAACCCGCATATGTACCATCACCTCCTTAAAACCTTTAATCCTTTCAGTGTTCCTCAACTAGTAAATCAATTTATTAAAGGGAAGATTAACAAACATGGAAAGAGCAATGCAATTTAAGAATAAAACATTTAAACTAATGACAATATGAGGAAGTATATATGAAAAAAGTAATGTCATTGCGTACGTTTTTTGTTGCACCTATTGCGAAAAAGATAAATGTTTAATCTACACTTTACAGAAATCCCTTATCAAGTTAAATTTAAACGAGACTGTTATTATCGTTAGGTAAGACACTCATCCCTTATGCCTGTGCGATTTCAAGGCGTAGGTCCGTTAGAGACCTTAAATAGCTTTGTACTCGGAGGAAACAGTCATTTGCGATAAGGGCTCGTTCTGTCTTGGGTGCTTCAACCATCGAAGAAGAGAAAGAGAAAAGGGGTGGCAGATTGGAAGGAAATAAGAGAAGTGTCACAGAATGGGAAGAGAGAGTGAGAGCGAAGGTATTATAGAATGTAAGCTTTGGAGCAGGAGGCCGCGAGATAGCGTTGAATAGCGGCATTACAATCAAAGTAACGCGTTTTAAAGTGAGGCAGACGTTCCAGGATTCATCTGGGGCGGGCGTTTCGTCGGCTGAGGCCATAACTTTGTGCCAAATGACGCGTGACGCCTTTATGCCTTATCACGTTAAAATAAATAAGAAATCGCTATTTCTGTCTGTGTTATAAATATTCGCAGGAATCACGACGACTTTAAATTCCACGGCTTTCGCCCTCTTTTGAACACCAGTTTATATGCTTCCAGCCCCCCGGAGCACATGAGGGGAGAACTTTTACTTTATAACTTATACTGCGGTTGACTCGTATGTACGAACGAACGAGCGATTACGAGTGTTCTTAAAATATCGTTCCCGGTTCCAAAGGCGAAAGCGAACAAGAAAAATTGCGGCGTTTGAGACAAGGGTTGGTATCGTTTTGGTCTTTCAGATTTTTAAAGAATTTCTGGGTGAAATTAGGGCAAAGGGGGATCTTGAAATTAAATATTTTTTGTGGAAAATAATAGGAGGTATTTAGTTGTTCTTGTTTCAATGGATCGCTTTAGTTTTCTATTATGGATGATTGCTATAAAGATGACCATTTTAAGTCCCAGCCACTTGCCACATTTTCATAGATTAGTAAATTTTTTTTTAAATATCTCAATAAAGTACTTATATGATCATATCAAAGCACAATTTAGTAAAGTTTAAACATTTCAGACGACTTCGTTTAGCAATTATATATAAGAACGTAACCAAAATGTCTGGTAATGCACCTGTCGCGAACTACAAATTTTAATTGCAAAATTGCTAAATAATATTTCTAACACTCTTTAAATATTTTAGGTTCACAGATATTACTTATATTAAGCTTAACATGATAATAATCAAGAAGAGTGTTCAATATTTTAAACTTAAGGATTTCAAATATCACTTCAAAGTCTTTCCCACAAGGTTTTTGTCTGGTCATGCGGTATTGGTATTTAAGGATAAAATTCAAATAGTTTATTGTGTTACAATGCGAAAAGTTGACTATTACATGAGTCTGAAGTTTGTAACACTTCGTGCAGAAATTTCCCCATTACTCCCTATAGTCTAGAAAAAACTGGTGAGGACCCTATCAGACTTTAATGGAAATTTATGGAAGTTTCTAAGCTTGTCAAGTTTTTATTCACGATTAGGAATTCTTATCACATTTCTGGAGTGATGAATAGTCTTTTCCCATCTTAGAGGACAAAGTGCAAGGAACTGGTACCCTCCTCAGTGTACAACACAAACCGATCATAACTTCTTTGGTTTTGGCTTTTTTTACATACTTTATTTTGAATGATCGAAGTTTGGTGGGACTGACGTTAGGAATGAGCACTCCATCTTATGACGATTCAGCTGCTTAGTTTTGACATGATTTTATATTTATGGAAAAATGTCTCGCATCAAGCTGGTATTTGGGTGTATACTTTAAATGATGAATAATACAAATAATAATGTAGCCTTGGATAGGATTAAAACTTTTTTTGACAAAATGCAGGCCCTCAGAAAAGTTTCAGGCGATGAGTGGAGATTAGGTGTTTGGAATGCTAGAGGTGTAAATGATCTCAAGGAAAGAAAATCGCGAGATACAATGCACGTAAGGGAGCAAGATATTTTATGTGTACCGGAAACAGAAAAAAAGGTATGTGAGGTGAGGCAGATAGAGAACGGACTTGAACTTTCGTCAGGAGTAGATAATGAATCAGACAGTAGTCAAGGAGTTAGTCTGATTATGAATGAGAGAGCACAAAAGCATGTCGAAAAGTATGAATGCGTATCTCCTAGATTATTATGGGTTAGAATGAATGTGGGAATCAGAAGACTAGTTATCATAGCATGCTACGCTCCAGTTTATGGTGATAGTAGGGATGTAACGATGAGGAATATACATTCTGGGACTCATTAAATGATATTATAGGTACTTGCGATCCTGGCAAAAGAATAATTTTACCCTGAAATACGAATGGCTGGGTTGGTGTGCAACGCGAAAGTACAGATAGGGTTCTTGATCACTTCGGAGACCCAAAGTCGAACGGCAATGGGGATAAATTGACTATCATTTGCTTAGAAAGAGGCTTATTCATTATAAATACTTGGTTCAGGCACAAAATAATTCACATATGTGACGCGCTCCGAGGAAAGGGCCCTTAGCGGCTTTTCGTCAATTTTATAGGAGAAGGAGAAGAAGTAGCGAGGAGCCGATAGACTCTTCCGATATTTCTCTCTCTTTTCACCACACAC
>JAUMHM010000085.1:52711999-52722612 GCA_032362435.1 Melikaiella ostensackeni
AAACGACGACGACTTGACGTCAAGTGCCGTCTTGATTTTCAATTGAAACCGAGATTGAAACAATACTTTCAGATAAAATAATTAGAATTACTTCAGGTACATGAATTTCGAACGCTTTAAACTTACTTATCTTTTAAGGCTTTCAATTTGAGACTATACAATCGAAATATGAATTTATTCTTCTTCTATAATTGAATTTAAAATTATTCTATTTGGAGCATTATCGACTAAAAACTTTGTTCTATTAAAGCTTGAAATTTTAAAAAATCTATTAGAACCTTGAAAGATTCATTTAGTTACAAAATTGAACAATTTCAAACGCTATTACACTGGAACCTTCATTTAAGGGCTCTCTACATACTGTCTTCATAGAATTTGCACCGGCTGCATGTATTCCTCCTGGAAATGGTTCATATGGCCCTGACTGTTTACGATATAGAAATACTTGGAAGGACTTCACTGCCCTCGCAGGCTATACCCGACAGAGCCTCTAAATCGAGGTTCCAGTGTAACTTAAAATGGCCTAAAACCTGTTTATCAAATATTTCTTCTTAAAGAAGTTTTATCAGACAGTTTTCAGCACGATCTTCTCTGTTTGCTAATTGGACACAAGAAGGGTTGGCATCGTGGCGAAATTGTCGCATCCCCATTGAGATTTTGCGGGTTCAATCCTACCAACCAATTAGTCTAGCCGAACCTCAGGACGAGTGGATCATCTCCGGCAGAGTTTCATGTAGGTTCAAGCGACCGCGACAGTCCCACACTCCGTGATTTATGTTTGCCATATATTACCCCAGCGAATAATCCCACGAAAGGGTGCATCCTCTCTCTTCGCCCTCGATGAGCCCCATTACGAGACTGCTACAGTTACACTGATCACTCTATTTGTCTCAACTGAAATAGGAGAATTGGCATAAAACTATCTGATTTCTGAAACCATAAAACGTTTCATGAGCGTCCAATGTCAAACATTTACCTTCACTTTTATGTCTACAGGAATTCTATAGTAAAAACTAGAAGCACTATTTTTTAATAGAAGTCAAATTAAACCTGGAAGATCACACTCAAGTGGTTTTAAAATATGATGGAAAACCAATTTGTTACTCAATTTATAATCCTCAATCGAACGGAAAAATTCGATGAATACAATTAGTCAAAATCAACTAACAATAATTAAAAGCAGCATGATCGAGTATTTTCCTAGCCAAAAAATTGACAACAATATATTTGGTCTTGAATTACAATTCTGATTTGGAACAGAGAATTTTGTACAATAATTGAAATTCTGAATCTAAACAGAGATTTTTTTAATTCCCTTCTTCTAGATTAGAATTGAAATTATTCTCTAGAATTCCCATTCCATGGCAAAAACTCTCTGTTCCAAGTCAAATAATAATTCTTTACGGAAATCCCCTGTTTCAAAACGTTAATTATAATTCATTATGGAAATTCCTTGTTTCAAGTCACAATTACATTTATTTCAAAAATTTCCCTGCTCCAAATCAGAAAAGAAAAATTTTATTTTCAAAAAAAAAAGAATGTTTAAATTAAAACAAATTTTGATTTGAAACAAGGAATTTCAAAACCTGAAGAATCTTTACTTGTGACAGAAATTGTTTTTGCGAATTCCCTTTTTGTAAATTAGAATTAGAATTATTTTTCAAAATTTCCCCTCCCATGTCAAAAATTATCTATTTCAAGAAGAAATTACGATTTATTTCTGAAATTCCCTGTTTCAAGTCAGAATTATATTTACTTACAAAATTTTCTATTTTAATTCAGGAATATAGTAACTCTTTCTTATCAAAATCTGGAAGAGGGAAGTTTCAAATTTTGACAAATTCTGACTTGGAACAAGGATTTTTTTTTAATTTCCGTCCCATGTCAAAAATTCCTTGTTTCAAGTAAAATTATAATTCTATACGAAAACGCTTTGTCCTAAAGCAAAAATTATAATTCTTTACGTAAAGTCCCCAGTTCTGTCTCAGAATTATAATTATTTAGAAAATTCGCTGTCCCAAAGTAAAAACTGCTGCAAAGTCGTTTGGACGCGTTCATTACATATGGTGTATCTTTGATTGCGATCGTTTCATGAACACTGTGCTTCCTCAAAAAAAATGTTTTGTATTTAGTGTTGATGTAAGTATAAGTACACTTATAAAGAAATAAGTCTTTGCCAAGAATCAAGCTGATATATTTCCTATGATCATGATAAAAGTGCTATGAAAAACTTCTTTATTTTTAATTTAGTTATTAATTTCATTATCTTTACTAATTTATACTATTTTACAACGATTTTAGTGTACAAACAGTTCCCGGATAATAAATTCTTTTAAAAAATTAATGAGGCAGTGGGGCTGGAAAGCGGGTTTTAGATTGTCAAATGAGTTTGAGGGGATCGGAAAAGGGATTTTGAATTGTGAAAGGAGAAAAAATGGAAAATTTTTTCTCTTATAAACGTTAAGCAAATTGACAAATCTGTATATATCATAATTTTATTTAGTCCTACAGGCATGTTAAATACATCAATCGGTTTTTCTCGTTATAGTGAATAAATTTAATGCTTAGAATATTGCTGCATTCTCTAAGTTGAGAAAGTTTTCCTCTTATAAACTTTAGAAAAATGTAAGAATCTGTATATGCCATAATTTTTTGGTCATAGAGTGTTTCTAAATACGTCAATCGATATATGTTGTCAAACTGAACAAATTTAGTACTTATTATGTTGCTATATTCCTAATATTTTTTTAATTTCTTACTTATAAACGAGAAATTAAGAATTTCAAAAATTCCTAAAGATGAAAATTTTTGTATGAAGATAGCTATAAACATTCTATCGAATGACATCAACTAAAGACCACCCCGTATTTGAAACTTTTGTGTTAAAAAAGGATGTGATTTATTAAAATCTACGTAAAACATTTTTTTAAGAAATTATCGATATTACAAAAAAATCCAGTTCTAAACCAATTTTTGAGAAAAAAAGAAAATCGAAAAAAAATGTACAGGTATTCTTATCTGATTCTACTCTAAAATTGCTGAATAACGGGCATTATTTAGGACTACAATCCCTCCAAATTTCATAAGCCTAGCTCAACTTATTTTCGAGTTATCATAAGAAGAGTATTGTTGTCTCACATACACACACATACCCACACACACACACACACACGCGCGCGCGCGCGGACATTTTTTAAGAATATCATTTTTGGACTCCTGAGGTCGAATTATGTCAAGATATGTCAAAATCTTCTGAGGATCAGCATTTAAACGCGAATAACTGAATTTCCTGTTAACAATAAGTGATTAAGTAGAAAATAAGAAAATATTCTTGATACCAAGAGCATGTTTATATATCAACGCCTGGGTGGAAGAAGGTATTCGTTCCGAATCGGCTCAAAGGAGGTATGCGTTCCAAATTGGCCGACGGAAGGTTCCCCTTCAGAATTGGCTGGGAAAAGATTTTAGTTCAGAGTTTAATTTAAGAAGGTGTTCGTTCGGTGAAGTATTTCATTCTTGAATTTTTGTAGTGGTACCACTGACACAGAGAATCGAACTTCTTCAAAAATTAAGTTTCCTTATAGTTATATAACTTTCTATTTCACACTACTTGCATAACTACATAAAAATAAAATAATGCAGCACAACTTTTAACATTTCTTTTAAAATTTCTGTATTTTTATTCAGTTATAGTGTACCGCGGAATATTGTGAGTATTAAATAAAATAATTTTTTGCAAAGCATAATGAAATATATTAATTATATTCATAATGAAACTGCGGATATCAGCGCACGAAGAACAGTTACATAATATATGAAATAACAATAATATCAATTTATTCAAGGAAACTAAAGATAAGTATTTTGTATTCTATACATATACACTTTTCAAAAAAAATTATATAAAAAAAAAATGATGCAAATATTGTATGAATTGAAAAGTTACATATATAAAGGAAACTTAATTTTTCGAAAAATTTCGATCACTTCATCAGTGGTACCACTACAAAATTTCAAGAATGAAATACTCCCCTGAATGAATACCTTCTTGAATTGAAATCCGAACCAACACCTTCTCCCATCCGATTCCGAAGAAGCACCTTCTTTCGTCTAATCCGGAATAAACACCTTCTTTCAGCCAATTCGGAACAAACACCTTATTCCAACCAGGCGTCGAATATGAAAAATACTACACTGGAACCTCGATTTATTTGCCCTCGATTTATTGCCTCTGGAAAATTTCTGCCAACTCGCATTTTTCGATGAGGTGTCCAACACGCCGAGAGACAGCATTGCCCCCGCCTCGCATTTGTTGATACTGGGTCCGAGGGGCCGAAAGAGAGTGACGGTCATAGCAGGCAACACCCAAGACTCGAACTAAATCGAGGCTCTAGTGTATTAGGTGCGAGTCGAAATGTTTTATGATTTACTCATTTAATTCGAGTGCAAAGGATATTGATCTAGTTATCAAATTATATTAAACCAAGAGTAATTTTTCTTGTCGAGCGCGCTTTCAAAGTCCAAATTAATTGATTCGCACGTAGAACGACACGTGCGAAAGGAAAAAAGGAGGGGCGATGATTTATGCAGGTGGCTCTCACAATCAGTAGAGAGCAATACTAATTATGCAGTATATCCTATTGCAGATTTATGAAGTCGTTCGTACAAGTAAACGAGTGAGCCTGTTCACTCGGCGTCCCATGTCTCTTCCACTGCGCTATGCCACTCCATTTACATATGAATTAAACTATTACACGCTACACCCGCCGGCGGCGATCGCGCGTGCTGTGGCTCAGGTTCTGCTCGAAATGCCCATTGGCAACTGTACTGATGGATTGAATGAATGAAATCTTTAAAAAAAATCTTCACATATTCACGTTAACTTTTTCTTTTCCTCGGTAAATAGATAGAGGAAAAGTGCCTAAAACAAGACCCTTTTCATATTTCCTCAAAATTCTCGATTTCATAAGTAGGGGAAAGTGGACATGATTAAGTCACTGTAGATGGTGGGTATTTTCATTTATCTGAAAAACCAGTAAAGCAATTCATTTCAAACTTTAGGGATGAATAAAACTGATGCGAAAACATCAGCTTCAAAAACTTGAGCAATGTGAATCCATTAGAGAACGCGAAAAAATGGAAAAACCTGTTTCTAAGAATATGCAGAAAAAACTTACCTTGTCTTTATGAAGTATTTGTACAGAAATAGGCGGCTTTAAGAATAAGACCCATTTCAAAAACTGCTTATAATTTCCTGCAGGTGAAAACACCTTAAAAGTTTGGTAGCATTACATTATGTTTTTCATCATTCAGGGAACGTAAACTGAACGTACTAAATTCATGATTTTATAACATTTTTACATATGTCGACTATTCTGAACACTTTTTCTTGTAATTCCGTGGAAAGTAAAACCTATTTCGAAAGTAAGGACTTCCATGCCTCTACTATATATGACGTGCAAAGAGCTTCAATCCAGCAGACTGTACGAGAATAATATTGGCACATGTGCACTTTGAAACTCATCTCTTTTGTGAATCGACGCAATGGACGCGCATGCGCACTTTAGAAACAAGTACTGCACACCGGCACAATAAATAGTTTTGATAAGACCTGATATTGATAAATAAAGCCAATTATGAAATGAGTATCAGAAAAAGAAAAAAGAAGTATAATTTTATCAAAAGATGTAAACTTACAACTATATTATTCATCTTAGAACAATAATCAATTCATATAAAGCATATTTTCAAAAATGTTGCGTTCGTGATCTCAAAGGAGAAAGAAGAATGAAGTTAGGAGAGGTATCTTATTGCTGAAAAACTGTTTGACTGTACCATCTGTTATCCCAAAAGTGA
Organism: Melikaiella ostensackeni; assembly: GCA_032362435.1. NCBI lineage: Eukaryota > Metazoa > Arthropoda > Insecta > Hymenoptera > Cynipidae > Melikaiella > Melikaiella ostensackeni. Next base: position 52,717,856 of record JAUMHM010000085.1, read on the forward strand.
AACAAGCTACGCTTTTACGTACAGTTTAAAACCACTCATCTTAGGAGTCGTGCATCTTCAATATTTTTTATAGTCTTTTCTTCAAACAGCATGAAAGTTGAACAAAAGCACAAAACAACTTGAAAACTTGGAAAACTATCTCTGTGAAATAACAACTACTTACAGTTTTAAATCACCAGAAACTATTAAATTACCATCTCTAAACTAAGTGAGAGTTCCTTATCAAAAGATCTAAAATAATTTTTGCCTTCCGTTTTTGTTAATATACTTGCATTTTAGGAACATGAATGTTTGTAAGGAACTAGAAGGGCACTGAGCAATGTACCTACCTAACGTATCTGATGCATATAATGCGTTCATACTAAAATATTAAGTGGGGCCGTCTTAGGAGGTGACCCGTCTGAGGGAACTTTCCCCTAAATAGGACGTGGCGCATGAAAGGAAAACCCGTCCTTGCTCCAAACACTTTATAGTGAGATAAAGGCTTAGTTTGAACATGAGAGAGAAATGATCGAGTGATAATCCTTGGAACAAAATGCCTAATGTTACGTGTTACAAATGGAAATATAAAACATCTCCAGAGGAAAGTTCAATCTAATTTACTTTTTCTTTGACAAACACAAAATTACCAAAACCTTCATTTTAGTAAAAATTTTATCGAATCGATTCAAAATTTATATTAAAGAAACTGGATGTTGAAATTGAGGGTCTTTTAAAGGTTTTTGCTGTCTTCCTTTAATTACCATCATTAATCACGAGTAATTAGTAAGCGCCTTGTAACAGGCTAATGTTTGGTAGTTTTCTTGGAGGTTCGACGTAACCCTTCGATGTAAGTAGCGTAAGCATCAGAGAAATACATCTGGGGCGTATTTCTGAGTTGGAGCCTTTCTCACATCCACGCCACTGAGGATTAACCCAGAGAAGCAGTAACCGCCATCCGTGGCAGCAATTAGTACGACACTGCATGGAGTGTTTCGCTGAGGGTCTATGCCAACCCCCGTGATAGCCGTTACAGACAGTTTGATCACCGGACCTAACGAACGGTTAACTGCACCTAAGTGCCCAAAGCAACGCAATAAAGAAAAAATCTAAATCGACTAGTTTGAGGGTGAATTTGAGTGTTCTTCTTTATTTTACTTCATTTTTTTAACTAATATATAGATTGATTAAGCATCTTTAATGGTTATATCTTATAAAATATTTACGAGATAAATGTTCTGCTAGAGGTTGACCACTCGATTTATCAGTGTACACTAGATTTCAAGATTTCAAAGATTTCAAAAGATTTCAAGGGATAACAAAGCACGGTGGAGCTGAACCAAAGGATGAACGGCGCTTGTATATATGATTTCTTAGTAGATTGTGCTTCTCTGGCACCCGATTAAAGTTTCCAGAACAAATTTCAAATTATCGCCTGAGCCCTTTTTGAGAGAAATGAATTTTTGTTATCAAAAAATTATGATATGTAGAAATTGGATACAAGTTGATGGTAAATGTTGCTTCAAAGTTTTTTTACAATTTTTATTATAATTTTATAATTTTGTGCATTCTAAAGTATGATAGAGAGCATCACTTATAAATTTCTTACGATTCTATGCTTGCATCCACTGTACTGTATGGTAGCGGGACCTGAACGTACCAAGAAAAGGATAAGAGTAAGATGAACGCGGTTGGCACGCAATTCCTGCAGAATATATGCAGTAAAACGCTAGTGGACAAAGTCAGTAATGAGTGGGTTCTCAAAGAATGTGGTGTAGAAGAAACACTGATTGACAAAAGTAAAAGAAATTTGTTGAGATGGTTTGGTCATGTTGAGATAATAAATAATGAACGTTTAACGTTTAAGCAGGGAAATAATGGTGGGAGTGTGTAAATGAGACTCAAAGCGAAGAGATATATAGAGTCAGAAACAGGAGAGCCTGCATGAAAAGATGTATGGATGTTAAGGAAGCAAAAGACGTATGCAATGAGAGGGATGTATGGAGGACAATTGTTTATAAAAAGAACAGTGACGCCTGAAATAAAAGATTTTGGATACTCATGGGCCCAAGTGAAGAGCTTTGCTTAGTGGGTGTGGTTGGGCTAAAGAATACGGATCTTCCAATGGGCTTATTGGTGAGTTTGAGTGTATATGTTTGAACAGTGATGTACGACGAATTTGTGAAGCTCTTCACGTGGAGTGATTTATAGAGAGATTGATCAGCGACCCGTATCGGAGCGTTGGTGTGCATAGAGTGTCTCGGTTGAATGAGCAACGCGCGACCTCTAGATTGATCTAAAACCTATCCCTTTTACACATTCCTTACTTACCCTTACCAGATAAATTATTCAATCCCCGATTGTATAATGAGGCTAAAGTCGAACGAGTTACGCTTATCCCGAAAGGAATTTGGCTTAATGTTACAACAGTAATATTAATAAACTTTCTACTAGCGTTCCGAGGTTCGCTCCCCGAGTTGGTACCTCTGGAAATCTTTCCATGTACTTTCACCAAGGTTCTGTTGGTTCGGATTCCACCTTAAACTGAAGGTCCCCCCATCATGCACTTGGCTGCAACCCAGCTCGCTGATTATGGCGTAAAGATTATACCAGAAATCCCAATATGTCAAATTATGCATATCACTCTCATCAGATTACTTGATTACATTACAAAACTGCATCCGTGACTAATGATATAAACCGGGATAGCCCAGGCGGAAAAGTTATATATAATTTCGTCAACTATGCGAAACTTTTCCGCCTGGGAGACTCGTGCAGAATACTCAGTTTGGTATAAATATCCAGCTCAAAAAGTTTCTTCGACATATTGGGCTACACCCACCTCAAGTCTGAGAGATAATTTTTTTTAATAGCCTGGGCGACTCAAGCGGTTAAGCACTTGGACTTCCAACTACAGGTCCGGACTTCGATCCCTGAGCCAGTAACTCTGGAAATTTTGCCACGTACTTTTACCAAGGTTCTGGTGATTCGGATTCCACCTTAAGCTGTAAGATCCCCCATCATGCACTTGTTTGCAACCCAGCCCGTGGATGGAGGGGTGAAAATTATACCAAACATACCCATATGTCAAATTATGCATATCACTCTCATCAGATCACTTGAATACATTACAAAAATGCGTCTGTTACTGATGATATGAGCCGTGAGGTCACGTGCAAAATATTCAGTTTGGTACAAATATCCAACTCAAAAAGTGCCTGGGTCGGTAAACAGTGCCGATCGCCTTAGAGTTCGGGGTGCTGCAAATAATTTGCATGAAAACACGATGACGAATCAGCGAGACGGTCGACGTCTTGAGTGGACGGATCGAATCAGACATGACTTGCTGGATTGCTACGATGCCAGCATTATCTCTGCTCGCAGGTGTTACATGACGCGCCTGCACACTCTGTGGTGCCAAAAACACCCAGAACTTTTGCACGTTTCGCAACAGAGGTTGCGAAACCACGCCGACAACCTCTTGCAAACAGGATATATAAGCGGAACGCTTCCCCAATCGCTGCAGGAACAAGCCGCGGACAAAGAAGTGGAAGCGACATTAAGCTAACCACGGAAATCAGGCTTCCCCCGAGAGATGATGTCGATTTTGTGAGGATCTCTTCGTGAGGATGATGACCCTCCGTGAGGATCTCTCGAAGGAGTCCGACTTCTGGACCATAACTTGTTCAGTTCATGATGCGGCGAGAGCTTGGCCGATTCAAATCGAAGGATAAAGCCGACGATATATCAGAAGACCAAAAGGCGCTTGCATCAACTGAACAAGAAAATTGGCTGGGCTAGACAGAACGCGTCCCGTATTCAGTGTAAGATTAACTGTATAACATCTGGTAAGTCTTTTACGATAAGGGCCCAAAAGTTCGCTCACGAACTGTGGATCGACCATTACACATTGAACAAGTCAAAGCTGCTGACTACGAAGCAGCACATTGTTGACAAAATACAGATTTTATATGAGGCCACGAGGAGAATACAAAAGGGGAAGGGATGGGTGAGGGAGAATCAACAGTTTTTCGCTGACCCACCGCGCCTCTTCAGCGATCCCCCTGTTTCTGTCAATAATCCGCCTACGTCCGAGGAGGTAGACACTTTTTGGAGAAACATATACGAAGTTCAATATCCATTGCATAAAGACACTGAGAACACCATGCGTTTCAAGGAGCTGTGCAACAACCTCATAACGTCCGAGGAACAATGTTCAACAATCACCACCAAAGAGGTAAAAGAAGCATTGAGGGACACGAAGAACTTCTCCGCTGTCTGACCGGATGGTATCAAAAACTTTTGGTGGAAGAAGTTTACTTTTACGCACCAACATCTGGCCTGGATCTCCATCTCACATTTAAAGTCGGAGACGCCCATTTCGCAGTGGCCGGTGTTAGGAAGCACTGTACTCCTACCGAAGAAAGACGACTTGTCCAACCCAAGGAACTACAGGCAAATAATTTGTCTGCACACGCTATGATAAGATCCTTACAGCTATTCTGAACGACAGGATTATTCGGAAAATTGGATCTGTGTGGAGAGAGATCTACGAACAACGTGGAACGAAAAGAGGTGTAGCAGGCTGTCGAGAAAATCTGCTAATCGGCATAAGCGTCTGCAGAGACGCTGTAGCCTAAATCGCAATCTGTCGATGGCCTGGATTGATTACCAACCAGGAAGCTTCCGATTCAACCTCCCATAGAATTATCATCTGTCTGTTGGAAAGCTTGAAGGTTCATCCACACATAGTGGGATGCATAGAGAGATTGATGCCC
>JAUMHM010000085.1:52757041-52777523 GCA_032362435.1 Melikaiella ostensackeni
CACCAGCCGATTCGGTTGATCGCTTGGCAGACGCTCCGCGCGGGAAGGCTCATTACTTTTCAATCAAACCCTGTATGACGCTTCAAAATTGACATTTTCACTTTCTTCACAATAGTTTGAAACGAGAGTAATTTTTACCAAAAAGTCAATACTGTAAATCAAGCTCATGACTCAAATTGCAGAAAAAAATTTTCATTGATTTTTCGTTTTTTTTCCTAGTTTACAAACATTCTCCCCGGTCATACAAAATTTGAAGTTTTTAAGCATTTTTACCAGTCAAATTATTTTAATTTTAAGGCCTTCGGAATTGGACATTATTTCAAAACAAAATATTCACAATTAAAGCCTCAGCAAAGATAATGTGAAAACAAGAAATATCTGTTTTGCTGGAATCATTCTTCAAACTTCAAGCATATTTTGAAACATTTTGTTAAATGACAGTTTGTTATATAAAATAAATACTACTAGCTAGAAGGAAAATCACTGGGCAGTGATCTCTTGTCTCTCTACAATATTATAAAAAGATGTCGCCGCCAACGCCGCTGAGTCAAGAATTCAGAACACAGCCCTGGCCCAGCTCTGGCTCATCCCTGGCCTGAGGTGGTCCTCCCGAGCAGTCCTCCAGAGCTTCATACGAGAGCATACAGAGCCTTCCCACGAGGGTCTCCAGAGCCTCTTAAGATAGCCTCCAGAGTCTCCCACGAGGGCCTTTACAGCATATTACAAGAGCCTTCAGAGTCTTCCATGTGGGCCTCCAGAGCCTCCTACGAGAGCTTCCAGAAACCTCTCACGAGCGCTTTCAGAGCCTCCTCCGACTCCAGAATCTTGAACGAGAGCCTGCAGAGCCTCTCTACCCATCTCTGCATATTGCCCTCCTCCTTTCCATTAATCCCTAAGAGGATCTTAATTAATGTATTTTACTGTATTTCAATTCGATTCATTTAAAACACCACACTATATCTTTTCAGAATATTGGATTCAATTGGAATTTTAAAAATGCATTAATTAAGATACCTTATTATATCTTCATAAAAGAAACCTGAATGGAATTAGAGTGGAATCCTCAGATACTACCTTTTAGAGTGGAATCCTCAGGCACCACCTTTTAGAGAGGAATCCCCAGATACTGTTCCTAATTGGAATTGAGATACCACTTTTTGTGAACCACCGCTGTGTCAGGAATTGTCATATACCCTCCATACCCTCTATCGCTAAGCCCTCAGGTCCACCCGTCCAACCTACCAAGGGCGTCCTATCAAAGCAAGGTCTAAGATAAATAAATGAGAATTTTCAATTTTAAAAAAGTAAATGAAAAATCATGAATGAACAAAAGTCTTTAGTCTTTAATTCTCCTTTTCATTGACATGTGCTACTGATCTTTTCCATTCCAGTCTTCTTGTGGAAATTTTGGGAAGTCTTTTCCTTTTAATATCTTTGAAATCCTCATTCCATGATTTATTTGAAAGTGGTTTTAATTTTAAAAAAATTGAAATTAAAGTTAATTATCAAAAATAAAATAAAAGAAAAAATAGTAAAAAAAATAAATAAATAAAAGTCTTTAGTCTTTAATTTTCCTTTTCATTGACATAATTATACTACTGATCCTCTACCCCTTTCTAGCATTTTGTGAAAATTTTTAAAAGTCTTTTCCTTTCAAGTTCGAAAATCTCATTCTATGGTTTATTTGAAAGTGGTTGAGAAAAAGTGATTTAATGTTGATATTATATACATAGCTATTTGAAGATTGCTGTAAACTATTGTATATAATGTAAATTTCAATTAATATTTTTGTTAAAAGTTTGTTAAAAGTATATTTTTAGTCTGCTTTATGCAATATAGAGTCAAGTTCAGGTGAATCCGTATAAAGCAACAAGTTATGGTTATTCCGTATAAAGATTCAGGTTAGAGTTGCCCTGTTTATGGAATCAAGTCTATTTTTTGACAGTTCCATTTTTTAAATAAAATAAACAGACAGACCGTTCTGCAGCACGTAATAAAATATATTAATAGAATTCTATACAATAGTGACTATTGCAAAGAATCCTATTCTTTTATTACGTGCTGCACAGTTCTTGGAATTTACAATTTTCAAAAATAGTATGCTTTCAAATTTAAAAGGTCCAAAAGTATGCAAGAATTGTAAATTGGAAGCCTTAATAATTAACCAACTTAAAATTGAAAAAGTTAAAAACATCAAATAGCAACTATCAAATTACTAAAGATAAAAACTGCACGAGTTCGAATTCTCTGTACGTGAATACTTCCAGATTGCACAATTATTTTATTTAAATTTAAAAGCCTTCTCAGTTAAACAACTTTTAATGAAAAACTTTCGAAATTGTACTCGTATGTTACATTGAAAACCTTGATAGACAATTTTCACTTGAGCTTCAAATATTCAAAATTGTTAGGTTATGATTTCAAAAGTGTAAAAATTATTGAGCATCGAAAATTTTTAAATTTAAAATTCAAGTCTTAAAAAATTTTGGAATATCAAATTGAAAGCCTTCATAGTTATACACAATTTTCTGTTGGATGGGTTTTAAATAGAAATCACTTATAATAAGACCATTTTGAATGAAAGGCCTTTGAAATTAGACAATCTGAAAATGAGAATCATTTATCATTGTACATTATCAAAACCCACCAAAATCGACCAATTTTCAATTTCAGGTCTACAAACATACATTATTTCAGTATTAAGTATTTAAGACATGAGAACGAATTTATTTCATAATTTGAAAATATTAAATAATTTGACAGGTTCAACATGATGCTTTGAAAACAGTTTCAATACAGTGTACACTCTTTATGGAAGCCGTCAAAATTGAACAATTTTTATTTACAAGCATACAGTCTTAAATAATTGTAGTACCAAGCATTCAAAACTGAGAACTAATGAATTCGGTAATTTAAAAATCGATCAATTCTAAACTCAAAAAGATTAAACTGGAAGAAATTTCAATCTCAAGTTCGTTGAATTGTAAAATAACAAGTTTTAGGCTTTCAATATCATACAATTTAAAATTCAAGGCTTTAAACTTCAGATTATAGAGCCCGTTTTTTCATCTCTAGGGATGGTTCTACTACTTTCCCACAGTTTTTAAAATCATTATTTTTTTAAGGGCTGTTTATGATTTCTAAGGAAAACAATATTTTTTTAATACAGGTACATCAGTTGAAGAAATACGATTTTCAACGTTTAAGTGTGGTTTAACCCTGCGGAAGCGTACTTGCTGTTATCCAAAATATTTATGTGAAATTCACAGTAATTTTTACATCAAATTGAAATGGATACTTCTTCAGAAATTCCCGCACAAATCGAAGAAACTTTTTTAATTTAAGCCAGACAAACGTTCGTCTTTCTTTCCTTTGCGTCTGTCTGGTATGAAAAATTAATTCGAGTTATTAATTTATAATTAAGTCCGTTAAAAAAAAATTGGTCACGTGATAGTCTAGTACACGCCTTTAAAAAACATCTTATAATTTCTAAGGCTTAAAATTGTGCAATTTCAAATTGGAATCATAGGAATTTTTCTCTTTTGTTTTTATTATCAGTCATCAATATTAAATGCATCCAGCGCACTGTAACACGCGTATAATAATGCTAGTGATTAAATACTTGCAAATCTTTTTATTTTTATTGAGAATAATTGAAACAAAACTATTTTTAACTGACTTTCTTCATAAATGTACTTTTTTCGCCGTCATAAACTGAATCGATTCTAATATGACGAGGATAATCAATCTTCATTAAAAATATACTAATATTCGAAAATCACAAAACTCTCCAAAAATTCAACAAAATTGAACCTTAGTATATATTTGAACCCAGAGAGAAAATTTCTCTGAATTGGCGAGGCGTGAGGCCCTTAAATTTAATTTATAGTATGACAATAGTGATTCTAAAAAGTTCGTTGAAACTTCTCTCAACTACCCAAACGTCTCGGAAGGGTTAAGAATATTTCCTGCATGAAAACCATGAAGATTCGCTATAGCCGCAATAAATAAATTAATAAGTTCCCTCATGCGTTCGTTTCCGTTTCCGTTTCTAACACGACGGAACGTATAAGGAATACAAAAGTCGAGGCATAAATAGCAAACCACTCGCACCCTCGCGGCAATTATCACGCGATCGCATAGGGTGGTTATTTAATAATTCTCGATTGTTGTGCGTGGTTGCTTTTAATAAAGTTAACTTCGACTGGAACCCAATGCACACATCACTGATTCTTTGGGGATGCAACGCGCCATTGCTTAAAACCCTCCAACGACTCGATTCTCTTCGACCGCAAATTCGGTAAAGCGTTATAACTGCCAAAAGAATGTTACCAATTGCTATAGATCCCACTTCTCTGAATATGAATTTTCTTATAAAATTACAATTTTTCTATAATAAAAAGTATAGGTACGCCTCTTCCGGTATGGCCTTTACTTTATTGTTTTAAGAAGCGTTTATTTATAATCTTATTTAAAGCGTTTATTTTATAATGGGAGCATCCATTAATTATGTCGGGCTTTTTAGGGGGAGGGGGTCTGGAAAGTTTTACGAATCCTCGTTTGGGGGTGGGGAATCTAAAGTATTTCTCACGTAAGTTTTCTCTCTTTTAATTACTCGTATTTTTATGAAATATGCTAATTTAAATCAGTTTTGACTGTTAACATTACTTTTATTATTATATACATTATATCATTTTTAGTTTTATTCCTTTTTATTATGTAATATTCCATATTACATACGTCCAATAAATACAGAGTTGAGGAGTTAATCATTCTGGAAATCTGGTATACACCTTTCATGAATTCTCGTGCAATACCTGGAAATCTTTGCATCCTTTGAAATCCCGCGAATTCTTTCGAAAATTTTGTAAGTCCCTCAAAATTTGTCAAATCAAGTGAAAAAACCTTGAATCGCTTTAAATTTCATGGATATCGTACATAATCTCTCGAAATTTCTTTAAAACGATTGAGATCCCTGGATATCCCCGGAGATCATTTTTAAAAACTTTGGAAATCCACTTGAATTCTTTGAGATTCTGTAAAATCGCTTGGAATCTTCAATATCCCCGAGAAATTCCTCCTGATCCTTCAAAATCCATGAAAATCCCTTAAAATCTGTTAAAATCAGTTATAATCCTTAAAATTCCGTGAAATATTCCGAAATATTACGAGACCTCTTGAAATGTTCAAAATTCCTTCAAAATTCATTGAAAGCTTCAAAACCCGAACACAAAATCCTCTAAAATCCGTGGATATACTTTGAAATCTTTTCAAATCCTTTGTAATCCTTGGAAATAGTTCCTAATTCCTAGAAATCCCTAAAAATATTTTCAAATACACGAAAATCTTTCAGAAATCATTTAAATTCCTCTAGATTCATCAAAATCCTTTATAATATTTGGGAATCCTTTGAAGTTCCGTCAAATCTTTCAAAACCTCACGAAATTTTCTAAAATCTGTGGATATACAACTTTGAAATTTTTTATAATCTCCTAAAATCTATTAAAATCCCTTAAAATTTCTTGAAATGTTTGCAAATCTTTTGGATTTCTGTAAAATATTTTGAAATATTATGAAATTAATTCAAATCCCATCAAATAATTGAAACCCAATGAAAATCCCCTGACAACTCTTCAAATCCCTTGAATTCCTTTAGAATCCTTTCTTATCCGAGGAAATCGTTCTGAATTCCTTGAAATCCCTTAAAATATTTTAAAATCCATTAAAATCTTTGAAAAGCCATTCAAATTTCTTGGGATCCTTTCAAATCCTCTATAATATTCAGAAATCCTTTAAAATTATATTAAATCTTTTTTAAAATCTTACGAAATCCTCTCAAATCCGTGGACATACATTGAAATCTTGTTAAACCTCTTAAAATCCTTTGAAATCCAGTGAAATCATCGAAACAGTTTTAAATCTTTTAAAATCTGTTGAAATCCATTGAAATTCTTCAAAATCCCGTGAAATTTTTTGAAATCTTAGACATTTTTTCAAATTCCTTCAAATCTTTGAAATCCAATTAAAATCCCCTGACATCCTTCAAAATTCGTGAAAATACTTTGGTATCATTTGAATTTCTTTAAAATCCTTTAAAGTCCCGTGAAATCATCGAAACCGTTTTGAATCACTTAACATCTGTTAAAATCCATTAAAATTCTCAACAATCCCGTGAAATATTTCGAAATCTTATGAAATTCCTAGAAATCATTTCAAATCTTCGAAAACCAATTAAAATCCCCTGACATCCTTCAAAATTTGTGAAAATACTTCGGTTTCTTTTGAATTCCTTTAAAATCCTTTGAAATCCCGTGACTTCTTTTGAAATATTTTGAAGTCTCTGAAAAACCTCTTGAAATCCATAAAATACTTTGCCATCCGCGGAAATCGTTCTTAATTCCCTTAAATCCCTCAAAGTCCCTAAGAGTCCTCCGAAATCCTTCGGTATCTCTTAAAATCCCTTAAAATCTCTCAAATTCTGATTAAAGTCTTGGAAGTCCCTCGAAATCTTGTAAAATTCCTTTAAAAAATCGAGATTTTCCCTGAAAGTGTACTAGGTAATTTCTTTAAATTCTTGAAGTCTTTCGTAATTCCCTGAAATCTCATGAAATCTCTAAAAATCTTTGGAAATTTCGTTAAATTCCGTAGAAAATTTGTAATTCTTGAAATATTTTGCAGACCTTTGGAAAATTTTTAAATCCCTCAAAATCTTTTTTACGGTAAAAATGATTTATATATTGTTGATATATTGAGTAAAAATATTAAATCTTATGTAAGAAGGGGGGATCACAACAATCTTATGAATCCTTACAAACTGGGGGAAGGGGGTCTACAATTTAAAAAATCATCCTTACATAATTAATGGACTTTTCCTTACCGGAAAAACGAAAAACAATTAAAATTTTTCGCTGGTAAAAATATATTAAATTACTTTTATTCTTCGGGTTTCGCAGGCCTGAACAGATACCCTTATAGTTTTGGTTAAGTACCCGTCCATTTTTACCACTCTTAACGTCTAAAATTTAAGGAAAATCATTCAGGAATAGAAATAATAATATTTCCTGAGAATAGTAATCCCCTATCAACAGTTGATGTAGGTCGAGCTGTAGGTTGTTATTGAGTTAAAGGGAAATGAACGGGTGAGTGGAGTGGGAGTTGAGGGGTGTGAAAGCGAAGGTGTAAGTGAAAGGGCTAAGGAGAAGGGAGAGGGGAAGAGTACGGGAAAGGAAGTGGGGGAAATAGGCTGTTATTGACTGCTATATTGGATTTGATATGAAATAATATATTTACACACATCACGAATTCGTTTCTTGTTCTCAGATACCTTTGGTCAAGGAGTGAAAATCTACCAAAGCATTTCGTAAATAAATAATTACCTACCTTTAGTTTATTTGTATGAAATATTACAATAAAAATTGAATTTTTTATAAAATGTTTTATGAAGTTTATTTCATAAGAACTGATATAGATAAGAAAGGATAGACAAAAGTAGAGATAAAGCGAATGCGCGACCTCGCTGTATGAATGGGGAGCCATGACGAGATCAGACTTGGCGTCTCAGGGGGTCGATCACTCATCTCGAAATAGCGTTCTGCACGGTATATACGTACCAACCCTCCTCAATTCCTCATAATCTTTGCTATTCTCCATCGAACTATCTTACATCGATCATCCGATGGGTTCTATTAAATTTTTCATTGGCCTCACCACCATGAACCGACATCATCAAATCGCCCACGACCGATCACCTACCTAATTTTCAAAATGAAATTACATTTCAAATTTTTTTATTTCATAGGTTATATCATGTACGTACACTATGAAGATTTTTATCCCATCAATAAATCTACAAATTTTATTAGCAAAAATTCATTTTGTAAGTTATATCACAACAAATAAAAATGAGGATCGCTCATCTCTTACACTTCAAAAACTAGGAATTTCTTTTAGACTAAATTCGGTACTGAGAAACTTCTTGCATAATAATCTTACTTGTTTTTTTCGTTTTTTGATAAGAATGAAGTTTGGATCAATTGAAACAATGCATTATCTGAACCATTTTAGTTCTGTATCATTTTTCAATTTGAAGTTAGTAAGTATAGCAAGACGAAAACATACCGTTTGTGAGATCATATTAGAGCAACCACGAAAAAATCCCGGATCAAAAGGAATATCCTCAAATACCTTAAATAGTCTAGGAGTCGAACAAATAAGGTTTTTCCTTATAAAATAGAAATATATCCAATTTTTTCTGTGTACAACAGGATAACCACTTTTGGGTTTTTTAAAAAACGAAAACCACATATTTTTCGTTATTTTATTGACATGTATATAATTATTTAGGAAAATTATTCTACAGAAATTAAATGGCAAATTTTTACTGCTTGACATTCAGAATTAAAAAAAATGGCATGAGTAATATCTGAGGTTTTTATACTTTTTATGTTCCTTCCATCATCCCACCACTTCTAAAATCATGTTTTTATTCATCTTTAAAAGGATCGTTGGCACCTGATTATGAAAAAATAAGAAGCTGTTCGGGTGAAAAACGGAACTTCGCAGAATTAAGATTCACTCGGGCTAGGATATTTAACGAACGCCACCGGGGAATATGGAAAGGAAGAGACAAGATTTTATGAAATATGCGGAGAACAGGAGTGGTGGTGGTAGTGCGATTTACTCAGCGGGGCAAAGCGGAGGGTTTTTGTATAGGTATATATATATTCTCTTGAATGTCTCTAAGAATATATCAGTATGGCGTTATGTAGAGTACATAAAATTGCTTTTACCTTCTATTAACAATTCATATTTCTTGCGTGAAAGTCGCTCGCGATAAAAAGTTATTGGCGAAGGAGTTTTCTTTTCTCACCATCCTGTTCAAGTTTGAATACTCGTATTCTTTAACAAACAACAAATTATCACATTTGACATTATATAATAGAAATTTAAAATAATAAAAATTTAAAAAGTTTCGATTTCCAGTTAAGCTTCCAATATTACTGTGAACCTTTTTATGATAAAAACAAAATACACCATATGGAAAGAGTCTCACGGTGTGACCGTAGCAACATGTTGCTAGAATCACGGCATGAAATCGGCGTCAAACCAAAATCGGAACACCCCTACCAACCCCTAGGAACCATGGAGTTAAGCATTAGGAGTAAAAGCATCGTATCGTCTCGGTGCTTCCGGGCGATCTAATTACTTCCGTTTGGTCATTCATTGGAGTTTAATATCCGGAATGTTGAACATTCGTATTACAACTGGGGGTGCTGGATGGCCAGGTGGTCACTCGGAAGCGTCCGCATTGTTAGATTGCGCATGGCCAGGTGAATCCGCGCAATGCCTAAACCAGACAGACCGATGCGATGGTTCATACTTCATACGTACCCAACAGTCAGGGTGTATTGATAAATCCCTGTGCGATGTACCCACGCTGATAGAAAACGCGAAACCATTGTTGCGCGAACGATCCGATATCTGTGGCACGACGAGTATACAACGCACATTATAACAATGCTTGTACTTTGAAACATGTTGAAAGAGGTCTGAAAACGAAAAATCAAATTTGCTCACTCACAAATCATTTTCTGTCATTTTGAATAATTTTATATCTGCAAATTCCTGTCATTTTTTACATTACCCATGTGAAGAAATTTCATGGCAACCTACTGTCAGATCTGTCCCAGATCTGGCTTTATCTAGACCGCCTAGTCTAGAAGGTCTGATCTAGCCTAGGTCTGGCGCTGATTTGGTTTGGTGCTGACCAGCTTACCATGAAGAAAAAATGTCTAAGTTCCATCACCAATTTTTCTTGCATATCTTGAAAAACTGACATTGTGTCTAAAATGATAGGAAATAAGAAGTTCACGCCATAAAAAAAATTTATTACCGTGTTAGTCTGTTCTGCCCCAGGCTTGGTGCTGACCAGCTTTCCAAGAACAAGAAAAGTTTACCAAATTTTTAAAATATATTTCGCAGAACTGATAGAGTGCCTAGAATGACAGGCAATAAGAAATGCACACTGTTAAAACAAAAATGTTTTCATTATCACCTTGACAGTCTCGCCTGGCCCAGGTCTGGCGCTAGTGTTGCCGCCGAGCGAGAAATGTCAAGCATCAAGACAAGACAAGATGAAACATACCTGCCGCCTAGAATTTCTTGTCTTAGATCTGGATCGAAAATGTCAAGGCGCAGTAAAGATCCACATCTGTGAAGGAAATTCAAGCCTTCGAGACGAGTCCAAGACAAGGCCTCACTTTTCAAGGCCTTGAATTTTAGCAGTCTTGAATTGTTTCGAAATTCAAGGCCTCGACGTATCCTGCCTTGCTTTTCTCGACTTCCGCTTTGACATTTCTCGTCTTGAACGGCATCACTATCTGGCGCTGATTAGCTTTTAGAGACATACAAATTTTTAAGTGTATATCCACAAATTTTTTGTACAAATATCGAAAAATTGACAGTGTGTCTAAAAATATTCAAAAAAGTAAATTAAAACTATTAAAACAAGTGTTTCCTTTTCCTATCGACTTGGCAGCCTAGTCTGGCCCAGACCTAGTGTTTGTCAGCCTTCCATAACATGAGCGAATGAGAGACTCTATTTGAGTAAGGCGAAATTATAACTTGCGGTAGTTTAGTCGGTAGCGGGCGCGGTTTATAACTTAGACGGTTAGGGTTCGACTCTCGGTGCTTGCAAGTTTTTTGCAAATGCATTTTTCTAGCGTTATATTTAAAATGTAAGTTATGATACTTCAAGAGTCTATACAATTTAGAACACCATAGAAAATGCAATTTTATCCAGTCTTTTGTTGATTATTTATTTATTTATTGCTATTTATATTTATTAATCACTATTTCTTTATTATGTGCTGTACTATGTACTATTTATTCATATACTTGAGATGAGAAGGTCTAGCTAGCGACTGACCATACGGTCGGGCCTGGGGCTAGCCAAAAAAAAACGTTACACTTTTGGTCAGGCCCAAGACAGACCGTATGGTCCGCGCCAAGTCTAGAATTCAGACGGTCTGGTATGGGCCTGGTCAGCGCCAGAAGATTCTCCACACGGGTAATTGCAAGGTTTGCGAGAAAAGAAAATTTTTTGCTTTCAATATCGATTTCACAAATTGAAATATTCCTTTTTATTTTCTCTCAACCCGATACTTACAAGTCTGAATATTATTTGATTTCCAAATAGCAAAATAAAACAATAACTTTTAAAATTCCTTTCACTCATTACATTCATTGTTACTAGGCTATTTTACAATCACTACCTATTTCTCCCATAGTTGTGCACAGACCTTTTAGAATTAAAAATCAAACCATTAAATACTGTAATTTGGAGATTGTGAATTTTTTTTGTCAAAGCTCCTTTGGCTTTAATGAACACATTCTCATCACGTGTTTCGCACTTCCCACTCGATTAAAGTATGTCCAAAACTCAAAATATTATGTATTATTTTGAACTCCATTATACTGATTTTATGTTATAATAATTTATGTACCTTAATTTGTTTTATTAATTATGTTTTTCACAGAACGAGTTAGATTATTTTCCGAATTCATTTCAAGTTGGGCAGTAGACCATGCTCAAGTCACAGTACCATTTGCCACTCAAATATGTTGTTTTTTAAAGGGAATAAGACGACACGTATCTTACCGACTTGACGAAAAAAATTTTTTGATAAAATTATGAGTGAATTTAAAAAAGAATGAAAAAGCGCATTATCAAAAAAATTTCAAAATTTTGGTTTTGAGTGTGATATTGTTCAAGCTAACATATGTATTCAACCTTTTATTTCTGATCCCGGTGGAATTTCTCGCCCTTTTTCGAAATCCGTTAAAAAATCTCAAAAAAGTTCAAGACTGACAAAATGACGGCGGTTTTTCTGAACATATGGAAATTGAATTAATTCAAAAACCCCATCATTTTTTCTCTTGATTTTTTTCTAGATTCATCCTGATGTAAAGAGTATATATATATTCCATAATTGTCATGTGCCCGCGTCATGGATAAATGATTCTTGACACTTTTTTCTATCTCGCGTTATTTTCAAAATTTTTGCGGAAATATGTATAAAATCCTTTAGGATTTATTTTTTTCTCAACACCATAAAATTGTATTTTTAAAAACAAATAAAATTCAAAGGCTTTTAAACATATTTTCGCGAAAATCTCGAAAATAACTAGAGATAGAAAAATAGTGTCAAGAGACATTTTTTAGAACTTTTTTAGAAAAACAGTTTTGTTTCTTTGACTTCTTTACATTTTGTTGTCTTAGCAAAAAACATGAATTTCCGTTTTTCTGACAAGAAAAAATTCTCCCTCCTCTGCAAGGCACGGGCACAGGGCAGACTATCATGGAATATATTCTTTACATTAGGACACATCTGGGGAAAAATAGAGAAAAAAAAACGCTGGAATTTTTCAGTAAATTGATTTTAAATATTTTCAGAAAACCACCATCATTTTGTCAACTTTTAAATTTTTTTGAAATTTTCCGACGGATTTCGAAAAACGACAAGAAATTTTGACCATTTTTTGATAATACGCGTTTCACTTTTTTGAATTCGAAAACTCATAACATTGCCAAACATTTTTTGCATCGAATCGGTAAGATACGTGTCATCTCGTTCACTTTGAAAAACAACATATTTGAGTTGCATTTGATTCTGTGACTTGGACATGGAGTACATCTCCGATTTGAAATAAATTTGGTCTATTGAACTTATAATTATTGATTTTTCTTTTAGGAACCCGACCGAAACATTCCTTCCATTTCGTTACTGATGGATGAAATTGTTTTTTTCTTACTGAACTTTAATCCGCTATCTCTAGATTTGAACGAAATTAGATAATTCCTGAAATCACATTAATGATTGAATAAAAATTGTTTTGTTTAACTGGCTCGATAGAAACAAAAAACAATCTATGGTTTCCACTTTAATCGAAATGTGTGACAATAGACGCGATTGGATTGAATGAGATACGCCAACAATTTCGGATATTCGTTCCAAATACCCAAGATTATTTAATTTTAATGAATTCATGGTAATATTTTTTATATTTTTTTTTAAATTTGAACCATACATCCTAATCATTATTATTGAAAATGGAAATGAATATCTATTTCTTGCAGATTAGTGAAGAATTTGAATTGATGTTTAATGTTGAAATATCAAGCAATATTTTGGGATTGTTCAAGACTATTTAAGTTCCTCATATACTTAAATACTGTCGATAAAAGAATGCAACTATTTTAAAAACTACTGCTCTTATAGAACAAGGTATGTATGTTTACTTAGTATGCTTGAATTGCTTTTATTGTTTACGGACGCTGATGATAATTTTCAGATGGAAAAGTCTGTTGCATTCAAAGTAATTAAATTTCAGATAATCTCAGAACTCTAGTGATTCTACTAGAACTACTACCCGTCACCAACTTTATGACTAAAGACCGAAAAAGAACAAAGTTGGTAAGTCATCCAACAAGTAACGAAAACGTGCAAAAAAATAGTTGCAAGTTCCGATAGACAAATGGATGTTGAAACTCTTAAATCCATTTGTCGCGTTGCAAATTCTAACTTAATTTGTATCATTTCGGTATGATTTGTTTATACAACCATACTGAAAGAATTAACAATACTATACTAATGATAAGTAAATAATAAACAAATTGAATTCCAGGATTGAACAAACGTGCCCTACGAAGTAGTAAGTATTAGGAAGTAATCAAAGACAAGTATACAGCAGTACAGGTATGTTATGTGGTACAAAGGACAGTGTGTTGACACTTTCTTCCTACAAAGTGATGGCTTCCTAATCGACATGCCAAAAAACGTTAATCCCATGGCCGCATTCGAAATTTTGTTTGAATTGCACTTCGTACTGAACGTGATCTATGCGAAATCTATTTCCTTTTTTTAAAATTTTATGCACTCTTATGTATACCAAATATCCGATGTTGTTGCTCAAAACTCCGTCAAGTCTTCGCAAATTACATTAATGCAATTTCAAATCGAAAATGATCAAGCTTTAAGATCACGAAGCTTTCCAAAAAGCAATCTTACTGAGTTTTTTGTTTTCATATCATGTTTAAATTTTGACGTTCATATGTGTATTTTTTCATCACATGCTGTTACAATTTTATCTAATTAAAGCAAATATAAGTGAGACTTCGCAAATGTTCTTACCTCGTAAAACATTCTAACGTTACAAAATTCTTAAAATACATACCGTAATTCATTCGGCTCACATTTTTCTACTTTATTATATACAAAATATTTGTAGGTGTGCAAAACCCAGAAACTTCAATTCGGGTCGAGCTGCCTTTTTCAAATCGGATCATTTCTTGAGACAAAAAATACTCAAGACTGATAAAGTTCATTGATGTTAAAATAGAGAGGAATATTAATGTGTCTTTCGCTTTTGCATAAATTGAAAATAATATACAAATTTCTGAAACCCAAAACTCTTGTTTTAATAACCTACAATGTTTATGGTTATATGTACTTCAATGTGTCGTTCCCACAATTTTTATACTTCTTATATGTAATTTGCTCCATATTCTCAAATATTTATTATTCGAGTCAAATGAAATTCTATTCATTGTAAAATAAGTTTTAAAATTTTTTTCAAACTACCACTTAAAGCAGTAACCAGCGATACGTTATCCAATTCATTCAATAGTAGCTAGTAGCACTACCAACTCCTTTAGTAGATAGAGTTACTCATTCCTTCAGTTAGTCATTTTTAGACACTGAATTAGCAGATTTCTACTAACGACCAGTAAACAAATTGGCGCTAATTGAATTAGTAGATCAGCTCAGATCAGATATTTAGCTTCACCTGGAAAAAACTTTCGATAAGGTGAATAGATCTAAGCTTTTGGGAAGTCCTGAAAGAATAAATGGACAAACGTCTAAGAATGTCTCTCTTAGACGAAGAATGTGTTGGTCTCGGGACAGTGAAAGTGCGCGGACTGGCGTTTGAAGATAAGATTGTTAAGTCAGAATCAGTCGACGATTTGCAGAGAATGGTCAGCAGAATGAATGCCAGCATGAAGAGTATGGGTCTTAAGATTAACATGAATATAACAAAAAATATTGTGTTTGATAGAAGGTGTGAGAAGATAGTATGCAACATTGTCTTAAACGAAGAGAGGATAAAACAAGTTGATGATTTCGTGTATCTTGGAAGTTTATTTACTGCTGACGGAAAGATAGATGCAGAGATTTACAGACGTATAAATGAGAGTAGGAAGATTATCGGCAGTATACGAGCTATCACTAGAAGTAAAAATTTTACGCATAAAGCTAAGGTTGCAATGTATAATTCTGTGCTTGCACCCACTATGCTGCATAGTAGCAAGACCTGGACGTATCAAGAAAAGAATACGAATAAAGTGCACGCGGTTGGCATGCAATTCCTACGGAATATGTGCGGTAAAATGATAATGGACAAAGTCAGTAATGAGTGGGTTCTCAAAAAATGTGATGTAGAAGAAACATTGATTGACAAGAGTGAAAGAAATTTGCTGAAATGGTTTGGTCATGTTGAGAGAACGGATAAAGGACATTTAGCGAAGAAAATGTATTTGGGTAAGGTGAGTGGTAGCGTACCTAGAGGTAGACCGACGAAAGAATGGTTGGAATGTGTGAATGAGACTCTAAAGCGAAGAGATATAAAGAGACGTAGAAGCACAAGAGTTTGCATGAAACGAAGTATGGATGTAAAGGAAGCAAAAGATGTATGCCGGGATAGGGACATATGGGGGACAATTGTTTCTAAGAAGAAGAGTGACGCATGAAACGAAAGATTTTGGATACTTATGGGCCCTTGTGAGTATGAGTATTTATGTGTGCATATGATCAGCGATCCGTGTCTAAACTAAACAATTATGTGATTGGTGCTGTGCAAGTTGCCAGTGAAGATTGTGCTTCAGGGATTACTTACTCACTAAATTACAGCCTCGCACTCGCCCGACCTTCTACAGCGGAACGATAAAAACACACAAGGAGAGAGGGAGTTATAGAGAGACAAAGGGAATCCGCACGTCCGAGAAATATACATAAGTCGAATGATAATCCGAAAAAAGTTTCAAGGAATTTTGTAAGTTTATATGTCAACCTTTGCTTGCTTAGCTTGAGGATTGTAAATAGCTTCTAAGGATAAGTCATTGAGTTGAATGGCAGTGCAATAAGAATAAAGCTTCTGCCCTGGTTGCACTTGAGGGTACCAGAACTTGAAGTTGTGCAATAACGGCAAACTTTGAAGCATTTAGCGAGCATTGAAAATCAGTCTTTTTGAAAATAAAGAAATGATAAAAAAATCTGCCCGCCGCGCGGGCACATTCTCGTTGCGATCGATAATATATTTACCTCATGCTACGCGCTCGGTTTTTGTACTTGCTCCACATTTGTGCAAAGACCTTTTAAAATTAATGGACAAACCATTGACAACTGTAATTCGGTGCCTGCGAATTCTTTTTTGTTGAAGCTCCTTCGGCTTCAACGAATACATTCTCTTGACGTGACTCGAGCTTCGCACTCGAATAAAGTATGACCAAAACGCGAAATTTTCTATATTATGTTAAACTCTATTATATTTAATATCTGATGTATTAATTTATGTACCTAGATCTGGGACTCCAGCTCTAGACAAAAAATTTTACCGTTAAACATTTTATTGTATTCTGTCATTTTCACATAAATTTGAATTTGTTATTTCTAATGGCCTTTTCCTCAATAAAAGCAAAAGCTACGTGTCTTATCAAAAAATGATTAAGAGCAAATTTGTAGATCCAACTTAGACGGACAATTCTGGTAATACCATTTTATTGTATCTTGTGTTGTCTTATAGTCCGGGAGCCCGCTGCAATTTTGGTCCCTAATAAGCAATAGAATAATTATCTCCCGAAACGATATGTACCCTATTGTGCAATACAGCACCACTATTGTGAAAGTCTGAATCGGGGTCGTTGTTGCACAATACATCAATATTTAACCATTTTTTACCACCCTCCTTTTCGAAATGCTGAATTAAAAAATGACCTTTATTTTCATGCGCCGTAAGGGACTTAGCGTGACCCTAACCGTAAAGTTTCATAAATTACCTAAATTACCGTGCGGGCGCAATTCCAAACGGTCCCGGATTATGCTAGCGCTCAATTTTTCCCTTTATATAAATTAAAAAAGCTATCGAATGACACCAAATTTATTCTATTGCTCGATGAGGGAGATGGGGTAGCAAAATTAGCGCACAAAAAAAATTTAGCGCCGCGTATCAGCTCCAAGTCAGAGTGGCACATGGGTCAAATCTCATTAGGCTTGAGGTCTCCTACAATATTAACTAACTTTTATCTTATTGCTTTGTAAGGGATCGAGGGTTGTAAAAAATGGCTAAATATTGACGTATTGTGCAACAACGACCCCGATTCAGACTTTCACAATAATGGCGCTTTTTGATCCCTAAAAACGTGCGCCAAAGAGAAATCCAATTTTAAGAGTTACCGAGTACACAGCCGACGATGACAATGACAACGACGACAACGACAACGACGACAGACAGACACTATCATAAAACCTGTTTTTTCGGATTCAGTGGGTGTCAAAACTCTTATTCTTTTGACAAAAGCCATTCTCCTGAGAGTTCTCTTCTTCCTGCTGAATCTTGTTTTCGTGCCAGGTCCAGGTCTCCTTCTGCAAGGCGTCCTCCTGCCAGGTCCATTATGGTTCCTCCTACCAGACTTCCTTTTCCTGACGGATTAGATGTGGACTTGAACAACTTCGATTTATTCGGCTTTTTTCCCTTGCGAATCCGCACCTGATATACGAACTTCAAAGGCACACTTTTCCTGACGATAAACTAATTAAAATGAAAATAGAACCGAATAATAAGTTTAAGCTGGTGCCAACCCAAGAATAAATTGTATTATCAACATCCAATTGTCACGTCATTACAATAGTGGAGAGTTTTAATCTTCTTACTGGAATACATATATGGGCATTTCCACAGAAAGTCTCATTTTTCCTTTAAAAAAAGTTGAAAAATAATGTTTAAGTACATTTGTCGAACTTTTTCACGTATTCTACATGTGCATTGAAACATTTTTTTCAGGTAGGCTATTCGATTTGAACTTGCGGGCAATGTATATAAATTATTCTAATAATGAATTTTAGAAATCCGAATTTAATGCACGATAAGTATGGAATGGACTCCAGGGCCCCTTCAGTAGGGTCCAAATGGAGTCGACATTTAGCCTGTGCACCAGTTGTATAAAACACGTCTTCTCTGGGGAAGCATAGTTTTTGGAGTATCTTAGGCTCCCTCAAGTGGGTTCCTCGAGAACACAGAATTAAACAAATGTCCCAGGTGTAAAAAACACATCTTCTTCGAGGAACTCTGGGTCATTCAGTTCTTCAGGGCCCCTCCAGAAGGTTCCACAAGGACATGACATCCAACCTGTGCACCAGTCATGTAAAACACGTCCTCTCTGGGAAATTGTAGGTTCAGGAGACTTTTAAACTCCATCAATTAGGTTCCTCGAGGACATCAAACCAAACCAATGCACCAGGTGTGAAAACACGTCTTTTACGAGAAATTCTGGGTTATTCAGTACTTTAGGTTTCCTTCAGTAGGATCCATAAAGACGTAACATCCAACTAGTACAACAGTTATTCAAAACACTTCTTCTTCCGGGAAGTGCAATTTAAGGAGTATCTTAGTGGGTTCCTCGGGGACACCGAATCAAACAATTCCCCAGGTGTAAGAACACGTCTTTCACGAGAAAGTCTGGGTTATTCTATACTTTAGGGTCCCTCCAGTAAGTTTCTTAAGGGCACGACATCCAACTTGTGCACCAGTTATATAGAACACCTCTTCTATCTTCTCTCTTCTAACCAAGTATTTTAAGCTCCTTCCAGTAGGTTTATCAAGGACACTGAGAAAAAAACCAATGCTGCAGGTGTTAAAGCCCATCTTCACCGAGCAAGTCTAGAATATTCAGTACTTTGAAGCCCTTCAAGTAGGTTGCTCAAGGACGCGATATCTAACCTGTGAACCTGATGTATAAAATACGTCCTCTTTGAGAAAGTATGGTTTAAGATAATTTTAAGCTCCCTCAAGTAGATTCCTCGAGGACACCAAATCAAACCAATGCCCCACGTATCAAACACACATCTTATCCGAGGATGTCTGGGTTATTCAGTAATTTAGGGCCCCTCCACTTGGTTCTTTAAGGACCCGACATCCAACCTATGCACCAGTTGTATGAAACACGTCTTCTCCGGTAAATTGTAGCTTTAGGAGCATTTTAAGTGCCCTCAATAGGGTTTCTCCAAGATATCGAGTCCAACCAATGCTCCAGTTCTGAAAAACACATCTTCCTCGAGGAAGTCTGGGTCCTTCAGTACTTTAGGGCCTTTCGAGTATATTTCACTAGGACACGAAATCCAACCTGTGCACCAGTTGTATGAAAGACGACTTCTCCCAAGAATTGTAGCTTTAGGAGTATTTTAAGCAGCATTAGATGAGTTCCTCGAAGGCACGAGACCAACCTAACTCACCACATGTAAAAAACACATCTTCTATGAGAAAGTATAGGTTATTCCGTACATTGGGGCCCCTTCAGTAAGTTTCTCAAGGGCACGACATCGAAACTGTTCACCAGTTGTATAAAATACATATTCTCCGGGTTAGTGTAGTTTTAAGAGTATTTCAAGCTCCCTCCAGTGGGTTCTTCGAGGATACTAAATCAAACTGAAGCCCCAGATGTAAAAGCACATCTTCTCTGAGCTAGTCTGGTTTATTCAGTACACTAGAGCCGTTCAAGTAGGTTTCTCAAGGCCACGACATCTAGCCTGTGCAACAGATGTATAAAACTCATCTTCCTTGGGGGGGCATAGTTTTAGGAGGATTTTAAACTCCCCTCAATGGGTTTCCGCGAAGACCCAACTTCAAATCAATGCCCCAGGTGTAAAAAACACATCTGCAGGAAAGTCTGTTTTTTTAGAACTGTTTGTTTCCTGTAACGAGGGATAATGCTAGAATAAGCACGTTTCAGATCCAGATTCAGGTTCTCTTCTTGAAACTAAACTTACCGGGGGATAGAAGATGTTTGTGTTCATCTACTACGAAAGTCTGTTGCAAATTAGATGTCAAAGAGATCGGACGAAATTTGACTGGAGTTGATTTAGGAACGAAAAAAATTAAAAAATCATTTCAAGAGCATTGAAAAGAACCTGATATGTAAATTTCATTGTAAATTTTAAGAAGAGTTCTCTAGACTTGTTCAAGAATCTGTAATATGATATTGTAATCAATTTTATCCAAGTCTGGGGGAGATTTAGTACGAGGGTCACTCAATAAATACTTAGCCTACAAAAGAAAAACGAAAATTTTGGAATAGTGGCAATTTATTTTTCCACATAATCTCCTTTTAACTCAATACACTTGGCCCAGCGATGCTCCAACTTTTTCAACC